>JAWDHB010000352.1:1067517-1578867 GCA_033439405.1 Fusarium sp. NFCCI 5145
TGCATTTGTAAGATAGCAACACACCTTTTCTCAATATTTTCTTGCGCATGCTCCTTTTTTTGATGCCAAAAAACAAAACAACCTAAGCCACCCCCCCCCCCAAAAAAAAAAAAAAAAAAGACCCGTGGAATAAATGCGTTCGGCATGGTTAGCTTAACCCGTATGGTGTATATGACAGTCAAATGGTGTTGGTTATGAACTTGTTAACTGACTCGCGGTGTCAAACACAAACCTTGATGCGGCATAACTTGGGCAAAGCCTCCCCTCGGATGAGAGGAAGACAGGGTGAACAGGCTGTATCTAGAATCATAGCACGGCCCAGGGTGACACCCTTGCGGTTACCTGCCGAGATCTCCCAGGCTTGATGATTCGAGGTCAAGTGTGGCAGAGAGGCGAGATACTTATGAAAACCATTACTCATAATTATTATAACAGGCAAAGGAGTAAGAAATGATAGAAAGGCGAGTGAGTCAAGATTGGGCCCAATGGGCTAGTAGGTACAGTATGGAGGTAGGCAACTGGGGCCGCGCAACAGAGCTTTTGATCTGCCATGACCGCCATATGGACCTGTTGAAACACAGTCTGGAGCGAGCTACCAATGCAAGAGCTAAGCTGCTAAATAGTGTACTCGGTTCCTGCGTGGCACTCCAAAAGGGTGGCAGGTTAAAGAGAGGACATAAAAAAATCAAGTAGGTACTTACCTAGGTATGATTAAGCATTGTCGGGTACCTACTAGGTAGATTGTACGGAGTAGGTAAACTTAGACCAGATACTTAGGTTATGTTCTAAATGGAAGCTTCTGCTGGTTTCTACGTGTATTGCCATTTGCAGTCGTCACTCTCTGTTTGCCTGTTGCTACCGCCTTGCGCCTGTGCTTCATCATAGTAGTGCCAGCCTAGAGCCCCACCATCAAACACGGCTGAGCTAAGCTGCTCTCATCCCTGTAACATCATTGTTCCGCCCCGATTCATGGTATCCGGTGATATCATTGGCCCACAACTGTGGCGGTCGGCCAGTGAATCGCTGTCAATAGCCGTTCCGATGGGAGGGAAGGTGCCCTGTGGCCTTTGAACAGCTCCAACCTTCGTTACCTCACCTTCGACTCTGCTTTAACTCCTCCACATCTCTCAAACTTGAAGACCGAACTTTCTCTCTCCATTTATTCCCTCACTTCCTCTTTCACTCCGCAATATCTGCTACAACCCCAGATACATCACGCAAGAGCCAGCGCCTGGCTTTTTACGCAACACTCACAGTTCCCCCTCCTTCGTCATCACCGAGCCATCACCAGCTTCACCTGAAGCATACAGATAATCATCATGGCTCCCCAGCCTGACGAGCACCCCCACAAGAAGGTCAACTTGACGTATGTATCCCTAACTCATAGAATCATCCACATCATCTGCCTTTTATTTTTGGCAAACAGACTGGCTAACAATGCTACAGTGACCCCTCCGGCGCCGAGGTCAAGCACGTTCGTGACATCCGATACGATAAGATTCCCAACATGTAGCTAACCATTTTGCAGGAAGATGACGTTGCGACCGCTATTCTCAAGAAGAAGAAGAAACCTAATCAGCTGATGTAGGTGTTTTGCTCTGTGAAGTGGACAGACAATAGCTGACATGACCAAGGGTCACCGATGCCGTCAACGATGACAACAGTATCATCGCCCTCTCTGAGGCTACCATGGACCAGCTCCAACTTTTCCGAGGTGATACTGTCCTGGTTCGAGGCAAGAAGAGAAAGGATACTGTTCTCATTGTCCTTGCCGACGATGAGCTAGATGATGGCAGCGCTCGCATCAACCGGGTCGTTCGTCACAACCTGCGAGTCAAGCACGGTGACATGATTACCATCCACCCTTGCCCCGATATCAAATATGTCAGCACCCACCTGTCTGGACAAATGAGAACTCTAGTTTCTAACACCCTCACAGGCCAAGCGAATTGCTGTTCTCCCCATCGCTGATACCGTCGAGGGTATTACCGGTTCCCTCTTTGACGTTTTCCTCGCTCCTTACTTCCGAGAAGCTTATCGACCTGTCCGCCAAGGAGATCTGTTCATCGTTCGTGGTGGCATGAGACAAGTAGAATTCAAGGTGGTTGAGGTGGACCCCCCCGAGTATGGTATCGTCGCACAAGATACTGTCATCCACTGTGAGGGTGAGCCCATCCAGCGAGACGAGGAGGAAAACAACCTCAACGAGGTTGGCTATGATGATATTGGTGGATGTCGAAAGCAGATGGCACAGATCCGAGAGATGGTTGAGCTCCCTCTCCGACATCCCCAGCTCTTCAAGTCTATTGGTATTAAGCCTCCCCGTGGCGTTTTGCTCTACGGACCCCCTGGTACCGGTAAGACTCTGATGGCTCGAGCCGTTGCCAACGAGACCGGTGCTTTCTTTTTCCTTATCAATGGACCTGAGATTATGTCCAAGATGGCCGGTGAGTCCGAGTCAAACCTTCGAAAGGCTTTCGAGGAGGCCGAGAAGAACTCCCCTGCTATTATCTTCATCGACGAGATCGACTCTATCGCGCCAAAGCGTGAGAAGACCAACGGCGAGGTCGAGCGACGAGTAGTTTCTCAGCTCCTTACTCTCATGGACGGCATGAAGGCACGCTCCAACGTCGTTGTCATGGCTGCCACCAACCGACCCAACTCTATCGATCCCGCTCTCCGACGATTCGGCCGTTTCGATCGCGAGGTCGACATTGGTATCCCCGACCCCACTGGCCGTCTCGAGATTCTCCAGATCCACACCAAGAACATGAAGCTCGGCGACGATGTCGACCTGGAGCAGATTGCTTCCGAGACTCACGGTTATGTCGGTTCCGATGTCGCTGCCCTCTGCTCTGAGGCTGCCATGCAGCAGATTCGCGAGAAGATGGATCTCATCGATCTTGACGAGGACACAATTGATGCTGAGGTCCTCGACTCCCTTGGTGTCACCATGGAGAACTTCCGATTCGCCCTCGGTGTCTCAAACCCCTCCGCTCTTCGCGAGGTTGCTGTTGTCGAGGTCCCCAACGTTCGCTGGGAGGATATCGGTGGTCTCGAGGAGGTCAAACAGGATCTCAAGGAGAACGTTCAGTACCCAGTCGACCACCCCGAGAAGTACCTCAAGTTCGGTATGTCTCCTTCTCGGGGTGTGCTGTTCTTTGGTCCTCCTGGTACTGGTAAAACTATGTTGGCCAAGGCCGTCGCCAACGAGTGTGCCGCCAACTTCATCTCCGTCAAGGGACCCGAGCTTCTCAGCATGTGGTTCGGTGAGTCTGAGAGCAACATCCGTGACATCTTCGACAAGGCCCGTGCCGCTGCTCCTTGCGTTGTTTTCCTTGACGAGCTTGACTCCATTGCCAAGGCCCGTGGTGGATCCATGGGCGATGCTGGTGGTGCTTCCGACCGTGTTGTCAACCAGCTCCTGACCGAGATGGATGGTATGACTTCCAAGAAGAATGTCTTCGTTATCGGTGCCACAAACCGGCCTGAGCAGCTTGACCCTGCTCTGTGCCGACCTGGCCGTCTCGACTCGCTCATCTACGTGCCTCTGCCCGACGAACCTGGCCGTCTCAGCATCATCAAGGCTCAGCTCCGCAAGACCCCCATTGCCTCCGATATCGACTTTGGCTACATTGCCTCCAAGACCCACGGCTTCTCTGGTGCCGATATCGGTTTCATCACACAGCGTGCAGTCAAGATCGCCATCAAGGAGTCCATCGCTCTCGACATCGAGCGCCAGAAGGCTCGCGAGGCCGCTGGTGACGAGATGGACACTGACGAGGATGCCGAAGACCCCGTGCCCGAGTTGACCAAGGCTCACTTTGAGGAGGCCATGCAGATGGCTCGCCGGTCAGTGTCTGACGTCGAGATCCGCCGGTACGAGGCTTTCGCCCAGCAGATGAAGAATGCTGGTCCTGGCGCTTTCTTCAAGTTCCCCGAGGCTGGCGCCGAGGCCGCTGGAGCTGATGGCGGAAACTCGTTCGGTGATGCTGGCAACGATGATGACCTCTACGACTAAGGACGGCAACGATTGTATGGACACGGGTCCTTTGTATTCTAATAATTTCACTCACGCATGTCTGCATCGGCCTGCGATTAGCTAGTGGGGTGGATTTATTCACTCACATTATCGTGGCTGATATTGGAATGGGAGTTGGTAGAATGGTAGAGGCGAGAAGAACGGCAACATAATCCTGGCATTTCTGAAGCACCAGGGGAAAATGATTGTAGTCACGATGTGACCCAAGACGGATTGCGTTTTGATAGATGATGAAATTGATTCCCTTACTTTAAACCAAGCAGAACAGAGATGTTTTTCTGTGCAAATGACCAATGCTAAAAGCTTGGTCGTTATACGGCAATTGAAGTGAACTTTGCCCACATTCACCTGGAAGGTATACAGCATATAGAGTTCGTTTCATCAAACAGAGGTACACCATGGGTAGGATTCATTATTAAGAAAAGTCTATTCGTGTGTCATGCGTGAGTCTCATCTCATATTCATGTTTTCGGGGTTGGTATCGTGCATCCATCCTGTCTCCCTTCCTGCACTCCTCAGGTGAATCTGTTCGTGTGCATTATAAGTTAGATTGCTATTCAAGAGAAGCCCCATCTAGCCCATCCTTACAGGCTTATCCGATTCGCCCAGTCTCGTTTGTTGCTGGACTTGGCTGTGTGTAGAGTATGGTGGTTATTGCCGAAGTTATCGCACCTCGCCACATGCAACTTCGGTTTCGGCTTCAGTGTGGTGTTAGGGTTTGTCGTGATTTTCTGATACCGTGCATGCTTTTTGATGACATGAATATCATTCCACCGCCCCTTAACTATTATTAACTGGCTTTGCAATAGTATAACCACATCTTAGGCGGTTCCTTCATCCTCGATCTCGCAAACGGCTTCTAAGCTTTCCCTCGTGACTCTGAGAGCCTCCTCGACTACAGACTCCGGCACAGCAAGGCTAGGCTTAGCATCCGCCGCGCCGTTAGTCTTAGGGGTATCGCCGTTAGTCGCCGGCTTGGCGCTCGTGCCGTTTGAGCTCGAGGACACGGGATTCAGGGCAGAATCGTGGCGCACGTCTTCAAGGACGCGACTCAGGAGTGCGGGAAAGGTCGTCACTTCGCCAGAGCGTAGAAGAGCGAGGGCATGTGATTGAATAACAGTGGGCCAGTTCGTAGAGTGAGAGTTTAACGCGTGAAGAAGAGCGTCTTGTATCCTTAGAACGTCTGTTAGTAGGTTGTCCTGGTAGAGTGGGCAAGAGGGCGTACTTTGAGACGTGACCGTCGCGCAGAAGCACCGTGTTGATCTGTGACCGTAGGTCTGGGTCTAGAGTTGCCTGTGTGTGGTTTGCGGCGCTGGAGGGTACCTTGACGGGTGTAGAGGGTGCGTTGTTGGACATGATGGCGATGCAGGGAGATGTGTTTCTTCCCTTCGAGGGAGGGCGCCGGCGAAAAACGTCGAAAAGACGGTTCCCAAGAAACGCCGTATCAGTGAATTAGCTCGACTTGTTTGTCCGAGTCAGCAGATCGTGTATAGGATGAAGCAAAGAGCTCTCGATTGGTCGATCCGAAGGTCAACGATCGTAGACGATGTCAGGAGGGTCGCCCCGTTTATCTTCAAGATAGCGATTGAACTGCAATACAAGGATCAGTAAAAGCTTTTCAGTATTAATTCAAGTCCATGGTGCAGCTCCTACCTACCAGGTAAGTATCGATAGAGGTCAACTCAATGATACAGAGGATAGCGGTTGATCGTCAGAATGTAGTAGCAAGGCTGAGGCTGGGGATAAAGGTTCGGGGCTCGCAAGGCTGAAAGATTTGGGGGCGCTCGACCCCATTTTGAGTGTGGCTGAGTAACGCACTGATAGGTGTCCGTACTAAGTCACGACAATAAGCACTTACACGTCCTCAATGATACGTAGATAACCAATAGCCACTGACTCGTATATCTAACAGAAATGGTTATTGTTCCTTGTTGCAATGATAGATTCTGAAACTCCTTGTCTGTCTATCTGTAGTCAGGATGGCTTCGCTTGGTGAATGGCTTGTTTACGGGTTTGACCGACCCCAGTTCATTGATTTACATCACGCACTAAGCATCATAAAAAGAATCTCGTTTATCTCGCCAAATTCATCATGGGTCATTCTCGATTCAAAAAGGAGCAATATCTTATAGCACTTCCTCATGTTTGTGAAGCAGTGGGGTAAGCACTCTGGATTTGGCATTTTTATTAGCTCAACATATAAGTGTCATCTGAATGTTGATTCTAAAGTTGAGACTATGGGTTTCCAATATGGGTTTATGCTCCATGCTCAACCTTATGGATAGTCTTGGTTAGCACTGAATCAATGGTTTAAGCGAAACCTAGTCCTCAAGCTGAACTGCACTTAACAATACATAATATCTTGGGACATAAAACCTTCATGCTCCCGATAAATATCAGGAGGTGATGAAGAAAGCATACCACAGCTTAATACAACGCCTAGATCAAGACTCGATGAGGCTTCGTGCTATCTGTGTGGATGCCGAATAAGCCTCACGGCTTGCCACACCTTTCTAGAAGATAATAACTCAAAAACTGACATTAACGCTCAGCAACTTACAACTGTCATGCCTGAGGGAATGTGGGAGATTATCATGTGAGTTCCTTTCTGTGAGCACGCCATCATGTTATGATACTCGGTTATGGCCTCAAATATCCATATAATCCACTGACGGGGCTGGCTGTCGTGAGTTCGGAACAGGTGACTCGTTCTCACTTGCCGGACCACTTTCAGCCGCAATAAGAAGCCGATATACGTAACAGTAAATGGGAAAATACACCTTGAATAAGCTCCAATCCAGCATATCGTGTCCGCCAGGTACTCTTAGGTACGACCCGGAAACGGCTGACAATCCTGCTGTGTCCATCGATACATAATTTGTAGTTTTGTCATGGTTCTGAGTGACCTTACTCGACTTCTCAATATAGCCCCTGTCGCCATTTTCTCTTACGCCAACAATAGTTATAGAGTTGAGCCGGGCCTTGGACGCACAAGTCGTATCATCATGACGAGTTTCCCACCCTTAGGCTTGACTGATAATTCTCGAGTACATCAAATCTAGACCAACGGTTTGGTCACTCGTTTTGCCAGATGTCACAATATCAGGGCTGAGAGAAGCTATTCGCCATGGCTAATTTGGGATGCCGCGGCTCTCTTCGAATAGACTTACCCTACGTTTCAAAATACAGCCTTCTTGTCTGTTGTCTGTTGTCTGTTGGAGGACAGGACAAGACAATAGGACAGCGTTTACTCGCCTGACGGGGGGGACAGAGTTCCCCGTCCCGTGTACTAGTTATAGCATTGGTAGCAGAGGATGCAACCACCCTCACTCATCCTTAGCCAACAAGCACAATGCGGATGTCATCCGGGAGCACCCACTGTTTAGTTGGGGGATTCGCGGCGTACCGTGGTCCATGGTGGTACAATGTGGCTATCGGGCTGACATTTGTGCCCATGACGACGGATAAACATAGTTATGCCATGGCCCATGGTGTTGAGCCCTCCCTGCTGTCGCACCCAAGTTACCTAGTTACCTACATACCCATGCAGTGCGTTCCGACGGGTACTTTACCCCAGGCACACACTGCACAGACTAGCTGTACCCGAGTTATCCATGTAAACCATCTCACACCGGAAATCCTACCTTTGGAACTGGACTTGGACCGACTTACGGCCCGACCCGTTGGTATACCCGGTAGTGACAGCTTCCCGGTTGTCAAAGCATGTACTGCGCATACTTCCACACCGACATCTCGCCGTCTTGTCTGTTGGTTTGTACCACACCATAACCATAATCAACGGGAATTGACCTTCCCCTAGTATACTTTCTCGGAAGCTTCATTCCCCCGCGCTGCATGGCTGCGTCCCGAGCCATCACATGAGCCCTTGCTGCCGCGAGATGAGATAACTTGGTGAAATCAACTGGATGTTCTTGGCTGAGGGGCGAATTGCTTGAGCCTTGTGCTCGGTAGCTTGCCGACCCCGGCAGCCACCCGGACATTTCGCTTATAATTGTATAGGCGGTGAACAGCACCGAAGAAGCAACGAAAAGGTCCTATCGATGAACCCTATCTGACCAGCCCATCACAGTTGCAGCTGAGAGCAGGGAGAAGTCTTGGACTCTTGTTATTCCACGTCAGACAGGACCCAACTCACAGCTGTTCAAGGGTTTGTTCCCTCTTCCACTTAAGATCCTTGCGAAGGGTGTTGGGTATCCCGGAGTCTTTTCAACGGCTTGCATATAGCCTGCAATACCATGAGTAACTTTCCCTGATCATGGTTTTTGAGTAGGTATGGGACAAAAAGGGCAACAGGGTCACCAACACACACTCAATGCCAATCATGAGCTTGTGACAGCGGTTAGCAACGGCCAGGAATGCAAATTTGGGTTGTCAGATGCTCATCATGTTGATGACTTTTCGAATTGGCGGGACGAATAATAGCTGTTTGATATCCTCACTGCATGAGGCGGAAGCTTCTGATAGGATGGGTGGTTGAATCTGAAACGAATGCACTGATCGCAAACACAGAAAAGTAATCGCCTTGCATACGACTCGGTGGAGTTCAGATTTGGAGCTGCATGTCTCGGTTTTTACCCAAGGGTTACAGAGCTCTGGCCAGATCTGCATGTTTTTCCAGGCGAGAGAAGAGAGAAACAGAGAATCTGGCCAGTTAAACACACATTTGGTATCGCTGTCTTATCCTCTAAAACTCGGGGGTTTAGACACACCGTACAAGCTCCGTGAAACAACTTTTGAGGTGTATACGATACCTGGTGGCCTTATTCAGCCGAATAAAGCCCCTTGATGTCATAAGAATCGATGAGAAAGCATTTGGATATCATCTCGCCTCGCGGTGAAACTAGTTGGATCCATTGGGGCGGAAACCAGCAAGCCTTTTTGTATCACAATGCAACCGTTATCGAAACACGGGATGAACCCTATTTGCTGGATTAAACTCCTGTTAGTCGCCAGATTTGTCGGTGAGCTATGCCTTGAGGTATCTGTCTACCTGAAGTGATAGCATGAGCTATGTACTGCATGCACAAGAATGCACGATGTCGACCCGAGGTGCCCAAAGTTCAGCGCTGACAGGGTGGTGATTAGTTGGGCGAACTTGTCAAGACAATTGAGGCTGAAGTGTCGGATTGGAGATCTTGTCGTTTAATGCGGGGGGTGATCACCAACAAGGCTTGGGACAATAAATGAACCAGAACCAAAGAGTAGCTTAGTGGGCCATTTCCAGGATCTCCTCGTGGTTGGAACTTGACCGGTCAAGAGAGAGACCAAAGACAATCGACGTCCCACACCGCGCATCCACTCAAGATATGGCCATGCAGCCACGCACATGTTTCCCCAGAAAACCAGAACAAGCAGCTGAAGTGTGCCCGGTTGCATAGGTAGCTATGTGTACAATGACGTTGGAGAGGCCATGCTGGCTGAGTCAGAACCATTCTCAGCCATGAAGGCTAGCACTCGATCGAAAAACGAGTGACTCTGTACTGGTTGTTGATACTATACGTCCATTTCGGACATGAGACGACCATACGGACGCGGGTTGTATCCTGGATGAATGACTCGCCAATGGGTTCAAGACGCAACCTCCAATGGATAGGCCATCAGGTTATTAATTGTATGTATCGTCCCGTGTGCATAGTTACTTGTGGACCTATGAAACACAAACCGATGGCGAGCCGCATATGGATGGAGTTATTGCTTGGCGAGGCCGAGACCCAATAGAACCTAGTTTGCATGAAGCCTGCCTTTTGAAATGTTCTCATTGAACAGAGTATGTGAGGCCTGGAATCATGTGAAGTTCCATAGAAGCCAGAATAGGAAAGCTGAGCCCGAAGTCACAGGCCATGGAGGCAAATCGACATGGTGCCCAAGAAGACGGACCAGACCACAAACTGCCCAACAACATAGCAGGTTCGAATTGACCTGGTTATAGGTGTGTCGAGGCCAGATCGAGAATGTAATGGATGGTGTTTGGCATCTCGTAACGTGATCATTTCTGCTGAGATTGAAAGCCGCAGAGTTGCTGGTGGCTCCGAGTTTTGAAAAAAGCAATGTTCGAGCCCTTTGTGGATAAATGATCAAAGTTTAGTGGACGGACCGCGACAGACATTGGCAGGGGGCTCTATGAGGAATAGCCATCTGCGCGGAGAGTCGAGATTGACCTGAACTGACATAATGGCTGCAAGGGTAGTAATGTAGGTAAGCGGCTAATACGAGAAGCAATGTTTAATTCTGCAAGCAATAAGCAAGGGAAGATGTGTCACGCGTAAATAAGATAAGAGAGAACAAGATAGACGAGAGGAGAGAAGAGGCTCTGAGACTACTCATGCCACATAGTGGGGTTTATGTAGGAATTGAGATTGAAGCTGAACGAATGATGCATCACCAGTTGGTGAATGGCTGGCCTGAAGGTCGAGATAATAGGCCTTGGCATCTATAGGAGGGTTCCCTCACCTAGTCCAACCGTGAGGTACAGTATTTGGCGACAAAGTGTAAAGAATCATGGATTAGGCCTGCTGAACAAGTCGAGGAGTTTGTGAGAGGTGAGCTGTCAAACAAGAATTCTTCGTGATGTTGGCATGAAGTTAATGGAGGGAAGCTTAAGGAGGAGAGGAGGTACCAAGAAAGGTATCCCGGACATCGAAGGCCTGCAAGGCTGCCTTGGAACCAAAGACATTCGGCAGGCAGTCTTCACCGGTCCTTCAATATTGTCGACTATTTCCTTGTTGAATCTCATGTGTCAGGTTTTGTGAGTGTTGACAAGGAAGTAGGCACTATACAACAGAGCGGAGTGCAGTGCAGCGCAGTACAAGAATGGAAGAAAGACAGGCACAGCAGAAATAGAAACAGAAACAGTTGGCCTCAAAGGCTTTGAGAGTTGCCAGCGGAGAGTTGCAGCCGGCGGCTGGCAACATCTCATAATGTAAGGTAAGGTAGGTAAGCGGAGGGGACACTCATGTCGAATCGTAGTGAGTTTCGATATCTGTCTGGTGGGAAACGATGAGTTAAGAAGGCCGCGTTGGAAAGGAGATCCTTGAAATCAATACATGCAACTGAGTGTTTTAGGCACTTGCGGACTACCTAGGCAGGTGTGCTTGCCTTGTTTTGAGTTGTGCAGACTGATGCACGCGGCCGAAATGAACAATATACCCCAGTATTTTGCTGCGTATCCCTCTATTTCTTCGTATCTATCTATACAATGCATCAGCCTTACCTATCCTAAAAACGACAGAGTTTCACTTGGGCTATACATACAATACCTACTATGTATGGCATCCCGTACTCGCTCACATCTCACATCACTTGGCATCACGTCGTATCACCTTCATCACATCACATCAGCAAGTCTGACTTGGCCTGAATGGCCTCAGTTCTCGCTTCCCCAGAAAGCACATGGGGTATCACGTACCTGGATGCTGATGCCAAGACTTTATCCTTGGTTGAATCTGGCACAGGACTGAGAAGAGGAGGAGTTGCCAGATCTCGACCCAGCTTGGGTCCTTAGCAAAGATGCAGTTTTCTGCAGATATGGCACCACCCACTGGCCACTACAGCCACAATCACCAACACCAACACTCCCCCCCAAATTAAGCTCTAGGGCCTGACGAAAAGGGTGAGGCTTGAATTAATTTGGAGTGCGAGATGAAAATGCATGCTTGGCCCTTTTGGGAAGACAGTGGTCGGTCGTATTGAGCAGTTGCAGTTGAGTGAATGTCTTTTTGGAGGTGTCCTCACTTACACCTAGATGCCATGGTAGAGGTGGGGTCATTATCACCCTTACTCGGATATTTCCCTGATCTTCTGGCGTGGTAGACCAGAATTCAATGCCAATAATCCCCATGCTCCATGCTAAAAATCATCGACTGTTACTGATCAACTGGCAATGGAGGGATGTGTTAATTTGCTTTGGCTTCGAATTATTCCAACTCGGGTGAGTCCAAGCTGCCAAGGGCTCACTAAAACCAGCACTAGGATCGTGACGGAGCGGCTCTTTGAGCCTTGACCAGTATGTACAGTACAGCAACGACTGCTTACAGTAATGAGTGAGTCGTAACGAGTAAGGGACAGAGGGGCTATTGTCCGCTTGCCACTTTAGTCTGACCGGGCTACGCACTCTTCAGCCAGTCATCGCCACTTCATGTCATGGCTCGCGGGACCGTGACCTGGGATTTTGAG
The DNA here is from genome assembly GCA_033439405.1 of Fusarium sp. NFCCI 5145. Classification (NCBI taxonomy): domain Eukaryota; kingdom Fungi; phylum Ascomycota; class Sordariomycetes; order Hypocreales; family Nectriaceae; genus Fusarium; species Fusarium sp. NFCCI 5145. The sequence continues at coordinate 1,079,753 of JAWDHB010000352.1, forward strand.
GAAGTACAAGCACCTACAATAGGTGACGCGGACCTTGCATTCCACATTTAACATTCCGCTATTTCCTTGCCAGGCCTGTAGGCATTTTGCTGATTTATTTTCTTTGATTTCCATCAGCCCATTTCTGCACGAGTACGAGCTGGTATCCAGAATTAACTCATCCTGAGTTGAATTCGTAAGGTAGCCAGTAAAGAAAGTCCCGCTCTGGCGGCGCTGCTGGTGATGGTGGTGATCCTTGAAATGCTGGGGACTGGACCCTTGGGGAGTTAGCGGAATAGGTGCAGTGCAGTATATGTGCATATATTAAAGCTGGCTGTTGGATGAAAAGGCACAGACAAGTTTCTCTTTGCCCAACTGTACCACCTCTTCAAAGACAGACAGTCGCCCGTTAAAGACAAAGGGTCTGGCATTTCGATGGTCAAGACTGGGATTGTGCTTTAGCCCAGGTCTCACGAGCTGACTACAGTACTCTCGTGGCTCCCATGCTCAGTCGAGATAAACTGACCTGTCAACGGCCCAGACACCCATGCTTGACTGGCAGCCAGAAGCCGGGGTTTGCATCAATCGGATGAGTTGACGCGAAGCCATGTTGTAGAGACCACAGGTGTGTCTTGATGACTGGCATGAGCTCTCATGGACGGCAGACGGGCAGGCAGACGACAACAACTTGGATAATGGGCCCAACTGCCTGCAGGCACTTATGCAGCGAGGCAAGCGGTGAAAGAGAAAGATACCAAACATCTCATGATAAAGCAGAGGTAGCGTTGTAGCCACGGGACGAGGAAAAATGTCTCCGAAATTTTCTTTCTCTTCTTCACCGAGAGAGTTCTAGCAAAAAAGTACTTGCAGATCAAAGCGGACTTCTCATTTGAGAATGATGAAGATCAAATCAAGCTCCATTCTAGCGCGGACCGCGATCCGATGCAGTTATATTGGATATCGAACATTAAACCCTCATTGTGGATAATGGATAGATTGTTCAATGGAACCTTTTGTTCTTAGGCCAAGCATCTGCTAGTCAGGTATACCACGCTGCTAATTTACTATGGTCTGTTCTCGGTATTAACTGGCAATGCTGAGAGATGGTAGTCTAGTTGCCGAGGTAGTAAATAAACCATTACCGAGACTGAAGCATTTCTATCCTAGTACGGAGTACGTCCTGTATGGGCTTGCTTAAACAAGATACCTAGGTACAATACTACTTGCTGCTCCGTATAAAGCTGCTGTCGACCAAAATGCAAGCTGTGATAGATTACGTTTGCAGCTCCAGCTCGTCGGCAGTTGTTTGAAGGAGGGTCGAGCTAACAGGCCTCAGACAACAATAGCTACCTCTGTGGAGTCGGCAGAGAACCACAGTGGAGGAGAGTCAAGCATAAAGATTCCTTTGCGGTGACACCTTGAATTACAGTGCGGTAACAAATGGCGGAGGAGACAACAGAAAAACAAAGATAAAATCGAGAAGCTATGGAGCCTATGGGCCACCCTGGTAAACAAAAGCAAAAAGCAAACAGAAAAAAGAAAAAAAAAGGGACAAAAACAAAAGAGAGAGAGCAGCGGATAGCAATGGAAATTGATAACATATCAATTGATTGACCACTCTAGCCGCCGTCCATCTTTGTCAGTTTTCCAGAATCGGACGCTGCATCGCCAATCTTAGCTTGCACACCGGGGGCTGCACTCTTCCTTGACCTGAATCTCACCTTAGCCCTCACCTTGTCAATTCGACATCTGACAGCACGGAATTGGATGGTTCCATCTGACATACCTACGCAGTAAATGCACTGTAGCAACTGCGCTTTACTGCAGTCTGCAGCCAACACTTTCCCACCCACCCACGCAAGGCGATCGATCTGATGAGGGGCAGCTACAATACATAACAGCTGGGTGTAGTACAGAGACAACATGTGAGACTGCGCATTTGTGCACCCTGTCTGCGTAAGCTGGTACATAAGTGAGAGGCCTGATTTGCTTTGGCTCTTTACTTGCACCGAAAATGTTTGGGGACTTGTTACGTAGGTAGCCTTGCTTGTTGTTTACCATGAATCGCTCGATGCATGATATCTCATCACATCGTATTGCATCGCAGTCGAAGTTGCAGTGCGGTCTCGCGCCTTGACGCTAAACATATCCTTGATGCAGTACAGCGAATAGACAATGCCAGATGGCATCGTTGACGCTTATTCGTCAATTCATGCTCAGTTTTCTCTTTCCTCTCACCTAGGGACCTGCGTCAACACTCATGCCTACATGCAGCAAACTACTGTAGCTGGCGGAATAAGGTAAAGATCAAAGCCCATCATCTGCAGTCTAAAGTTGGTGACACGACACGACACGACACATCATATTCACAACCTGCTGAGCCGGTGAAAGAGGGCTGACACTTTTCTTTTTACGGGGGGAGAAGCCTACCCCCCCTCTTTGACCCCGGCTTTTCATCGACATTTGTCTCGGGAATAAAAAAACACCATAGATCATGGCTGCTGTGGAATAGGATGCGAAAGGCCAAGAGTCAACAGCGATGGTTTGCTTGGCTAGATCTCTCCGCTCCCTTCTTCCGTCGCTGGCCGAGAAACGTCCTCCTGACTCGGCCTCCCAGATGACTTGACTCGGATGACGACGGCGGAGTAAAGGTGGTGCCGTGAAAGTGGAAAGGGGGTAGGCAACAAACTACGTCAGGAGCTCAGATTTGGGTACCTACCTTGACAAAGTGAAGGATGGGATCTAGCGGTCGGGATCGAAGATACCTACCTACTAGGTAGATAGTGGAGGGATGGGCACGGGGTTGGGTAGAGACTTGGCCAGTCACCTTTTAGTCGTGTAAAAATAACCGAAACACAAATAAGTTTCTGTAAAGATTGTATTGGACTCGATAAGTCATATCGCAACAGAAACTTTAATAAAGTGCAGTTAGCTGGTACTGTAGTCAATGATGAATTGGCAGGGCCATGGCTACTGTCATGACGCCAAGGCAAGCCTCTTGATACGGTACCCGAGGCCTCTCCAAGCCTTACCAGGTACATTACATGATCTTCGCTCAATCTATGTGAGTGGGAGGTCTCCAACAGCTTTTGGTTTGGAGCAGGAGCAATGCAATCGAAATCGCAGCTGGAGTTGGAGGCACAGTACGGGGTACATACATACATGTTCCTGTGCAACCATCACGCCGAGCTAAGGCACGGAACATGGAACTCATGGGCCCTCACTTACATCATCACTATCTAAGGTTGGTAGCCACCGTGACCACTTACACGGGCCTCACACCAAGATGGAAGACGTCCTAGCTGCGATCACTGAGGAGACATGAATGACTTGAATCAATCAGAAACAGGTATCAGATCAGATCACTCACTGGGTAGGTAGTTGGGGAATTCATCATATTGTCACAAAGACAGACAGAGACATTTCACACCGCTTAACTGTTAACTACTATCCCATGCATGTGCTGTAATATTCCTGGCTTGTGAGAGCAAACCAACATAATCCGTCCCATGCGAATTCGTTTCCTGGGGTTTCTATTGGGCTGCACGCCTATCTAACCAATTCATCATGCGTCGATGATTTACCACGATTCCATGATACAGCAGCACAAAGCCGATGACTACTGTACTCTACCGAAGCGCACAAACAAGCCGTCTGCGTACCCTTCCGTCCGTTCAGGTCAGTGCAACGAATTATCGAAACTTTACAAAGGGACAAGGAGGGTTGAGACGGGATGGATTGGATTGGAGTGATGTTGACTTTGTTTTATGTACTTACACACAATCTAAATTGGAACATCTTCAAGGCTGAGGTGGTGCGCTATCACGATACCCCTTAGACCAATAGGGGAAGTTAGAGTTGAAATAGAGTGTTTTAGCTGAACGATAGTGAACATATTGGATCCTTTTGTTCAGGCTTGTGCCCTTTCCCAAGTAACCGCTCTATCGCAAACCCAGTATCTGTTTGACGAATAATTACCAATTTCCCCGTTATTGTTTGATCCCTATTCTTGCTGATTAACCTTGACCTGCCATCTGGGGGAACCTGGCTGTTGTTCAAACAATCCCCGATCTCACCTGAAGCGGAACCATACTAGACAAGGTGTACGAAATGGAGGTTGTATTGGACCCGTTTCCCTAAAAAGAACAGAGAATGATGTCCATCCCTTGCAGTTATATCCGTCAATGAGCGACTAGAGTTGCGTTATTGTTGTTGTCTTTTACACGCAATCAATCAACAGGCACTTGCTTAGCATCCAAAGCCGCGCTTCATGCCCCACGTATGAACAACCACTCATCCAGTCGGTGCATGCGTTTTGCGGCACATACGATGTTTAATAATAGACAGATCCAATATCAATTGTTAAACGCCCGAGTCGCGACCTAATAACGCCGCCTCTCCATAATATCGAGTAGTCATTCGTTTGATTCTCTCCTTCTTATAAACTGCCAGACCAGGTCTGTCAAGACCCAAAGCGGCGCCGCCTGCTGATCATCTATCGTTTTTACTATTCCACTTCATCGTGATTCACGGTCTCGGCACAGGAGTTAATATCTTGCCAGACCCAAGAGACAAGTATTGGACTCGAGTTTCTAGAGCCCAAACAAACCTAGTGAGGACCCATCAAATACCTAGGAAGCGGACCCAAAGAGAAGGACGACATGCAACCCAAGCGCCCCCAGAAAAGACTCAAAGAGGACCTTCTCAAGCCTCTCTCCACCAAAAGAGTCGCTCCACCTTGGCCTAGCTGTTTCCAGGTACTTGATGTCCAGAAGGCGTGGGTGTGTGGGAGCGTGCCAAGTCGAGGAGGCGTGTGCTAGAATTTAGAGGTGTGTCGTGCGGACCAAACAGTGTCCCAGACCTGAGGCGTGTACCCACCTCTAGGAGAACGCCGAGAGGCTGAGAGGGCCTAGAAGAGGCGCCGTTTGTGGTTGAGTAAGTGTTGATAGTAAGAGAAGCACATGAACAAGAATATGAGTGAAAAGATGGGCCAGGAGGCCTACTGAGGCGATGTTGTAGTCATCGAATCTCCATCCTAGTTGTTTTTCTTCAGCAAAAACGGCCTCTCAGTTTCAGTTCCCAGGGTCGAGAATTAGCAAAAGCCAGCAACAACAAGCGAGTTATCGATCGAGCCACAAACGATCTAGCAACGATCCAGCAACGCCCACCGGTGACGCCCGTGCAGTCCAATCTCGAAATCAGTATTAGACAGGTAAGGACATGCAATACAGCAGTATATAGCAGTGCCTTAACTGTCCCAGTAACGAGATCTTTCAAAACGAATCATTGATGTACAGTTGTTCGAATAATACACAACTCAACAGGGAACCACCTAGTTTCTCGACGCAACATAAAAGAATAGATGCTCACTATTAGTTCCCAACTCTGATCACCGTAGGAGGACCCTTTAGACCCTTTGAAGGACAACAGCAAATTCAAATTCAGACTGGCGCACTCCGTCCGCCCGTCCGTTGCAAGTGTGCATGGTTGCTTGGACAGGTACGTATTTGATTTTTTTCTATTATTCTTCTGTACCTTTAGCACCTCAATCCCAATCGTTCATTCGAGAGCAACCCCGGGACCAGGGCAATCTTCGGGGGTGGCTTTTTGCCACTTTACCCAAGTCAGCTGCCCCACCAAAGGCTCCAAATACTGAGTGAGTGAGCAAAGGGCCTGAATACGCACTGCTACTGGCACCTGCCCTTCACTACCTTGCTGCTAAAAGCTGGCGCTGTTGCTGGACCTGATGTTTAGGTGAGCACGCAGGCTGTGGATGGTATAGAGGGGCAACTGCAGTAGGTGGGTTGAACATCTGCCCGGGCATCATCCATCCCTACTGAGCTGAGTTGAGGTGATGGTGTCGCCTGTGCTCGCTCACTCACTCACTTCATTTGTACTATACCTGCCAACCATTCCACCATCCAACGTTGTATAGCACATCGCATTGCTTGCTTCCATTCATATTTGAGGTGCTGTTAGGTTAGTTACTACACACCCTGCCTGTGGTGCGGAAACTGGGGAGACATCCATCGCCGGTGCTTGTTCTGGACTGGCGCTGCGAGCGATGCTTGTCGGGTCGACGCTTGCCCAAAATCTGCATAGGTGGGCACCTGCCCTGCTGCACCTGGCACCTGGCGTCCGGCACCCTGCCTACCCTGCCCCCGGCACACCTTCCCCCCTGCACCCTGCACCCTGCATTCGCGCTTGCACTTGCACCTGCACCTAGTAGTGGCACCTGCTTGAGTCGTAGTGAGTGTTCGGCTCAGACAAGCAAACAAGCAAGCAAGACGGACAAGACCATAGTCCAAGACTGGACTGGACTTAGTAGACTGACCGCACTCGTCTTTCGAGTCGTCGTCTCGAGTCTTTCTTTTAATCCTTCAACTTCTGCATCTCGTGCCTCTCTCACAGTCTCCCCGCCACTCACTCGTTTATCGGCCCCTCTGTCCCGTCAATTGCCACGGGCAGGGCGATGCTTTGTCCGCGGTGAAGGCCTTTCCCTTCCTCTCTCGACGTCGTCTTTCACTCGGATTCAACATAATCAATAGCTAGTGCACATATGGGCTTGCCGCTCTTTGACCACGATCGACGCTCACAGCAATTCTAGTCCGCCATCATGGCTGCCCCCGACGAAACCGCGACCACTCCTCCTCGCGGTGTAGGCCGCGATGATCTACCTCTGGCCGATTACATCCTGCGCAAAACACAATACCTCTACGCCCTCATCCTACTTACAGCATTTATATCCTGCGCCGCTTGGTATAGCGTCGTTAATTCCAAGAAGCAAGAGGACTTGGTCCAACCTACGGTCAAGGGACCTGGAGGCAAGCCATTGCCTATCACCAAAAAAAGACGAGCTCTTGGCGACGGTGACCGCAAGATTGGCCCAGGTTTCGGCCGTACCGCCAAAAATGTCTTTCGTTACCTCGCCTTTGTTGTCTTCATGACTTATGTGGGCAGCGCTGGATTCATGTTTTATCATGCTTTCTGGTATGAAGACCCTTACCAATGGTCCAAAGAGGGATTGCCATGGGCTGGTGAATGGAGTGTTGTATGTGAAAAACCAAAACCCCGAACTACCTCCAAAGAACCATCGTGACTTCAACTAACACCCTTTCGCACAGGTCCATGTTACTGGGACTCTTTTCTTCTACCTTTACATCCTGATCTCACTTTTCGATTGGCGCAAGGGCCCCAACATTGTCCACTTCATTATCTGGATTTTGGGCTTTATTGGCGAAATTGTCATGTTCTCTACCACTGCAGTTGCCGCCGCCGATTGTCACTTCTTCCGCTCCGTCAAAAACAGCGGCTCAGGAAAGGACGGAAATTGTGTGGATTACTGGACCAAAATCGATCTCGTTCTCTACTTCACCCGAATCCTTCATCTGCTTGCCCTGATCGGAGTTTTCAGCTTGGCGTGGATTCGCAAAGCCCGCGGCACCGATGACAAGAAGATCGAAGAAGCTCATCCGGCCGAATCGACACCGCTTCTTAACGGGAACCGTCGGTCGTACGATACTGCCAATGGCCAAGCAGTCAATGGCCAGATTCCCAATGGTCGAGACACAAACGGCCGTCGTGGACGCGGTAGAACGATGTCGAACGCACACAAGACACCAAATTTCACTAAGAAGGAAGAATCGGTTGCTTTCTATCGACCCGAGAAGCTACCACACAAGACGTGGTGGGAGTATCTTAAGGGGTACTCTCTATTCTTTCCTTACCTCTGGCCCAAGGACTCTGTCAAGCTTCAGATTAATGTCCTTGTCTGCTTCATCCTGGTCATGCTGCAGCGCTTGGTCAATGTCGCTGTCCCGATGGCAGTTAAGCAGGTGGTCAACGATCTGGAGAAAGTGATCAAACTTGTTCAAGATGGTGAGCGCCTGTCATTGGACAACTTCCCGTTGAAGGATTTCTTGATCTTGGGGATTTTGTGGATCCTTCAAGGCCAATCAGGACTTTTGGGGTCTCTGAGATCAATTCTTTGGATCCCCGTTTCGCAATATTCGTACCGTGGATTAACAACAGCAGCCTTCAACCATGTCCACTCTCTTAGTCTCGATTTCCATCTTTCCAAGCGTACCGGAGAAGTGCTGTCAGCACTCAACAAAGGCTCATCCATCAATCAGTTTCTTGAGCAAGTGACCTTCCAGGTCTTTCCCATGCTTTTCGACCTCTTCCTCGCAATCTCGGTGTTCTACTATTACTACGGCCCACTTTATGCTGAGATCAACCTGGTAGATACATGTTGGTACCTCTACATGACTATCAAGATGGCCTCAACGCGAGCGGATCAGCGTCGAGAGATGACGAATGCCGATCGCGAAGAAGAAGCAGTAAAGAACGACTCCATCTCTAGTTACGAAACAGTCAAATACTTCAACGCCGAAGAGTTCGAGTCCAGACGGTACCAAGACAAGGTTGCCGTCTTCCAAGGTGCCGAGGCCAAGGTGCAGATGGGCATGATGATGATGAACATTTGCCAGACCGTGGTTTTCAACCTCGGTAGGATCGTTGCAGCATTAGTCTGTGGCTGGCAGGTTGCCATGGGTCTCCGCACCACTGGTGACTGGTTTATGGTTGTCTCGTACTTGACACAACTTCAGGGCCCTCTCAACTTCTTTGGCACTTTTTACCGGACCGTACAGCAAGCAATGATCTCGGGCGAGAGACTTCTTGAGCTTTTCAAAATACAACCAACAGTAGTGGACACCCCCCATGCTGTCCCTCTCGACAAAGACTTCCAAGGCCAGGTGCGCTGGAATAACGTTAGCTTCTCGTATGACCGACGAAAGCCCGCGCTACGCAACATTTCGTTCGAATGTCTGCCTGGCACCACGACAGCTTTCGTGGGCGAGTCGGGTGGTGGCAAGTCCACATTGTTTCGCCACATGTTCCGCTATTACGACTGCGATGAGGGATCAATCGAATTGGACGGCCAGAATGTGAAGGATTTGACCATCAACTCGGTCAGGGAGAAGATTGGTGTCGTTCCCCAAGACACTACTCTTTTCAATGAGACCTTGATGTACAACCTCAAGTATGCCAGACCCTCTGCAACAGACGAAGAGGTCTACGCCGCCTGCCGGGCTGCCAGCATTCATGACCGCATTCTCTCTTTCCCCGACCAGTACAATACGCAAGTCGGCGAGCGGGGCCTCCGCCTGAGTGGTGGCGAAAAGCAGCGGGTCGCCATCGCGCGAACGATTCTCAAGGATCCTCGCATCATCATGTTGGACGAGGCCACATCTGCATTAGATTCCCATACCGAACAAGAGATCCAAGACAATGTGTGGAATATTGGGCAAGGTCGAACTTTGCTCATTATCGCGTACGTGTTAACCCTTCAACATTTCGCATTATTCTTTTCTAACCCTGATTATAGACATCGACTATCCACCATTACACATGCCGACCAGATCATTGTCTTGAACTCTGGAACTATTGTCGAGAAGGGCACACACGAAGAACTCTTGGCCGCTAAGGGACGATATGCCTCTATGTGGGAGAAGCAGATCCGAGCGGAGCGAGCTCTAAATGTGGCTCGCGAGGCGCAAATGAAGGCTGCGAGAGCCCTCCGCAAAGCTAAGATGGGCCCCAAAAGGAATTCAGAAGGTGCCATTGACAGCTATAACGGTCTTGGATCCTCTGGAAGCTTGTCTGGCTCGGGTTCTCAAGGTCATGAGGATGATACACACACTTCATCATCTTCGTGCTCAGACGCGGAGTCAAGTCACAGTGAGCACTCCCGAGAGCGCGAGCGAAAGTAAACCACCGCCGTTCTGCTTTTGCTCGCCCAACCCCTCACCAAGTACACAACCTTATCTGTCGAGCGTTACAGCAGCGATGACCACCCGGCGCAACTTCTGAGGACCGGCGCTTCTACTAACTTAATTCTCATCGCACACACACCTCTTTGACGCTATCATCTTATTAACTTGGCTTACGAAACACATCTCCGTCCACGACATTTCACCAAAGGGTTCGGCATTAAGACTGCATCGGATCGGTGTTGAGGCGTTTTGCTTCTAGTGTTTAATGAATCGGATTATCAGAATCCGACTAATAATCTCGAAACTAGCCTACGTAAAGGCACGCGATTGAAGATTTTCAACCTTACCATCAAGGCAACACGAAAGGAGGGTTAATGCAGTCAAACATTTTTGTTGCAATGTGCTATATATAGCACAATAATTGTCATGGCAGGAAATATAGGCGGGCGTTTACGGTTATCACGATTTGCTTTTCAAATGGATATGGCTTTAGCCAAATATAGGGGGTATATGGATCGAACGGGATTTCTCCTATCTGCGACGACCGGTTCGACGCTCTCGATACGGCATGCAAAGTTGCACAAATCCTCTACAAGAGGAGGCGACTGGGTGGTTGAGGGGGGTGCAAGGTCTTTATAAAGGAGACTTCTAGGTCTCTTAGACAAACAGACCGCTCATGCGGGAGGAAATGGTTACGAAACGACTTGCTTTTCAAAGCTCAGGCGGCAGGCAAACGGTTGTTATCGCAGCGAAGAGAAAAATGGACTCTTGCTATTCAGTTGATGGATGGTTAAACCTCTCAATAGAGGAGTCAGGAATACTGTTCTACAGAAGACAACAGGCCGAGTCATGCCTATTTCGGGCTGAACAAAGTAAGTATGTATTGCAAGGTATCATTGTACCCGAATCAAGCAAGCATATTGAAGTATGGACTAGCATAGCACAGCGTAGCAGGCGAGCAAGCAAATGAAGTCTTTCTCTTTTCTAACCCTGTTCCAATGTATCTATTGTCTGTACTGGCTTTGCTGTAAACAGCAAAGCCAGTAATGTGTAACAAGCTAGCCAGCTAGCTTCACAGGTTATCAATGCGTGTTTTATGCCGTCGTTGCGAATGTCTCAGTGTAAAACTCAGCGTTTGGTTGTGGTTGTTAACGGAGCCGGCTCCGTTGCATTGAGGCTGTGCTCGGCAGAATAGACTCCATTAGACCCGGACCCGCCACCCCGGATGCCGGGATCCACGGAGGGAGTGGCAAGAGACGAGGGGCAGAAAGCAACCGCCAGCGCCTCACCGTAGTTGCATCGAGCCCCTGAGAGGGAACCTATTTTGACGCCATTGGGAAAGAGCAAGGGAAGCAGGGGGCCCATTACGAAATAGAGACTCGGCTATTGTTGTACGTAGAGGAAGTCTTTAGGTTGGTAGGTACGTTAGGTAGGCAAACATTACATCTAGCTTCCTGGAGGATGACCGCCAGGAGACAGTCCTACGCCGCAGGCATGCTTACCCACCTATGTTGCACATATTGAATAATGCTGTGCCGTCTGATTACTTTCATATCACAGACATTACAGCCCTCAACATATAAAGTTGTATCAATGTTACAATGCATATAAATAAGCCCTGTCTCAAGTGGATATCTAGACTTTAACTGCCTTCTTTTCGAGAGACGGGGTGTGTGGCCATGCGTGATTCATTGTGCATTGTGCAGACATGCCCTTCTAGACTCCATAGTCTCAGTACTACGCTACGAAATCAAGTGGACTGACTGCGACATAGTTGAGTTGTTCACGACTTAAATGGCGAATGATAGGCGCAGACTTTATTACTGAATTATCTCCCATGCATGAGGAACTCGCCGTATGGAGATGCTGGAGACCGCTCGTATCGGCTTACGTGTGCACCTCCAGCGTGATGCGGCGTTTCTAAGGGTCTCGGTAAAGTATCCAGAACGGCAAAGTTGGAGATTCTCCGCATTATAGAACGCATAACTGAGGCCTCTATATCCTGACTTGGCGAAACATGAGAGGCAAGTTGCCGCGTGTTGAGGATCCTTAAGACAAAGCCGCAAGTTGTCTACGGACAAAAACACGGAGAAGGCCGGACTCAGTTAGGAGATGTGAACATCACGTCAATTAGGAGTAGGGATAGCGAGCGTCAGGGTGGTAGTATTATTAATTTTGTTCATATAGATAGTGACATGTGTGATTGTACAAGAAGATATAGGTGTGTAAATACATGGCCCGAGGGAGATGGTGTATTGCCGTGTTGGATGTGGTAGGGTAGGTAGGGTGATTTGAGGCCAGGAGTGTCGCACATATAAGTGAGAAACCCTCCTTTTCAAGCTTGTTGATATCGAAAGACATCGTGACTCCCTCGCCATCCAGAGGTCGGTCTCTGGTACTGTGTTGATGCGACACGACAACATATGTCTGTATGTGTCCATGTATATCGTTCAACTCGGCAACCAACCGCAACACGACAGGTTATTATTAGTCCGGATAATTCGGACTCCCTTGGAACGCCGGCATGTTCGATACAAAAGCGACAGTGAGGTTCAACCATTCCAGTTGAACTCTATTACCATTCATTTCCCAACCTGCTCCCTCCATGCTTTCAAAAAGATGAGGGAAAAATGCAACTATGCGCCCGTTTCGTGGGTTCCCTTCGTTGTGGTCATTAGATGCATTAGATGATGCTGATCCATTAATTCGTCACATCAACCCGACCTTCGTTTTTCCGAAGCTCTTCTGGCAATTAAGTAAGCTGAGGCTCTCTCTTCTATCAGTTTCCCTCCAATGGCTTCATATATTATCTCGAGCCGAGAATCCAGCTAGTTCTTCGTTTCTTCGGGGATCTTGCCGTTGGCATAGCCATTGACCTTGGCATGTCCATTTGTAAAGCCGTTTGCCTGGCCGCTATTCTTGAGGCTTGGGACGGGCTTCTCCTCTTCCTCCATCTCCTCTTCCTCATCCTCAGATCGGTCATCCTGGAGGTCATTTTGGCTGACAAATCGCCAGGCAATTCGGACAATACAGAAGAGCCAGAAGAGATTCAGGGCCTGGAGGGAAGAGAGGAGGGCAAAAGTAATGACCTGAGCGATGCGGCACTTGTACTGCTGGGTCTCCCAGTTGAGCTCAAAAGGCCCAACAGTCTCGAATTCGGTGAGAAGAGACCAAATAATCTTCAGATTGAGGTAGTGACGCAGGTAGATCCAAGCAACCATGAAGACGCCAAAATAAGGGCCGACAAGTGGAGAATCAATATAGTTGAGCGTCTTGGAAGTAGCCAGGAAGAAGTCACTAATGTCGTGGGTGACGTAGACGGCTAGGCCAATGTAAGTGAAGTGGAAGCGGTAGCTCAGGCCAATAAGTCCAAGAGTGACAATGTGGTGGCCGACGAGCTCCTTGAAGTCCTTACGAGGCTTCTCCATACCGAGGAGAAGAACAATGGCTTGCTGAGCCCAGTATGCGGCCTCAAAAAGGTAGTAGAACTTGACGGGCGCGAGATGAGTTCGGTGAGGGAAGCCCTCGTACATGCCGTAGGTGTTGAAGTACCACACAGGAGTGTGGCTCATGACCCAGAGACCAACAGGGCCAAGGACGCCGAAATAAATAGCAGTATAAACCTGCTCCATGAAACGAGCCTTCTTGCCACGGGTAAGATTGTAGTAGCGCGCTAGAGGTGATAGGAGCTCCTGCATGATGAATTCACGAGTAAAGGATAGAACAATGGTATAGAAGCCGACAAAGGCAATATCCCAGCGGCCCTTTCCGTACTGCGCAGGCTCATTGGGGTCATCTTGAGGCAGCTTGTAGGACAAGAAGATGAAGTGGTGAATAGGATTGGACTCGGTAGGGTTGATGGCATATCCGACAAGGAAGAAGACGAGGAGGACGGCAGGGAGTACGAAAGTATGCTTGATCATGGTCTGCTTTGCTCGAGCGATTAGGCCACGAGCACGGCGTCTTTTGGAGAGGCGTTTGCGACCGTCGGACTGTTTCAGCGACATGTTAGTATATGTGATATAGCAACACAAGTGACGTACATGTTTATCTGTGGCCTCGAGGCTGGCACGACTGGAAGCCAATGCCGGAGCACCCGTGTCACCCCGAATCTCGCCGCCCAAGAGACTACTCTTACGTCGCCTTCGGGCGTTGTTGATGGCGTCTTGGGTGGCTGTGGTATTGCTGACGGCGGAATTTGTTTGGTCTGCAGGACGACGCTGATGCAGCTGATCGTTTGCCGTGTTTAGCAGCGGAAAAGGTTCTGAGCCTGACATTTCTCGTCTATTCTGTACCGTTTTATGAATAGCGTCTCGATATCCAGTTCCAGAATTAAATATGTCGAGAATTGAATTTTCTCTTGTCCCTGGCACCCCTATTTTTTTGTTCGACGCTTTGAAGTGGAGTTTCTTGGTCGCGGATAGAGGATAGCTCAAGGAGGGAGGGGAATCGCAAATAGAGAAAAGTCGCTATAGGGAGGAAAGGAATGTGGTTTTTGCTCAACGTGAACTACCCTTCTCCCTTACTGGTACTTATTGCAATGGAGAGATTAAAAAACAGGGAGAAACCGAAGAAGAGCAATGCAGAAGAAAGAATTGGGTTGCGGATTGTGCGGGATCGTCGCGTGCTACTGTTAGACAAGTTATTAGAAGGTGGATAAGCCGAGGCGGGAAGAGGGATTATGATTGGCCAGATTGGGAAATATGGGCTTACCTACTTGAGGTGTCTTCCATCTTCTATCTCCATCTCGACACAGCACTGCAAATCAGCAGCCCTTTACTGTGGACTACTACCTACTAACCTAGGTTCGTGCCTACATATGTTTTTGCTAGAAACAAGGAGGCCACTGGAACGGCTATATATCTTCTATACTAAAGCTTATTTCTCTGGCTTGCCCCAGAATATTCGTATTTCTTGTTGAGTTGCGCATAACCCGTAAATCTACACATACGCTAAAAGCAGAGGCATGCATTCCACAATGTGGAGCAATGCAATGTAATAGGCCTCCATGCCATCGTCCGCGGGCTCCAAAATTGAGATTATTCAACGACACTGAAGGATCTTACAACCTTCAAAGCTGATTTTAGGGTGGCGTCCGGTCATCCGCGGAGTCCAGTATAACATTTGTCTGACCGCTCAATTTCTCCCCTATCTTTGCTTATTCATTCTATCTTTATTTTGCAGTTCCTAATTCGTACACTCCTGAATTTGATATACATGTATCGTCATAATTGACTACCTACTAATATAGAGCCATACAAACTCTAAACCCTCCCCCCCGCCTGCCCCAAAAAACCGAGTTTCATTAATCTCCGTCCCGAGCATAACATGTGAAGCAACGTGCGATAGTGTAGTCATCCCCTATCCCTTATCAACTATCATGATCCCATCTGCCATGCATGACTCGTGATTCTCCTCACACCTCCCTTTCCCGAGCCTGCCGAGAATTATGTACTGATTTTCGCTTTGGCACGGGATTGTTCGTCACTCGGGTGTTATAGCTGACATGCATCAATACGTCATGCCGAAAGTCACTTTCGGATTTCAAAAATAGTCAGTAATGGAACCTCCGATCATTGCATTGCTTTCCTTCAACGGTTCTCGCTTACGAGAAATATCGAGTGGTTGGGCACTTCACGTCAATGGATGAGCTCCCTGTGTTTGGAACCATCTTACAAGAGTTTAACTATACCATGACACGATGAAACATTCCATGATCTTGCCTTGATCTACCACAACCACATGCCATGACTGTCATATCCATATTAGTTTAGGCTAACTAGTCACTTTACTCATACCACAATATAACGTTATATCCATATCTCCTTTAGATAAAGTTTCTTCACTCTACCGAATCCCTCCATAACGCCATGACCTCACTTAAAGGACCGAACCATTTAGTATATGCTCCAAAAGATGGTGACCATATTTGTATAAGCCACTCATAGATATGTACATATAAGGAGCAATAATGCCTTCATCCCTGGGTATCATTTAGCCAAATCATCCCAATGCTCGTCCAAACAGAGAGCTGAAAACAACGCCTCGCTAGATGCACAAGTGCTAACACAAAAGACTTCAAGTCGCTCGGTGAAACCCCGACGAGCCCGAATCTTGTCTTCGGTGATCCAAAGATGACCTGTCCGATAGGGTGCCATCGTCAGAATCATCATCGTAATCCTCGTCGGGAGTCGTTCTTGGTCGGACACCCCGCCAGAGTGGTGGGTTGTTCGGCGGGATTGGCCCATCTTGGCTGCCCGAGAATGTGCTGCGACTCCTGTCTGGCTGCGCAACTTCTCCTGTTGCATCTCGCGATGCGCTGCTGGGACTATTCGTGCTTCTGTTTTGGGACAGGAAAGGTTCCCTGCTTGGGGATTCCTGTTCTGCTGTGTTGGGCTCTTCTTCTTCAAGGACTTGCTGCAATGCCGCCCCTCTCCGTGGAGGGGCCGGGATAACCGTCACTGGGAGGTTCTCAGTGTTCGGCGCTGAGCGCATTCGGTCCCGTATTTTCTCCGCTTGGTTGGCCGCGAAGTCCTCCAAACGACCTCGTAGATCCCATCGACTAGAAGTGCTTGCCCTTCCTTCGCGCTCAGCTACTGGGTTAACATCTGAGCGTTGTGCCATTTCCCTTGGCGGATCCTCTCCTGAGCGACGGAACATCGGGTTGGCGAATGTGAGGTTTGGCCAACCACTCTGGGTGGCTGAGTTTGGGGCGTTGGCCTCCAGATCGGCAAACTGCTGTGATGGTGATGAAACAACATGACCGTTTTGTACTGAGGCCGGGACTTGGTTTGAAGAATTGGACTCGTCATGTACTTGCTGGCTTGGGGGAGTGCTGCTCTGCTGACTCAAATCGACCACACTTCGTTGGGGCAATGGGTCTGGTGTTCGTGAAGTGGTCTCTGAAGGTGCTTGATATCTTACGGCATAAACTGTACTGGCCGCGCTGGCGGTATCAGTTCGGCTGATAGGTGTGACAGCCGGCGCTGGGCGAGCTGGCCATATGGTAGGACGCAAACCTCTTCCCGGGCCTCTTGGCGTGGGCTGTTCGGTAGTTTCGGCAAAGGCAGTGTTGCCCTGCCCGCGGTATCTGTTGGCAATGGAGGAAACAGTCGGCCAACTGTTGGGGGCGGCTGAAGCCATATGTTGTCGGTCATCATCGCCGCTACTTCCTGTACCACCTCCTTTTCGGTTCTTTCGGTTGCGAAGCCAAGGGAATTCTGAAGCATTGATTTCGAGTGTGTCATCTCCGTCGAAGACTTCCCGTCCAAGAATCCCATCCTTCTTCTCCTCTCGTTCCAAGGCCTCGATCCTTTCTACCCATTCCCAGACAACCACACTGGCAGCTGCAGCACCAACCCACCGTACATAATCTCCCCATCCAGTAAAGTCAGGTTGAGAAATGTCGAGAATGAAAAAGACAACAGGGATCAGGATTGAGATGAGGGAAATGATAGCGACAAAACTGATGTTTTTCATGAAAGGGTGATAGAAAGCATATCGCTTTTTCATTAGTGCATAGTAGACAACCCACGCCGCGTATAAAAGTCCAAGAGAGAGTTGGAATAGATAGCTGAGGGCGGGAACGGGATGAACGAAGTTCTTGGGTCGCGCAGTGGTGTTAATGCCATTTTCCGAGTATTTAAAACTGGTAATGGCACTGAAGACAACATCGAGGGTGATTAGTGCGAACGCGACCCATTTGATAATTATCTTTTCTCGATGTCGAGGAAACAGCCGGATTAAAGTCTGGGCCTGAGCGAGCCATAGAAACGTGTCGGAGACGAGCCGGATAACCTTGAGTTCTACGCTATTCATTACTTCGTCCTGCAGCTGATTCGCGTTCTGGATCCCCCACATGTACTGGCTCTTGGCTGCGTGGAACGTATCGGCCGAGGCGATCGTTAGCGAAATGGCGACGGTCAAAGCTGCGACTTTTTGTAGCCATGGTCGACCACCGATCGTGACACTGCTAGAGGAACTGTGAGTAAAGGCAGAGCGTCGACCTAGATAAACAACTCCTCCATCGAGAAAAGATCGCGGGGTGACGAAGAGCATAATGACAAGCATATAGGCCGTAACGGTAGTCGCAGCGAGGGCGTAGCATATTGGAAAGGTCGAGGCGTAGAAGGGATCGCGGAAGTCAGAGAATTTTGGGCTGCTCTCTGATGCATCATGCTGAGTGAGACTACTCTCATCGCCCGAAGCAGCCACCGTGACAGAGTAGTCGTCTCGAGGCAAGATGCCGGGAGTCGGGCATGGAACTTGATATACAGCAGGCTCGGTTAATGCCACGGCGACACCGTCGAGTCCCAGTGTCATAATGCCGCTGTCGGGCATGAGAGTCGTCGTGCACAACGAAGGAAGAGCCGTGATAGTCGCGGAGATCATGCCGGCAGCGCCGGCAGCAGCCATGATTGCGGCTGGCCGGTTATCCTAAGAGGCAACACGCAACAGAGCGGCCAGCCGCGAGCGACGAAGTGCGTGTCGAGCCGACCCGAGTTGGGAGGAGGGGGGAGGATATGAATCGGGGGTCGCTTAAGCGGACGCCATGAGAGGCACGTTTCGAAAAGTAGGCGACCCGGCGGATTGGACCGGTACCAAACTCGTGATCGCCGCGATCTGGAATCGACTGGTTGTGGTAATTGTTGGAGGTTGTCGATTGAGAAAACGAGTGCGTTAGGGACGCGATTTGGGGGAGAGATCGTGGGGGAATTGAACGGGAGGATTCAAACGCGGATTGGGTCCGGTCTCGAATACCTGTTTCGTAGTGTAGGGGCGTGATTGATTACAGCGGGCCCTTTGGCTGATAATGGAAGGAGGCGGAGTCGTGGAGTTTAAATCTCACGGAAATGAGAAATACTGTGTAGAGAGAATACGCGGACGTAATCGTAATTGAGAAGGACGACAAATATCGGAAGAGGGCTATGGCTGCGGTTGTAATACAACAGAGAGGCTGTGACGCTGGGCGCCGAGAAATCTTGGCCCTTTCTTACTGTCGATTGTTGCTTGGATGGTATGCAGGAAGACCAGTATTGGGAATCGGGCAACGTTAGGTGGCGATCTCGAAGGGTCGAAGAAGCCTCATATGCTAAGTGCCTGGTCGAGTTCGATCTCTGGGCAAAGGGCAAATAAGCTCCTGGTCCGTTCGTCTTCGGGCGGTTGAGAAATTAGTTAGGTTGTTTGTGGGACAGTCAGGTCAGAGTGAGACAGAGGGAAATACTGGAGAAACTGTTTGTTTTTGAAGATTTCAGTGATGGCTCATCATAGGTTATTCTGTAGCGACGCACTGTATGCTGTATACTGTCAACGCACTTATCTGCCTACATAGGTAGGTAGGTATTGCCATATTGGTGCAGCATCAGATGTTAAGGTGGCCTGCGTGACACTCAGAGACCAATTTACATGTTGTTGGTTCTAGAACAGTCAAACTTCCTAACACTTACTGTAGTAACTAATTAACCGTTTGCGTGGCCGTTCTCCGTTCATGTCTAGACCGTTCAACGGCAACAACTTCGACTTACAGGACACCCGGCGGGCTGGGGCATGCTAAGGGTGAATATGATCCTTATAGTTCAACAAAGATCGCATTCTATGAACAGAGATTGGGTATTCATTCTTATTCTTCTTTACATCACCATCATTGCGCTCCTCTTTGACGAGGGACAGTTTTGAAAATACCCACACAAAGATGCAGATTATAACATCAGTCACGCGCACTGTGTACTCTTGGGAATAAGGACGGGAAAGATCACCCAGGATTTCCACAAAATATCAAGATTGGCTCAAGATAGTGTGATCCCTTGAGAATATGAAACAGCCAATCAATATCCATAGGGCTATTCTAGTGAATAACAGAAGATACCTTACTGGCACCTGGTAGTGATGAATATCGGGTTCGCCGATGGACTCAAACTCAGGATCGACTAAACTCAATGAATTCCCCGACCCCGCGTTGACTTTCAGGCGGGCAATTGATCAGTCAACGATCTCAAATCTAAAAGCACCTATTGACCTATTCTCAAGCCATTGATTTGTGCAGCAAACTATGGCTTATTAACATCAGACCACCAGCTGTCGATCATTCGTGTATAAATAAATACACGCACCTCAGAAACTACCTAGTAAATTAAGCTCTTTTGTTGCCAGCCGAGTTGCACAAAATAAACCTGCTCGTTGTCTCCCCTGTCACACGGTTTCTCACGTCATATCCATTAACAGCATTGCCATCAGCCCAATCAAGCTTTATATAGTGCCAAGCCTGCGCATGCACATGGAAATCACAAAAGGCTTGGCAAAGCTTAGTTTTCTCCCTGTGGCTCAATAACATCTCCAGATTCTTGGCAACCTGGCTCTTTTCTCCTGGTAGCACCTTGTTCAACATCACACAAATGAAGGTCTTCACAAGCCGACAAAGCCACAGACTTGAAACCCTCCCCCCCAAAATCAAAAAATAAAATCAAAAATTGAATCAACTGCCGGGTATTTGGTCCCTCATGATCTCAATGTGATCAATAATGCACGCTTCCTATCGCGCCAGAATATAACCCACGAAACGCCAGGTATAGGTAGTCGATAATGCATCCTCCCATTTTCCGTTGTCCATCCATGCAGGAAATAAAACAGTCGCTGAACTTTTTTGCTTCTCCCATCACCAAAACCCCTCTGGCCTTGAGCCATATGCTACCTTATACCTCATCGTAATCGGTTTCGTCCTGCTGCCCATCTCGATACTTCATCTCGAGTACCCACTTCGCGTCAAAGTCGATACCTCGTCGAATCTTGGTTCCAGCTTTCCTCCAGACAGCACTGCCTAGGCCAATGTCTGCAATGAACAGACGCCACTCATCTTCATGTCCGGCGTTATTCGCGCTCTGAGGATCATCATCTTCGGGTGGTGTTACAGCCTCGAGCAGTCCTCGCTTGGGAGCGCCCATTGCAACA
Source organism: Fusarium sp. NFCCI 5145 (assembly GCA_033439405.1). NCBI lineage: Eukaryota > Fungi > Ascomycota > Sordariomycetes > Hypocreales > Nectriaceae > Fusarium > Fusarium sp. NFCCI 5145. The sequence continues at coordinate 1,100,452 of JAWDHB010000352.1, forward strand.
ACATATCGAGGCTTCACGAACAAGCGGCCGCCATCTATCACCGCCACTTTGCCAGAAGTCGGATCGATTCCTGTTGGGACATCAACGGAAAGCACAAAGGCTTCGTTTCGGTTCGCCCACTCCATCAACTCATAAACCGCAGCCTGGTCTCCAGTTCGCAACTCCTCAAATGAAATAGTCAAGCCCAGAAGAGCATCAATGATGAGCGAGATAGACACGGGGGATCCCGACGACGATGCTTTGCGTAAATTCTCGAAAAGGTCGGCCTTGCTAAGAATTTTACCGCCAAAAGCTCGATACAGTTGAATCTGTTGCCGCAGATCCTCAAGTAAGTCTTTCTCTCGCTCAATGCCCACTAAGCATACGAGCAGGTTGGCGTTTTTATTCCGAAGATGACGCGCAGCAGCAATGGCCCGAATACCCGATTTGTTGTTTCCTGCCAAAATCACCACGGTTGGGCTAGTCAGCGTAGCGCTGGAGGACGGGTTAGCACCAGCAAGGCCAAACCGAACTTTGATAGCAGGATCAGACAAGGCTATGAATGCCACTTCAGCAATACCTCGTCCTCCATTTTCGGCCATGAGCTGCTCTGTCAAGCCAATCTCGTTCGCTGCTATGTTTTCAAGATTCAGCATCTGCAGAGCAGAAACGGTTTCGAGATGTTTATGCGAAGGGACGAGGTATAAGCCAGGCGGGTGGCCTTGCTGCCTGCTGTTAGTACTGCGAGACTCTGGTCGAGAGATGGACAAGCGAGATAAATGGCTTGCACGTACGCCAGAATTGACGCGGCTTAGAGGAAGGCCGCCAGATATCGCAACAGCACTCGCCTTGCGTGACTGTGATCTCCGTGAGGGTCCAGATTTGCTATCAGTCTTTCGGTTGCCCTGGCCACTCCGAACTTCCCGCCCTGAAAGCCTCTCAGCTTCATTCAATCCATCATCTGCCTCACTGTTCCAGAAATCTGCATCTTTCTTGACCGTTGAGGGCAGGTCCAGAACATTCTCTGTATAGTGCAGGTTTTTGCCGCCAGCTGTTCCGGGTTTTGGTTTTCGATTGTGAGCCACTAATCGGTTGGCGTCATCGACTGGGTCTTCCTTCCTCATCTGATCAAAGATCGTGCGTTTGTCAAACTTTGCCAAGTTATTTTCAAAGTCGAAATCACCCATCTCTTCTGTAACATCCTCCGATGCCCAGCCATTATCAAGAATACCTTTACGACCCTTGGAACTCCCTTTTAAGGAATGAAAAGGCTGGAAAGATGATGTACTCTGCAGGATAGGTGTTTGCCTCCACCCCTTGCCTCGTCCACTAGCAGGAGAGCCTTCAATACCTTGGCCATCTTCTTCAGCACGCTGTCCTTTCCCTTGTCTAGACTGACGAGACCGTCGGTTGTTGTTGTTGTTGTTCTTCTTCTTTTTGGCAGATCGGGCACCCTGCCCCTCAGTTGGCTGGCCATTGCCCAGCTCCAGCACCACTTCGGTGATGGCCAAGTTACTGACAGAACCAGTCAGGTCGTGATCAGGGGTGGGTCGTCCTGGCGTAGAAACCGCAGCACTGGTAGGAGCAACTTGTAGTTCGGACCTCCCATCTTCCAATGCTTGAGCCCTTACGTCGGAGCCTGCAGGTGTCATCGGTGCAGGTGGTCTTCCCAGGCTGAGAATCGCAGGGTCCACAAAGGCGGGTTGCGGCGGCGGTTGCGAAACGACAGGCGCTGCAGCGGGTTCGACGGGAGGGGGCGCATATGTTGCTGATGTGCCGTTCTTGACCTCAGAAAGATCGACTATATTCGCAGCGTGAACTTGCAAATGAGGAAGCCATTGTTGGGTTTCTAATATGAACACTGTGACTAAAACTTAGCAGCTCCTCGGTAGTGCATTGAATAGTCCTGTAGTTGTGCATACCGTTAGTCAAGGTCAGGCCGCTACCTGCCTGGACGTCCACAACTGTTCCTGTAAATACGCTCCCAGGAGGGTCCCTTAGCGCCACTCGCATGTGCAAGCCGATGAACTGTGTTGCCATAGTCGGAGATCGTTTCGCAGGCTCTATGTTGGATAAAGTTTGTGTTCCTTGGCGCGGAAGTATTGTCTACCTAGAGAAGATCGTCACACTCAAGCTCTGATCAACTTCCGTTGACGAGGTTTGCAGACCAATTCTTGGGCGCGTAATGTCAACACACCGAAGCTTGAGTGCTATTGGCTTTTTTCTACAGATACTGCTCGAGTTTCGACGCAGAGAGGAGGCGGGGATAGTTGGGTTCGTCAACCAAGCGACTGATTACGGATGAGTTTCGAAGCGGCGTGGATGGATGGGGCAAAAAACGAGGGGAGGTAGGGCGCCTATCGTGACGTGTGATGCTCGAAAAAATGGTAACAGGGAGTCTCAAACTCTGCAATGTTTTATACCGTATGCGATGAGGGCTTGTCGAAGACTTGAATCGGATTTTGGGATTGCGATGTTGTGTGATGCAGGTTCGTTCCTGGTGGGAGAACTGCCATTTGATTTGAACATGGAGCAAGCTAGGGAAGATCGCGTGGGAATGAAGTCCCATACCATGCAACTTCGTTATCGATAAGAGGACGTTTCCGGTCGTTCGGTGTGCGTCACAACTTATTAAACCTCGCGTTTGCCCTCGCACTTGCATTGTACACGGGCTTGGCTGGACAATTGAGTTTGATTGCTTGGGTTTTATGGAATTTCAATGGTATGCGGAAAAGCCAATGAAAAAATAGCATCATCCAGTTTACACAGCAGAAAGTCAAACCAAGCCATGAGCTAAGAGTGTAGTTCATCATTTGGTATTATCATAACTCGGTGCGTCCAAGTATCAATATCTACAGGCTCTTTGGCATGTCTATACCGGCCAAATCGCCCTTGCCAGGCACCCTAACGCCTTTCCCGTGGTTAGCCGTTTCTATCGAAAACTACACGTTCCAACTGCCTCTCCTGTATCATACAATGTTATCGATAGATAGTAAGCGCTTGGCATGTAAATGCAACCTCTCAAAGACGAAAGACTTAATTTCCATATGAGGCCATTGCCTCTTCCTCGTCATCTAATTCTACCACCTGATGCGCCTGTTTCTTGGTCACCGATACCTTCGAAGCGGCGGCTCCGATGCGGTTAGAAACAAAGTCCGTAATTGATTGGGCTTTGGGTTTTCCGAGTGCCTCCTCGGCACTGTAAAGTTTGTTGTAAAAGTCGATGACTCTGGGATGCGCCATGACCTTGGACTTCTGAAAGCCCAGAACCTGTAGGCCATCCTGAGTAGTCGCTCGACTGAGAGCAACGTAAGCCTGGCCTTTTTCAAACACACGTCCAAGGTTGACTTTCACTCGCTCCAGAGTTTGGCCTTGTGCCTTGTGAATGGAAAGCGCCCACGCTAAGATAAGAGGTAATTGCGTGCGTTTTGCCTGGACCTCGCCGTTGGGTAATTCAACTTTCCATTCTTCAGGCTGGCAAAGAATCACACGCGATGTGCCATCTGTCGCCATGAACTGCACCACAGGGAATTTGACGCTGCTCGAGCTTGTGTCGGATTCACGTTTGAAGGTGTTGAGCAACTTTTTTCGAGCCTTGGCTAATTTATCGTCTTCGTCAAATTCATCAAGTGGCTCCATGTCGAATGTCTTCTCATCTGAAAATCCAATGACTTTTCCCAAAGATCCATTGACAAGTGATTCATCCAAGTTCTTGATAAGCATAACTTGGGCGTTGATTTTCAGATCGATACTCTTGGGTGCCATCATGTTCGCCAGTAGCTTCTCTCGAATATCTTCTTTGCCGGTATCCTGAGCCTCGTATCGTCGGACTGTCCCAGGGAGCTCTCTCAGTCTTTTTTCGTTGGATCCCTCGACTTCGTTGCGAGTGGAAAACAGCTCAGCGGTTCCCAGTCCATCATTGAAATTGAGCGGTCTTTCTAGCCGCTTGAAGGCCCGAACAGTGTCCTCAGTGATCCGGCCGAGACGCATCTCATTGAGCATGTTGGCAAATACTGGATCTCGCTGTCGAAACACCTGTGTGAGCCCAATGGTATGGTCTATCGAAGTAGTCCATGTTGATGAGTCAAAAGCAAACTTGGTTTCCCGTTTCGCTCCGTCTGGGACTGGTGGAAGTTGGAAGAAATCGCCAGTGATGATGAGTTGTATGCCACCCCATGGTCTACCGTTGTTTCGAATCGTTCTTCCGATTTGAGACAATTTATCAAACAAATCTCCATCCACCATAGAAATCTCATCAATAACGAGGCATTTTGTTCTCAGCCAACGGTTTTTGGCCTTTGGATTTCGTCGAATTTTCTTGACTAGAGTCGGAGCATCCTCCTTGCCAAGGCCAATGCCAGAGAAGCTGTGTAGCGTGATACCTCCAATGTTGCATGCAGCAAGTCCGGTGGAAGCAGTGACTGCAACTCGTTCAGGATCCTTTGCGTACTTTTTCTTCAGCTCCGTAATGATGGCTCGCATCAAAACGGATTTACCAGTTCCGGCGGCACCCGTGAAGAAGACGCTCTGGTTCTTGTTCACTACCAAATCCAAGACATGTCTCTGCTCTTCGCTCAGCGAGATGGCAAAATTGCCCTTGGAATGTGAAGTGGTGATTTCTTGGATCTCTCCCATAGACAGATCGTTATTAGCTGGAGGTTGGTCTTGCTGACGCTGATTCCTGAACTGTTTCTTCTGCTCTTTGACGGCGCTGGCAGTGGGGTTTAAAAAGTCTTTTCGCTTGTTATTTGGCGTTTGGGCGGCCTGAGGGTGGAAATCATTCTCATCCTCAGGCTCTTCCTGCTTGAAACTTTGAGGAAGGACTCGTTTCTTGGCCTTTTTGGGAGCCGGAACACCAATATCGTCTTGATCACCAGATGAATCACGTTTCATTGATATGTTGGCCATTGTTGAGGTAACAGACATGTTGCGTGAAGGTGGTAGGAAATGCGATGGGGGTGATGAAGACCAAGGTATCGACTTCTCTGTCTGTGTCGAGGGTGGCGGGGGCGGCATGCTTTCCTTGGTGACCTGCTTGGACGGAGTGTTAACGGGGAGAGGTGGTAGTGCTGAAGGAGCTTGAAAGTCAAGATCTAAATCGTCGTCGTCACAGAAGTCGTCTTCTGTAAAGAAGACTGCGGCTTGAGCCTTGGCGTGAGAGTCAGGCCCAGTGAGATCAACAACATCTGCTTGCCCGCCGAAGGAATTTGAGCCTCTGCAAAGAGAAGCCAGTGGCCCACCACCTACACCAACTGGTGGTCTGTTGTTGTTTGGGGCTTGATTCATGTTGGAAGACCGATTTTGAAGAGGTCTGGAGAAGGGTTGCATGGTCCTCGCCGACACAGCAGGGGCGTTTGGCTTCTTTAGTTGTTGTCGAATATCGGTGTTATGGGTAGTTGGGCTGCTGGAAGGAAGGAAAGGTTGGCTTTTAGCCTGGCTCCTTTGGGGAGGAAGGCCATTGGCCTCGTATTGGCTGTTTGCACGCTGCAACATTGCGTCGAAGTTTGGTGAATATAACGGACCAGCTGAGTGCACCCGAGCCCGTTGCTGCTGCTGCTTCTGTTGCTGCTGCTGCTGTTGTTGTTGAACAGCTCGTCGGAGAAGGAGTGCCCGTGTCGGCGAGGAACGAAAAGGAAGGTGGTTGATACCAACCTTCATAAAATAATCGAGGAGTGGCGATGGTGGAAGGCTAGGAAACCGAGAGAAAGGCAGGAAGAGGTCAACAGCCCATGTGAGGCTCAATTGGACAAAGACGAGATTGTCAACGGCCTACCCCACGACCCTGTCATAAGGAAGGAGCAGGCTGTGATTCACTGTCTAGGACGCGTCTGAACCCTCCCGGTCAGGTACAACGACGAATGAAGTCTCCCAGTTGCTTGCCCACTCAGGTTGGACGCGCTTGAGGCGCGACACCCCCTCCCACTATCACTACCGGCATCGCTTAGTCACGTGTTTTCTTTTATTAATTTATGCATCTTCTCCACCAAAAAATGAACCTCTAGTGCAAATATGATGTTTCGAAATTTGATGAATTCCGTCTCATTTAGCCAGTGAGATATCAAAGTACTCACTCGGTTATCCGTACATCATGAGTGAAATGATAGAACGCCGTACCATTACCAAACCTCGGTTTCATTGCCATCGAGTTACAAGAAATAGTCCTCATCAAGCTGTAGGAAAACAAAAGAACTGCAAATCATGATTCATTCAACTCACTGTATCAATCTCGTCGATCAGCATATCCTCTGTGACTGTCACGTCGTTCCTCATGCCGGAATGAATGGTGTGGTTCCCTTTGACGCATATAATCTCGAGCCCGCTGATTACTCCAGCGAGGCTCAGAATCCGCATACTTGGATTCGTCTTCCCTTCGATCATCTCGCATCTCCTTGAAATCACGGCGTCTTCGGATGTCTTCCTCAAGATGTTTGAAGCGATTATTGTCTCTTCGGACATCATGCTCACGATGGCTATCATCTAAGCGCGCGCGCTCTAGGGGCTTGTCGCTACGACTGGGCCTTATCTCATAGGAATCATCACGCCGAGGTGATATACCACGCACGTGCCGGACACCATGTCTTGGAGCCTGAATAATTCGTGGCGGTTCTACTCTCCATGGCTCTTCTCGAGATGAATGATGTTTGCCTCTTGGTAAGCGCCTTGGAGAGCAGCTTTCTTCTCGGTAGCGGCGGTTAGGAGAATTGAATCGTACATGCTGACGATCAGAAATTCGAGAAACGCGTTCATCGACGACGTATCCCATGTCTTTCCTGGTGTTTCGGGGATCCTGGATGATAACGTTTTCATGATGATCGGAATGCACGCGTTTGGGGCTGCGCCCGCGTAGCGGTAAACTTCGATTAGAACCGATAGATGACGGTCTTGTACCTTCACTCTCATCTTCGGACCAACCGTCATCAGATGGCGAAGAACTTCGGTCTGAGGAATGATAGACCTTGATGTTGTCCCTGAGACTCGGCTGTGACTCAACCACAATCTTCTTTGACGAACGGTTACCTGCCTCAAACGGCCCCTTAGGTGAGCCTAAACCTGCAGGGGCTATTTGTGGCAAAGCATATGGCACTGTCAATGGCTCTTGGACTTGAGGTGGACGAATTGGGAGTTTGATCGGTGGCAGTTTAGGTGGTGGTCCCGCAGGGACTTCTCCATCTTCTAGCCCTGTTCTGTTGGGGGTCGTATTGCCTGGTTTCATGGGTGGCATGCCACTTTCTTGTGCGTTGTTCAGCGAGCCTTGTCGAACTGACTGGGCTTGTGGTGCGGGATGAATGTTTTGTTGTGGCATGAGAGGATTTGGTTGGCCGTTCAATCTTGGGTCAACCGCTGGAGGTGCTGGCCTAAGGGGGGCTGTAGTAGGGGGAGGGTGGACGAATCCTTGGGGAAGGGCAGCAGGAGGCAAGCCTCCCATGCGTGGCTGGACAGGATTTGGCTGCTGATTCTGCATTGGCTGCCTCATCGGTACATGCGTATCGAGAGATCTTGAGCCATGCCGAGCATCAGCGGGTATCCGCTGAAAGTATGCTACGATTGCTATTCTCTCTAGCTTTGGAGATTTGCTTCGCTTCGAGTGAGTCCTGTGCTTCTTGGAGCTTCGTGAACTTCTGTCATCTCTGTGCCTGCGATCATCTGCCGCCCTGTATTCTGATTCAAATTGAGCCAGTTTATAATAGAACCGAATATCATGGTCCTGGCTGGTCAAATCAGCTTGAGCTCTGTCGAGCTGGAGCTGAATGGTCTCGTTCTTGTCTTGTTTCTTCTTCGAGATAGACCTTGTGGTCCTTTGGAGGTGTTCAATCCTGTCCCTGATCATCGATTGGGTCATGTTTTTATCTGCGCGATGAACCGTCTCCCAGTCAGATTCTGTGTCGCGTGCCTTGCCATCACTAGAGGCTTTTTCGAGGCGGAGAGCTCTATACATCAGAGGCTCTCTACCCCGGGCATTTTGCACCCCAGCAGGTTCTTGCCGATGCAGGTTCATTGGAAGGGCAGGAGGATGACGATAGGGTTGAGCGTTGACAGGCATTGATCTAGGGAACCCTGCAGGGGCTCCGTTGAGCTGGGGCATTGGAGCTCCTGGTTGAGGAGCTTGAGGTTGTTGATGCATTGGTGCTGGAACATTATGAGGTATAGCCCCGACAGGAAAAGGAGCAGCCATTGTGTGATTGGTGTTTGCTGAGCGAGTTGTGTAGTTCCAATTGTGGGATTGAAGCAACGGAAAGCAAGAAGATAGGGCTATGATATATACGACTGGAGATGGATAGCTTGAGTGGGTGCAACTTCGAAGGAGCCACGAGCGCCGGTGACCAAAGACTTGTGCAAGTCAAAAGTGAGGCTGCCGAGATAGCAAAGGGATGCGTCCTAGTGAAAAGATGGAGGGCGGATGCAAGCTTGACGGCCAAAGGGGGGCACAGTACAGCCTTGCTAAGGCAGATGCGTCAAACAAGCAATTGAGCAAGCTTGTTGCACTTTTTCATGTGAGAACTGAAGAAATTGTTCTGCTGGATTGTTCAACGGAGGTGTCTATGTGGGATTGAGAGAAACTCGGTGGGCGAGTCGAGGTCTATTTAAAATTGTAGAGCCGTTGCTGAGGCTACATATTGGTCTAGATTACCTGGTTGAGTGTTGGATCCCGACACAAGGCGGCGATGGTGAACACTCTTGATCGTAAAAGTCAATTCTGTACAACAGAGGAATTGAAAGGTGTCGTCAATAGCGAACCATCTTGTCGTTGTTCTTTGGTGAAGTTGCTGGTTCGCCCGCAAACCACCATAACTGGTGCAAGCCAACTACGCACATGGAGTCGTATCCTAGACAAGTTGCAGTAGGACTCTCAGCCGAAACAAACTAGGTAACCAGCATATATTACTTGCCGGCTTTTGTTAAGATACGGCATTGCCTAGTCGACGCGGCCAGACTGACTTGCATCAGGCAATCGGCCAACATCAACAAGCTAAGTCGATGCTTTCAAACACAGACTCCATCGTGTGTTACCGCATTTTGTCTCGATATGGCTACCGACGATGAAGCACGCTGCCGAGGGGCTGGGCTGAGACGATCTGTAACCAACACCGACGGCCCGTTCTGTCAGCGCCCAGATATGCAGAGAGGCGATCGTCGTTTTCACCTCATGCCATTCATAGTATTACATGCCTAGGTGTGTTACTCTACTTTTCTCGGTCGGTATGCTTACCGCCCGGTGAGAGTTTAACACGGTGATCTGGAGATCTTTTTACGTTGCGTAACAGTTTGTTCGAATGTAAAGGGGTCCTGTATTTGTGCTGTTGAACCAGATAATTGCCTCAGATACACCATGGCTGGACTCAAAAATCACCACGAAATCGTTGGGCGTTGATATGTCCGAAGCTGTGTGCTACCGAGGACGAGAACACAACGTGTTGCCGCAATCGAGAAGTATCGTGGAACTAGGCGTTGTCCGTTATAGTACATGGTATAGAGAGGAGAGCGACAGGGTCAGGGTTAGACATATCGAGGAATCCGTGAAACAGGTCATAGAAGAAAATACCTTCACGGGAAGGCTGGGATTGCAAGTGATTGTACTGGGCAGTAGTGAACTGAATGATGTGCATGTTTGGTTGATAGGACTATGGGTCTCAGAGAATGAGATAAAGTGCATGTTACGGGCTTCGAGATCCTCCGTGGCTGCTAGTTCATGCAGTTCAGCGGGTTGAAAATGCGGATAATACGCCAAGTGACTCAATAGCTATCTAGGGATGTAAGCCGTGGGCGCCTTGTAGTCTAAGTGTGTGTTTGAAGAATAGCTTTACACCCAAATTAAGGTGCAAAAGGTGGCAACGTGCACTAGTTCCACGTCACGGCCCATCCCTTCTTATGCACGATGATAGTCAGCAGTACATTTTTATCAAATGCACCTTAGCTGTTCTCCATGGAACTATGTTGAGCATATGCGATGCAGAAGGAGGATGACCCAGCACAGAAGTGCATATGCGGCGCAGGCCGTTGATGGGTGGCTTTCAAGGCCTCCCATACGTCTATATAAATGCGAGATCAAAATGAGGCGAAAGTGAAGACGTTTCATATTAGAGACTTTCTAATCCTGAGACATGAATACGGGGTTTTAACAGTCTTGACTTGAGACAGCACAGCTCATCAACACACAATGATAGTTTCCGAGTTACAGTAACAGCAACCTCGTGGCCGTGTGACCTGTCAAGAGCCCTCGACAATTGAATTCCTTCCGATGGCGATACAAAAATCGATGATCAGGCAACTGGCCGCCCGTCAAATGAGGTTACACTTGGACTTGCTGTACAAAGGTGTGGCATTTTTGCGAAAATTCAAGGCCACTTCACACCCTCAGCTCATATCGCTAACTCTCCGGGCGCTCAAACTTGGCTGCCTCGTGGATGCCTCGTGAGGGGTCAATTGACATGCTTTTAACCCTTTTTTTCTTTTGCGACTGACTGCTCTTTAACTTGTCTACTGTACTACCTAAGTTAGTACGTATTCTGATGTGGCAGTGTCAAGTCTTGATTGTTGGTCCGTCCTCTATTGCTGAATGATTGGTATGGTACTGGAAATATACAACTTGGAACTTACTCAAACGGTGGCAAGCTCCAAAGCTGTTGGTCACTCCCACACGGTAACCAGAATTTACCAATCTCCCTTCTCATATGTCCCATGTGAAGCTTGAAAGTTGTCCACCAGCAACAGATCACCCTCCTCAGACCGATATGAATCCCCTCTTTGCCGATAACACCAGTCAATGTGTCAGAGTATTCTCTGGGGGCCTGACTATCACTGCCATGAACACAAAGCCGATCTTTGCATCTGTGTTGATTCTTTTCAACAGACGACATAGTTCAAGGGAATTCTCACAAGTCATTTCCATCGCACCTGATATAATGCGGATCAGAAGCGCCGATATCTCAAGCAACACCTTGCCTTCCCCAAAGTCATTAAACCAAACAGGTCTGTCACTAAGTGCTCCTCTGAAGCTTAAATAGATCAATCAGCTTACTACCATCTGAGCATCGCAACTGGTAACATACAAGGAATATGTTGTGTCAACTCAAGACCCCCATCCTCATTCCATCCGAAGTTCTCGGTGAACTTTTTGGTCTCGCCCTTACCTCGTAATCTTGAAGAAGAAGCCCCTGTTCGAAGCTGAACTTGCCAGCAGAGTTGGCCGAGTTGACCTTCCTTTCTTTCCCGGGAGATTTGAAGACCATTTTCCTTCCCAAGTCACTCATTTCAACCTCTCGCACCACTTCTAGAATCTCATGTTTGATTTTGTTCCAGACGTTGGCACTGTGTGCTATGGATAGGGCAACTCTCGAGGGTTCTTGAAGTCTTCATGTAGAATCCACATTTGTTCAAGGAAATACAAGTATTATTCAGATGAAATATAGCCTTTGATGCCTTTTTACCACAGTGAAAATGAATGTCAGAAGGGAACTGTGTATATCGACATGGAGTGCTATTTTTCCAGTTATTCTAACCATGCAAGTCGTTCTACAGCAACTGACCTCATTATGCTGGTAAAGCTGCGTCAAGTTGGATCCCTCATTCGCAGCCCATATCTCCTTTTTCACTTGTGTCCTCTTTCTGGCCAACCCGATCTACCTACATAGTACTTAAAAGATGGTGTCCAGGTCTTTCTCCAGCCGCGATAATAAGATATAAACATCCATATCTGCGCTAAAGAGCGGCCAAAGCCGCGAAATAACACAGTGCCATAGTAACCTATGTAAGTCATCGGTTCTATAAATCGATGCAGAGACGCCGCTGAGGTAGCAACAGGGAACTGGGCGCCGTCGGTTCCGCCTCTAATTTGAACAAAAACTACATGGGGAAAGATATTGTCTTAATATGCCAGACCTCCAGCGATATCAAAAGGTACAAATTCAATGGCTTAATCCATCGTTAGAAACTGAGATTAAATTATTCGGTGATGTGTCTTAAGCTTGGCAAGAAAGAGAACTGTATGGATTGGAGAACAAGAATAGCCTCGATAAGTAATTCGTACACTATTCCTGCGGTCTATGCATAGCCAATCTGTGGGCACTAATATCAATTCTCCGTTAAGGTTATTTTATATACACATTCCAATTCAATCACGAGGGTGGAATGGATAGATATCCTTAGTGTCAAGCATGACTTTCGCACCCCTATATCACACATCAACTACCCAGTTAGCAATAGCATATTATCTTTATTTTTCGAAAGGATATAAGAAACTCTAATACAAAAATAATCTCAAACCCACCATAAATTAGTTTACTTCTCAAGTCTTCGAAGCATTGAGTTGCTTGAAAGTCAAAGATCAGAATGTCTCCGCGGCACATCGCAACTCCAGGAATACGAACTTCAATGTGAACCCCCCTATCACCTCATAAGGCTCTATCGTATTATTGACCAATATGGTTCAATGAAGCATGAATTGGGTACCCGTATGAGCCCGTTGTTTGATGCAGTTTATAAACTAACATATTAGAGTTGATCTACTTGAATATACCACATCCTAGGCCCCCGTTCGGTACCCTTCTATCGTCAGTCGCTTGACTTATATATTAATTATGTCCGTCAAAGAAGAAGTTCGAGGTATGAGCGGCCTCATAGTTACACCCACGATATTTCAAATTGAAGAAACTAGCATATGCTGGTAGTGCCTTCAATTGCTGATCAGGTTGTTATCATATTCTGCCACCGTCTTGCTCACCGCTACCACAATTGGTCTGATCAAGCTCTTTTTGACGCCGAGTGAGAGTTTGAGTTCACACATGCAGGCTTTCTGGGTTGTGACTCTATTCTATTCTGTCGTCAATATCGTAAGTCCTGCTGCTCTCACTTGATTGCGTTAGCCCGACAATACTATGCAGTTCCTCATTTACATGTTCTTCATTCATACTCCTGGTAGAAATAGCATCGCCTTTTTGCCATACTGGCTGTGCCCTTTCGTGTCTGTTGCGATCATGGCTCTAGGAGTTATTTACTATGCAGGTCGTTTCGTTATTATACCGTGAACTTTCGGGTCCAAACATGAGAAGAACTTTGAGATAAAAAATTTTATCGTCACCAAGTAAAATGTAAAATATTTGTTGTAGAATATTCACAACTTGATCATAGTACCTACTATTTAGGTAGGTAGGTAGTTTGGGAGATAACACAGGAGATAGGTACATATTGGATATCATGAGTTGCCGCATTGTTTTTGTCGTACAAGCTCCACCTATGACGCTCTTTAAGCCGGAGATAGGCTGCGCTAGCTCCAGTCCGTTATCTTATCATGGAACACCTTCAATTGACATAGGCACCCATCTCCAACATCTCGTCTTGCCTTGCCATCCTCTCCCATCCGGAAATCGACTTGAAAATCTTTGATAATATATCTCCAATTCGCCTTAGACAATTGAAATACTACTACAATACACATTCCGTCTACGTCCGCAAACCGATCGGATCCCGCCAACAAACAACCAACAAGCAGAATAGTCCGAGAAGCCGAGGCCTGTGCGACAGCTCTTCCAACGGTTGTTCCAGGCCTCGCTCTTTTCCAGATATATCACCTGGACTCGCTCCATGCAACCGTTGGCGTCGGAAACAACCTCTTCTCCCCGGCGAAGGCCGCGGCTAGACTCGTCCTCTTCAGCATCGTCTCCTTTTGCCGCCTCAAAGAGAGCGCGCTTCGAAATGGCCACCGCCAAAGCGAGGGGCAAGCTCCCCGAGGCCATCGACCTTACGCAGCAGCCTTCTGCGTTCAAGCCATATGCTGGTGCTAAGAAGCTTGTTATCAAAAACCTGCGAGCGCCGACAAGTCGAGATATAAAGGTGGCCGAGTACTATAAGCGAACCGAGAAGGAGCTTGAGGAGGCACTAGAGGCTGTCTTTTCAGGGAGGGCGCCTGATGTTCCCCTTGAGAGATTATATAGAGGCGTCGAGGATGTTTGCCGAAAGGGAGATCCTGCAAAGGTTTATCAGATGATAAAGGAGAGAATTGACGTCCACTTGCAACGGATTGTGTTACCAAGAATCCAGAAGAATGGACATGCTTCAAACCTCGACACTTTGCAGACTGCCCTGGTAGAATGGAAGACCTGGAATACACAGACAGTGGGTTCTAATTTCCTATTCAAACTCAGGATGCTAATTAATTGTCTAGATATTAATCCGTTCGACATTCAGCTACCTCGACCGAACATATCTATTGCAAAAGAACCTATCGTCCATAAATGATATGGCTATCACCCAATTCAGAAAGGTGGCGTTCCCATCTCAGACAAACGCCCATGGGAATCCGGTCGGAGTGAAGCTAGTCGCAGGCATCTGTGATTTGATCGAGAGCGACCGGAGGGGTAACCACCAGATCGAACCATCCTTGCTCAAGGATTCCATCATGATGCTCTACGTCCTTGATGTTTACGTCAAGAACTTTGAGCCTTACTTCCTGGAGAAGTCTGAGAAGTATTTCAAAGAGTTTGGCGAAGCTTGGAGCAATTCAAGTCTCAAGGACTACATTTTGGTTTGCGAGAAGTTACTAAAGAAGGAAGACTACCGCTGCATTCAGTTCAACCTCGACAGTACCACGGAGAAGCAACTCATGGACTCTGCCCACTCACATCTCATAACTAACTATTCAGAAAAGCTCCTCAACGGTGGCAACCTGGCCAAGCTTTTGTCTGATAGAGAAGTTGAGTCAATGAAGGCTCTGTACGAGCTGCTTCGACTATCAGGCATCCAAAAGAAGATGAAGACTCCGTGGGGTGACTATATTAGATCGACAGGTGCAGCAATCATTGGCAACAAGGACAAGGGCGACCAAATGGTTTTATGCCTGTTAGAACTTCGCCGCTCCCTCGACCTAATAATCCGAGACGCTTTCAACAAGGACGAAGACTTCCTCTGGGTCATGAGAGAATCGTTCGGAAAATTCATGAACGATCGCAAGGCTGCCTCTTGCTGGGACACAGGGACATCCAAAATAGGTGAGATGATCGCCAAGTACATTGATATGCTTCTACGAGGTGGTTTGAAGTCATTACCAAAAGAACTCTTATCAGATGTGAAAGATCGGGCCGCGGCTGAGAAAGAAGGTCAGGCAAGCACCGGTGACGAGGACGCTGAGCTTGATAGGCAACTCGATCAAGCGCTTGAGCTGTTTCGATTCATTGAAGGCAAGGACGCCTTTGAAGCCTTTTACAAGAAAGATTTGGCCCGGAGGTTGCTCATGGGTCGAAGTGCAAGCCAGGATGCTGAGCGTAACATGCTTACCAAGCTTCGAGGAGAATGCGGCGCTAACTTTACGCATAACTTGGAGCAAATGTTCAAGGATCAGGAGCTAGCTAAGGATGAGATGGAATCTTTTAAGCAATGGTGTCAAGGCAGCGCCGGACGCAAGAACCCTCTCGACCTTTCAGTCATGATCCTTTCGGCTGCCGCATGGCCAACCTATCCCGATGTTCGCCTCAACCTGCCTGACGAGGTTGCTACGCAGATTGAGAGTTTCGACAAGTATTACAAGAATAAGCATACAGGTCGTGTCCTGACGTGGAAACACTCACTGGCTCACTGTTCCCTTAAGGGTACTTTCGATAAGGGTCCCAAGGAGCTTCTTGTATCTGCGTATCAGGCCGTGGTGCTCATGATGTTCAACAGCGTACCGGCTGATGGTTTCTTAGCCTATGAACAGATTGCTACAGGCACTGGCCTACAAGGTGGTGATCTTGACCGCACACTACAATCACTTGCTTGCGGCAAGGCGCGAGTGTTAGCCAAGCACCCCAAGAGTCGTGATGTCAAGCCCACGGATACGTTCACTCTTAACAAGACATTCACGGATCCCAAGTATCGAGTCAAGATTAATCAGATTCAGCTGAAGGAGACAAAGGAAGAGAATAAGGCCACGCATGAAAGGATCGTGCAAGACCGGCGCTTTGAAACACAGGCTGCCATCGTCAGGATAATGAAGAGTCGCAAGAACATGGGGCATAGCGAGCTGGTGGCGGAGGTTATTAATTTGACCAAGAAGAGAGGCAGCGTTGAGCCAGCAGCGATCAAGAAGGAGATTGAAAGGTATGTGACACTATATGCTGATGACTTCTGGTAGTGGCTTACAAAAGGTGCAGTCTTATTGAGAAGGATTACATTGAAAGAGAGGGCAACTCTTATGTGTATCTGGCATAGGGCTTTGATAATGACAGCTGGCCGTACAAAATTGGAAGATGCAATGGAGAAGGAGTGGATAAACAGAAATTTCTGCTATAACGACACAGATATGTACATATGCCAATGAAGGTCACTATGTCAAAACACAAGCCTCTTGAACCAAGACACAAAATTGGGAATCGAACATCGAGCAAAAAGAAGCGAAGCAGGGGGGGGCATGGGGGACAAGGTAAGTAATAGGTTTGTAACATAGGTTTATTTACTGAGCTACTTCGCTGGAAGAAAAGACAGTTATCTTCATATATAACTAGGGGATTCGTGTTCCGATAGAGGCTATTGATTGGTTCATGGTGGTGTTGGGTTTGTTTGATGGGGCGTGGATGCCTGGAGGGTTGAGATGATATCCTTGCTGTTTTGTGTTGGTCACCAGCTCTGTTAAGCTTCCTTCATCCTTTTTCGTGCATGTGTTACAAGCTACGATACTACTGATTTGAAATCCCCTGCATCATTGGAAGGGCTGTTATTGAACTGCGATTTGTTTAGGGTAGCTGTTGATATAGGTAGTTCAAAGGGTTGAGAACATTGCGATCACATCACTGATTGATTTCTACCAAACAGATCGTAAGTTAGTCAAGATGGATATCGCATCATGCCGAATGTCTTTTTATCATTATTTTCTTGAGAGTAACAGAGAAAACATCTGCGCCTTAACATGTGAAACCCTACAAAGCTCAAACTTCAGGCCGCATACATCATCATCATCATCTAAAAGTATAAGCTTTGCACGGAGTTAAAACTTAACTATAAGACGTTTATAAAATTAACTAGCATTATACTATAACTAGAAAGTTCATAACCTGCATTGTTCTTTTCGACAGCCACAGACCTTGATCCATCGCCAAGCTCTTGTTGGATCTTCTCAAGCATACGCTGCCCATCCTAGATAAAGCTTGTCAGTTCCAGAGTTCGTCTGATTGTCTGAGAGGGCATCATAACATCAATCGACTTACCAGAATACAAAACTGCCAAATTTCGCTCATCTGTTGCTTGATTGATCAAATCGTTGACTGTTGCAGTCACACTCAACGTTTTGGAAAGCTTCTTTCTCACGATCTCCAAAGCTCGATCGGCTTCAGATGGCTCGTTGACATGCCCTGCAGTCTTCTTGCCCTTTTTAGTCTCGGCCTCACTTTGTTCCTCATCTATCAAAGTATCGTCGTTGTGTCGCGCCTTTTGAAGCTTGGCGAGTCTGAGTGGTGATATCGACCATGTGTACAGCGGATCAAAGCGTAACACATCTAAGATTGTCATGATTGAGTACTGCTCTTCCCTCAGGGCATCTAGAGTGAACTCGCAACATCGTCGGAAGACCCCCTCTGTCTTGGTAATCCCCATTCCATCCACGATGTCTCTCGTCAACCTAAAGGGGACCAACTCCGGTACTGGCAGAATGCGACCGGCCTCAAATGCTACACCCAAATCAATGTGGACGACTTCTCCTGTTTTGTGGTCTAGGAGAATGTTATGCCCATGCCGATCTCCCAGACCGAGCACGTGTCCTAGCATTGATATAGCTGCAGTACTTCTTGTGTATGCCAATCTCTTGAGGAACCATTCATCGGGATCCATGAAGTGCTCCATAAAGAAGTATCTCATTACTGGATGGAACTTCTCTGTGACCTTGCGGTAGGTGCTGATTCGTGTCTCTACCGTCCGACTTTGGACCCCGAATATCTCCTTGCGACATTGGGAACCCTTCAAGTCTCTCGGGTAGTATCTTTCATGAGCGGGCATCAGGAACTCGTGAAGTGGAATTGTGTTGGGAACGAACTCGATCAAACCGGAAGATGCTGTGAGTGGCAGCACCTTATACGTCCTGATTCCTAGACTACGCTGCTGTGTCGTTCTATGAAGCTTCAGCAGAGATGATACGGCTGCAAAGACCTGTTCCATGATGGCGTCTTGTCGCAAATCATCATGTCCTCCTTTGACAAGTTGTTTGTAACGCACACCATCACTTCCAATGGCAGTAATGATCTTGGGAGCACTGACACCAGAAGCAATGGCCATGGTGGGCTCTAGCTTAGATATGGTTGGAACCTTTGAGTAGTCCTTTGTAGCCGAGAGTTCAATGTGCATGGTTGGAGAGGGAATTCGGTATTTAATGAGGCAGTTAATCAGGTTGTGCCCAGGCGTAGACTCTTTGAGCGGAATCTTCGCGCCCGACTTGTACCTGCTTGGGTTCCGATCCATAGCAAGGGCGTGGTAGTATTTGCTCGTCTTGTCGATTGAAAGCCAAATGCTAGCTACCGATTGCGTCTCGGCAAGGCGTTTTGCAACACGATCTGTTGCTCTGACCCGCAACACGGCGACATCATCCTTTTGCTGTGCCTTTGCCTTGGTTCCGGACCAGATTTGATACATCCCGTGATAGGGGTGATCCACGCAGATCTTGTAGACCAGCTCCAGCAGTAATTTCTGGAATGTAGTTTCATGGTCTTGAAGTCGAGATGTCAATTGATTGGTGAGACCAGCAAACTTCCTGGTTGGTACTTCAGACAAGTGCCGCATAACCGCCTTGTTTGTAGCATCTTCTTCTGATCGCTCCAGCCAGAGAGCTGTAAAACGGAGTGCATCGTTGTTGTGTTCATCAGAGGCGATGAGTGACAAGAGATAGTTCTCGAGACTCAGCCGCACAAATTCACTGCGAGTCTGCTCAACTCGTCGCAGCTCCTGTTCATCGAGATCAAGCCATTGCTTCTCCTTGTTCAGGACGTGAGAATACCTGGTTTTCAGTTGAGTATCCTTTGTACCGCTGATAAGTGTCTTCAATTCTGACACCTCATCACTCTTGGCCTTCTTCAGGTTCTGAAGTCTTGTCAGATCCTCTAAGCCATCTGGGTCTTGTAGCTGTTGATCGCAAAACATGGCAAACTGATGGAATACAGAACCTGCCTGGCGGCCTTGGCCTTTGCCCTTGAGCTCCTTGAGTGCAGGTTCCAGGTAATTCTTTTGAATATCATGTGGCTTCTCAAGGCGAGCAACAGACACCTGGTAACCGATCTTCGAAAGCAACTCAGATCGACTGACGGGTAAAGTTTGTTTCTTGAGAGAAGCATCTCTATCAATGCACTGTAGCATACGGATGGATGTACTCATCTCTCCATAATCCCAAAGAGAGTTGGCGGTCTCAATGTTAACAGCAGCGTCAACATGAAGGTCTAATGCCGCGCAATGGGAGATGAGTTTAGTGAGCCTGGTAGAGATGTTTAAGCTTTCCTGTGTCGCTTGGTGGTAACGATAGATTTGGGACGCGGTGATCATAGCTTCGACTTCCATCTGCCTTGCAGTCGCCGCAGGAAGCTTGATATTGGCTCGAAGGGTATTCTGCTGGCTGATCATGCTCATCGTAGTCCCACGGCAAGACAAGATCTGACTGACGCTACCGTACCTAAACAGCAGTCAGTAAAATACTCTATCACCAATTGACAATACTCACAGTCCGCTTCTCATCCAGTCACTCCGATTTTTTAATTTGTCAACAAGACCATCTATCTCTGAGGTGTTTGATACACTGAGAACATCGTCAAGCTCAGTTAAAGAAGCCAAAGCTCCCAATCGCTTCCTTAAAGCAGTGGCGTTAAGACCATGAGCAGCCAAGCTGCTCATCATACGGCCGAAGCCGTTATGCACAGCGGTTCTGACATTAGCAATATCAGTTGCTTGAGAAATGCTTTGGTACGTTTTGTATACCGTAACCGCGTGGTGATCACTTGAGGGTGCAGGCAAATTCCAGATTCCCAGTTTCCTAGCGGTGTTGAAGGTATCCTCGAGCGCGGCTGGAGACGATTCCAAGTTCTCCTGTGTTTGAAGAAGCGAGTTCGAGAGTCCAGACAAACCAAGTGTGCCCAAGGCTCTTATTAGAGCTTGTCCGTCTGATTGGGCCATTGGGTTTCCAAGACTGATATTACTGTCGTACTCAGCACCCCGGAAAGCAAGACTTCTAGGGCCATCATTCTCATACTCTACGCGAGCAAGAACTTTTGAAAGGCTGGGCTCTTCTGGTAGACCATAGTATGCGTCTGGATCATCAATATTCTCAAAGATTGTGAGGAGGGTGTCGCTCATATCCACCTCTTTAGCTGCCGAAGACCTTCTCGAGGACCGCGAGGTACCCGGAGTAACATATTCAGCAAACAGTAGAGCTGTCTTGTACATGCCGCAACGCGAAGCCGTTCCTGCGACCATTGCAGAATCCACCTCCAACCAATATGACCTGTCGGCTATTGAGGATTCTTTTGGGAACTGTTGTGTCCTAAGATATAGCAGCATGTTGATAAGAAGTTTCAAGTTTTCCTTGGCTGCGGGATCTGTACATTGCAACCAGCTTTTGATTGCCACGGAGAGTTGGTGCTTGGGTGAGTGCGGTTGGTTTATTGGAAAGTAAAGCGCAAGATGCGCGACAAAAGGAAACGCGCTCTCTGCAAAGTGTTCGACTCGAGCTAGTATAGGCGCAAGGACTGAGAGAATGATCGACTCGGGAACGCACTGAGCAAGATGTGTACTGAGAATTGGCAACCAATCCTTCGACGCGATATCCACAGACCAAGGATCTTGCTGATTCGGTGAGGAGTTCGGAGTTACAGGACCTTTGTCAGATGGAGGCGATCTGTGTGAGCCCCATTGAGATGTCACCAGGAGAGACTCTGCTAGACTTTTCTGGCAAGCCACAGAGAGTGGCTCATCCTCTAGTATAGCGGCGTCCGAGACAATAGATCTCAAAGCAGCCTCAGCCAGGCCTGCGGTGATAGAGTCTGGGGTGGTTGTGAGATCCTGAAGAAGGTAAAGGATGCCCATCTCTGAGCCATTGGATCCCGGAGCTATTTGCTGATAGCGAGTGAGATATGATTCGCGTAGAATATCTGTTGGAATTTCACCGGATGCTGAAAAGGCTCGTCCGACAACTCGCCCCGCCCATGACAGATACTCCTCACTGAGGTTCTCAGTATCGCAACTCTTCCACACAGCTGTGGAGTGCTTTAAAGCCTCCTGGTCAGATTCAATAATGTCGTCCTTAATTGACGTAGGGATACTGAAATCACCACAGAGGAGACCAAGGGCGAGCTGGCGGGAAGAGTCGTTAAGGAGCTGGTGGTCTGCGCCCCCATCGTCCAAAATGTCCAGTAATAGCTTGCTCTCTGCAGTACCTCTCTCGGCATTCCCAGAAGATCGGATCCGAGCAGCTGACTGTGTGATTGACTTGAAGGCACTTCTTTGTGCAATATTCTTAAACATTAGCGAATCGTACTCTTCCAAATACTTGCCGAACCATCCATGAAACCTTTCTGCTTTGCTCATCGTAGCTTTGAACTGGCTTTCTTGTGTAGTGCTTGACTGGCTCGATTCTAAGAAGACGCGGAGTGACGCGAGCGTTGACAGAGCGTAGCCAGCAAGAAATGATGGCACGTTACTCAGATGTCTTGTGCCTTCAGCCAGGAGATACTGGCTGATTCCGAGTGCATCGTCGGCACACTCAGAGTCCGTAATAAACTTGCGAGTCGCATTCAGGAGCATTTCTAACGGATAGGAGTCCAAAGCAACTGATCCAGCCAGAGATATCAGAACTCGGACTTTGCGAAGCACAGAGCACGCATGCAGGGGCCCAAGAGCTGGATGAACGGTATTGAGAAGCCTGCGAGCAATCGAGATTACCACAGGAGGTGTCCATAAGTCGTGAAATTGGAACTCAGTGTTTTGACAGAGCCGGTGTAGTTCGTGGATGAGATACTTGGCCTTGAACATCGGTTGCTGGTTAGCTGGTAGTTCAGCAGGTGAATGCGAAATGGCTTTCATAGCACTCATGATCTCGCCGGCGTAGTCAAGCTTGAACCTAGCAAAAACCTTCTCTAGAGAATTTTCTTGGTCGATGAGGTCAAAGAAAAGAGCTGCTATATCCACAAAGTTGATATAAATTGACTCGGTGTACACTTGACGCCCGAGCAACTTTTTGACAAGAGCCTCACCTCTGTCTTTATCCTCACCTCCGTTCGAGTCACCAAAGATCATACTGTAAGCGATGGCGGTAGTGAAATTTTGACGAACGAGATCACTTTGAGAGCTCCCTAGCAGGCGACACACCTCTGCAAATGCTTCATCTTGACCTCGCATTACAGTCAATCCTATAGCTTCAGATTGGGCAGACTTGAGAAGATCTCTGAGGGACGCAAACCCAAAAATAGAGAATGGGATATCCTCAATGGGGTCACACTCCAACCAAGTGTACAGAAGTTGCCGGGAGAACAGGCGGAACAATGCTTTTGGAGAATCCAGTTTCAATGTGTTTGACACATTGATCAAGCATCGAGTTGCATAATGAGTTGAATCTGATATCTTTCCTGGAGTTTCAAAAATGTGATAAGTGCATCGTCGAAGCAAGGTTGACCATCTGCATGCAAGATTTGACAAGACCAACAAACGAAACGCAATGCCAGTAGTATCTAGAGGATCGGTTGGTAAGCTGTCTAGCACATCCACAAACACTTCGTCATGCAACTTGAGGACAAAAAGGTCGAATACGTTGGAAATCTTCCGGGATATGACGAATTTGACTGGCATAGGCCCGTTCTTCAGGATATAGAGAAGACAGGTTCTTGGCGAATCTAGGCCTTGGTCTTTACCATATTCTGTGTTAGTTCGGAGCAGGGTAAACAATAGTCGAACCATAGATGTTTGAGCTCTTGGCGAGAATATGTTGGAAGGAAGGCAGACTTTAATGAAGTGATAGTAAAGATCGCCCACTCGTTCTGAAAGATATCGTTTGTCATTAAGCCAGACGGAGTGAAGCCCATCGATCACTCCGATGCAGGTGCTCAAGGCAACTTCGGCACACTGGTAATCAGCCTGACCAATATACTCTCCAAGCCTTTCTATGATGGACATCGCGTTTTCTGGTGTGACAACAAGATCAGAGGCGAAGATGCCCAGCAGCAAGTTCTGGCACATAAGTAAGTCATCGTCGGGCAAGTTGATGAGATGCTCTACGTAGGCATCCGGGATGAGGCCAATCTGCCCAATGTCGTCATAGATGATAGATAGAAACTGAAGCCGAGCCCTTGTTTCTGTGTAGAAAGCCTGGATGTCTAGCTTCATCTGGATGTTGAATCGCGGAATAGCCACTGGTGCATGCACTGAGGTTGCTCTGCTGCTCTGTGAGTCAAACTCCTCATCAATGTCCATCAAGTCGATGTTGTTGTCGGGGTTTTTCTGGTCTTTTTGTTCTCCAATTGAGTTCCATACTCGAGAAAAGAGTTGTAGAAGACCAGGATTGTTTGCTTGGATTTTGTTGAGGCTCCCTGTTGTTAGATCAGGCATCACAGATCGAACCGCTCGTAAGACTGAATCAACAAATGCAGCGGGCTCGACAGATGTCAAAGCGGATTTCAATCCTTTGTCAAGAGCTTCGTTCAAGGTAGAGTCGACGGACGAGGACTGCGTCGAGTTGAGGTCGCTAAGCAGTGGTAGAAGTAATTTACCCACCAAGCAGGCTGATACGAGACTTTGGAAGCGATCAAATGAAATTTGAATACCGCCTTCGTTCATTTTCTTCGTCCACGACGTACAAAGCTCCATCAGTTCACCCAACTTAGGATAAAAGAGTTCAAGTGTGAGCTTTTGGGAAGCATAACGCGTATTGGAATCAGCCAATGGAGGTGGGTTGGTCGGCTTTGAAAAGCTACAGCTCCCTGCGGTCGTGGTGTTTTCTGTCTCATCTTTGGTGAGGAGAATGTACCGTGTAAACGATTCAAACTCCTTGAACGAGCTCCATGTCTCAGTCAATGGACCTCCTGGGGCTGCGGTGTTGAAGTCTAACTCCAGAGCTGTTGTTCCGCAACAGGTTCGAATGAGGTTCACCAATTGAATTGGCTGTACATGCTGAGAGTGGTAGGATGCGAACGCCGATTCGTCTATGAGTTTGTTAACGGTGAGTTCGGGCCTCGACAAGAGAGACTTACTTGGATTCCATCGTAGAAATATCCACCGAATGATATGATGGCAGGTACTCTGGCTTGCGCTTGGGATTTTCGCGTTGCGCAGATGGAGTATGTGAAACATCAAGCTGATAGAGGCATCACATAAGACACTGGGTCCACTGACATCGGCAGTCGTCACCATGTTATTGATATCCTGTGAAATTGTATGATAGGGAAGAACGTCTGCTTCAAGGATCTCGTGCAGAAGAACAGAGGCTGCTCGACTGGTTCCGGGCAGACTGACAGACCGCGTAGCAAGTCGCCATACTTGACGCCAGATATCCACCTGATCATGGCAGTCTTTCGAATAAGCTATACAGCTGAAAGGCGTTAGTGCCATATCGTATGAGTTCTCATTCAAAGGATATTTTACCTTGCAAAAGCAATGAGGGCCCAGGAAGCTGTAATATGATTCTTGTCAGTTGCCAGAGACATCATATCTGGCAGTGAGTCGAGAAGTTCATCGCGGCTCAATGAATTACGAGCTAAGAGGAATGGAATCAGCTGTAGGGCAGTCCTGTGAACAGGCACTTCGACAGCCTTGAGTTTGAGTCGGATTCTACTCATATCTTGACGAGTACGCTGTCTCTTTCTTGGTTGCTCATCTTGTTCAGCATCGTCTCCTTGTGTTTTCGAGCGAGGCAATACCATTATACGTTCGAGAAATGCCAGATTTTGGATAACAGCCCAGTGGCCTTCTCCATAGACATTATGTGGTCGTAGACCAAAAAGTTCTAGTTGTAACCCATACGTTGGCAGAGAGGATAAGGCAAATGCGATGTCGCTCATCTGTAAGCGGAATGCTTCACCGCGTCTCGAGTATTCAGACCAGATGTTCTCTACCAAATCTTCCAAGTCCAAGCGTATGTTTTCATCTAGAGACTTGAGAACAAGGTGCTCGATGTGGAGGTGTGTCAGGAAAATACTCCTAGAAATCTCAATTCTTAACGCCCTGATAACTTCATCCTGTGATACTTTCTCTGATCTCCACCAGTAGCTCATGAGTGGTACCAGGCTTTGCACCATGGAGTTGGCGTGATCCAAATCATCAGTTTGGGTTGCTGAGAAAACAGCATTGATGATTGCAAATGCCAGCGTCTGTAACGAACCGAGGCTGAGTTGCTTCAGGCTCAAGACTCTAAGCACTACTGGCGTGATATCCTTAAACTGTCGGAGTAATGGTGCATTTCCACCCACGACAAGGTAATACAGTCCCTCTAGGACATCTTTCAATAGACCACCCTCACCAGGTGCACCTCGTCTCTGACTTTGGGTGGATGGGGTGGATCGTCCACCGGATCTGCCATATCCTGATCCTGGGGCTGGCGATGATCGGGCTAAGGCTGGCGATGCTCGGGCCAGCGCTAGAGTCGTGGCATCTCCTTCATCAGGGAGTAGGAACTGAGCAACATCGAGGAAGAAACCGACGCAAAGTTCCCAAGGCTGGCCATCTTTTCTGGCAAGAATTTCGACGTGAGCTGGCCTTGAGAGCACTTCGGTCAACGCTTTGATGTAGTCCTGGAGTAAGGGAGGCACAAAATCGTCATTGCTAGGACCAGGAAGAACTTGAGTGATATGATCCACAATCGCAAGCAATGTCTTCCGCCCAATCTTTTGGTTGCCACGTCCCACTGCCATGCGTACAGCATCTGCGCATTTTGATAGACGGGATGCTGTAGAATTCAACGTGGTTTGGGATTTCTTCTTGTCATATAATACTGGCTTCTCTCGGAGCACAAAACTGAAAATAGCTTCAAATATTTCATGGTAGCTCTTGTCACCAAGGTCGGAGCTTAGATCTGTTAGAGACGATGAAAGGAGAGATGGTTTAACCTTATGCTTACAGATTTGTCGATCGATTCCGCGGGTTGAGAAGATGCGCCAGTTCTAAAATGAATGTAAGTTCAACATGCCAACCGGTTCAAAAGACAGGGCCCTGTTCAAACCATCCACGGCTTTCTCTCGATCTCTGAGTGAGGCTGACTTCACATCACCTGAGTCCTACCAGTCAGTATTTTCAGCCTACAAGTTTTGGTATGGATTACGAACGCGCCAGGTTCATGACATTAAATCCATGAGACGAAGCCATAACGGGCGACTAAGACTTTTCTTCCTCTTTCATCGGAGCTTTTCGAGGTGAGATTTGCGAGGAAGCGCGACTGGAAATTGTGGTATGTAAGGTAGGTAGGTATGGTCTAAGCTCATTTGCTGGACAACCAGAAGGTCAGCAATTTTCGACGATATGTGTGGGAAATAACAAACAAAGAGATGATCAAGGCAACTGTTAGAAACGTGCGACTGGTTTCCCACAAAGTCCAACATAAAGTACCTAGGTATTGAGGTAACTCAAGAAAACAACCGTGAGATTGAGAGAAGGCAAACTACAGCTTCCTGTCTGTCGCCTACGTACCTAGGTAGGTATGTACTAGGCAGTGAGCCGCAGGGGTCAAAAACGATCTAATCCAAAAATCCTACAGACAAATTTCCCCAAAGGTAAAGCAGAAGGGCTTAACAATGACAATGAATTTTATTTAAACGAAAAACTCCAAGCACCAGAGATCTATAGCCTAGATATAATCATACTTTAGGTGGCTATCTCAACTGCATTATCCCAGTATAGGAGGTGCCTATCTTACCAGGTCCTAGGTGAGCTATTAGAGGTACCTAAGCTCAGAGGCGGCAGAAAGCAACTCACCGCCTTGACCATCCGCCCAGTCAGCCAATCAGATAACTTAAACAGCTCACCTACTGGGGAAAGTCAACAAGGCTGGAGGTGAAGAATCTCAAACCCGCGACATCTAGCAACCATTGACAAAAACATTAGCATTTGCAATACGTCACGCACCACGGTACAATCCTCGCAGCTTGCATAATTCGCTCGCTGTTGCCTCTATGATCAACATGCGATAGTACTGAACCACAAAAATGGCCGAGATCACCGCTTTAGATGCCCTTCAAGCTTTCCACCAAGGGCTTCTATCATTACGCGAAGGTCGCGTTGAAGGCGCAGAGGCACTGGGCAACGAATTTCTAGTCCAGGTCTTTGAGACAGAACTGGGAAAGTTCTGGGATAAGCCAACGAGAAAGGGAGATAATAGAACTGCTGTCAAATCTGGTAAGGAGTTTGCAGGCGCAAAGAAAGCAAAGCCCTCCTGAATCTAACTTATTATCTACCTAGGCAAGGTTGTTATTGACGGTGACGAATACTCGATAAACGATAATTTCCAACAAGACGTTCTCACCTTTTCTGACGAAGTTGAGCTCGACGAGCTCGAATCCACACGATGTTTACTTGAGTCGCAAGAAGACCCGGATACCCTGGGTCGATCACTGCTCGAATGCGCCATCATCCGATTCCACCAGCAGCGCAAATACGTTTTAGATATTGTTCGACTTCTTCTCGAATTAGAAGGCCTTGACGATGATCTTGCTGACACGGAGGCTCTCGAAAGCGTCAAACTCTACGTCGCTGAGCGCCTGCTCCAGCCCAGCATGGGCGCAGACGCCACGAAACGGATCGTACCTAGGTGTATGGCTTCTATGAAGGAGATTAAGGCGTGGCTTCAGAAGATAGGAGACAAAATCGCGGCGGCTCAGACCCTCGGACAAACTACAACGAGTGGCGTCTCTGAACAAATGGAGACCATCGAGTTCTCCAGAGTCAGCTTAATGCAACAACACGAATTGCTAGGTGTCATCCTCTGCCGGAGTATTGAAATGAGGCAAGGATCAACGCAAGATTTCCTCGATTTCGTTTCTGTGCTCCAGAAAGTCGACAGATACGATGCTCTGTTGGTACACCTTATCCCATCTATTGGGGCATATATCTCAGTGTTCGGGTCGGCTGAGGGAGGATATGACCTCATCAAGGCTCGTGAGCTGCACGGCAAGCTCTTCCCTGCGGATAGCTCCCCCTGGCCCCTGTCTCAGTTGCATGCTGCTTTCCGTGCTTGGTGGCTCGCCGAGTATAGTGGCTTCTACGTTGATGATCCCCCAGAGGCGGCGATTCCCCCCAATACTGACTTGGACGAGGAGGATCGACAGCGCTCAAAAGCCTTTCTAGAATCCTTGAAGGATGGTTCTTTCGACTTCCTCCTCTCCATCGCTGCTGATGTTAAGTCCCCCGACTGGCACGACCCTGTGAGAGCAGGCATGCGCAAGTGGCTTCAGCGAAAGTCTCCTGCACTGGCGCCTGATGCAATCCCGTTCGCCGAGTTCTTCCAGTTGACCCTTATGCTTCAACTTGAAGTGTTTGTTGACGGTTTTATCTCTAATCTTCCCGATGTGCTACGAAAGCTTCGTGTTGAGGAGGACGAGCAACGCCAGTCCAGCCAGTCTCATGAGCAAGATCTGGACCTCGAAAGGTTCTTGTTGATTATTGCATATGCTTACGAGGACCGGCCCGATGCTGCTATGAATTTCTGGTCTGACCCTGACAGCAATCTGGCTGGCTTTATGCATTGGGCTTCTCGCAGAGCGTCAACGCCTTTGGTGACAGCTTTCTGCGAGATGCTCCAGGCTATTTCGGAGAACGAAGAGTGTGCTTCTGCTGCACACGAGTTCCTGATGGACGAGGGCCACCATTCATCTGGAAAAATGAGAAAGTCACAGTCATTAACATGGGCGCAAATTTTTCGGGAGCTGGACTTTTTCTCTGCCAAGATTACTTCTAGGCATAAGCCAACGCCGCCTCAGACAATACGTTACCGAAACGAAAAGATGAGCAGCGATCAAGCAGAGACTGAGCCGGAGTCAGCTATGATGCTTGAGTGTTACCTTCGATTAATGTCAAAGCTAGCTAGCGAAAGTGAGACAACGCGACAGTTCCTCCTCCACAACCCCAACTACAGCCTTGTAGAAACGCTGTATGAGCTTGCGAGCAGTCCTATTCCCCCTAGATTACGCGGCTGTACCTTCATGGCTTTGCGAGCTTTGATGACACGAAAATCGCTTCCGGAGGGCATTCTTATGTGGAATTGTCTTGATACTTGGATCACAGGAGGGTATGCTTCTCACCCAATTACTACTCATCGCCAACAATCACCAAGTGTGTCTATGGACCGTATTTTCGACGAGATTAGCAATGGATTTGAAGATCCTGAATCTTTTATTCAGCTCCTGCTCTCGCTCATATCTCCGGCCGTCGATAGTAGTCCCCTCAATGACGGCCTACCTTTCCCCGAGAATCTCGGTTCAGCTTCCCGTATGCCTGGTATTGAGGTATATGTCGACTTCGTGATGGGCTTGGTTTTTGCCACAAAGGCTAATGACCTTCAAGATGTGAACCAGACCCGGGTCCTACGCCTAAGCTGCCTGGAATTTATCTTGGTCTGCCTGAATACATTCAACGAGGACCTCATCATCATGGCCAATGAAACAAACATTAACGTTGATGGGGTTATCGCAACTACCGATCTAGCAACCTACGTACGAATGCATCCTTTTGCCAGAGTAATGGAATGGATGTTCAACGACAAGGTCATGGCAGCTCTTTTTAACACCATCCACCAAGAACCCACAGATGTTGGAAACGCTGCACCAGACTCTCCCTTAATCCTTGGCATCTTGCGCGCCGTTGAGGTTATCAGCAAGGTGCTTGACCTTCAGGCTACCTATCTTGAGCTGGTTCGACCCATCATCAAGCTCCAGTCCAACCAGCGCCGACCACCAGTAGCAAACGCTGCATTCGCCTCGTTCGAGGATGGATTGGTGACCCGACTGAACCTTGTTGTTGATCTTGGCAACTACTGTGGTATTGGGCACCCAGAGCTAACCCTTGCGTGCTTGAAGCTGCTTGAGAAGATGTCATCTTCATCAAAGATTACTGCCGTCTGGTCGGGATCTAACCGACAAATGCACCGCAACAAGGCTATTGTTGCCCTGGAGGCGAATGGCGAACACGAAGCCATCTCTCGATCGTTCGTCTCTGAGTTGATCACGCCTTTAGAGACTGGGCGTGAGGCAGACTCACCAGCTTATATCACCAAAATCTACATCCTCGATTTCTTATACCAATGTCTGCAAGAGACACCCCGCAAGCCAACCATTGCTCACTTGCTTCTCGGCTTCAAGTGCGGCATTGACTCTCTCTCCGTCGATGCTAAAGGTGCCTTCGCTTCAAGGACCTCCCTCTTCCACACTTTGCTGAGATTGCTCTTGGAGGCTCCCTCTGGCGATGCCCAAGGAATGCGGCAGTGGCTCATCGCCATCAAGTCAAGAGTGATGCGCATTCTGCATATCCTATGGAGTTCCCCACTGTCTGCGCCAGTCGTGGTCGAGGAGCTTCGCGAGAATGAGATTCTCTTCCACCTCCTACTCCGCGAAACAGTCATTAATCCTGATCTCCCTTGGGAGGGTGAGAATGTCGCCCTGGTGCAGTTTCCTGTGACCGATGGTGCTGTGGCTTTAATTGACTTTTTATCTCTCCGAAGTATGGGGCTAGAGTATATTGCCATGGAGCTTTGCAGTATAGCCCAGAACCGTATGCCCAGCGTGAAACGCCGCATCTTTGAGGCTCTGAATGGTCAGATCATTGGAGAGGGAAACGCTCCCATCGCAATCCCAACTATCTTTGACCTTTACGACTTCCTCCTTCCAGAGGGAGTCTGGGAGATTCCCCTACCCCCTCTTCAATACTACAAAAATATCGATCTTTCAGCCTGCTTGGAGAAAGATACTGACTCCAACCCAATCTACAATCTTGACCGCGTCAAGGAAGTTCTTCTCTTGAAGCGAGGCGAGGCTCAGGGATCAGGAGCGTTGATTGCAGCCCAAGACCTGACCGCCATCGAACGGGAAGAAGCCATGGTAATAGAGTACCTCATTTCTTCAAACCGACGAAAGCAGCTCACGACACAAAGCCTGAAAGTGCTAAGGACATGGACGAAACTCTTGCTGGTGATGGTCGAGTCGAACGACTTCAAGGACTCGGCACAAATCTCTTTCTTCTTACAAGCCTTGCAGTCGATTCTGCCCAGCCTAGAAGCATTTGCTTCTGAGCGGCCAGACGAGGCTTTCGAGCTTGCAAGACTGGCCAAGATCTTGCTTTTCAAGCTTGACCTCTCAGTATCAGCAGATGATAAACAAGGTTCGGCCATCGGCAATCTTGTCAGCGACAAGCTCTTCCAACTTTTCCAGATCTGCTTGCAGGCAATCGGCAAGTGGGCTGGCACGCCGGAACTAAGATCTGTCTACTACGGTATCTGCTATCGTTACCTGACTGGCATGGCTGATCAAGGGTCGCTTATCTCTAATCGTCCCAAGACCATCAAGACTATCCAAGTGTACGGCGAGCGGTTGATAAATGTCATCTGCGATGATGCCTATGGTGGTGAAGCACAATGCCAAACGGCAGCGCTGATCCTCCTCAACGCTCTTGTCAGCATGGGTCGTTACGAGAACGAGGATCATGTTGTGGAGACTCTCAACCGATTGAACTTCATTGGTATTATGGTTGATTCTCTACGAAACATCATGCAAGAGTGGCACGAGGTTTTTACATCAGGTGAGTTTTATTTGCTTCCTTACTCAATCGTATTGCTAACTCTTTCGTTCAGGCACCTCTGAGCAGCAGAACTACCAGAACGCCCGTCTTGCTCTTCTCCTTGAGCTTGCGCAGACCCGCTCTGGGGCCAAGTATATCCTACACTCCAACCTTTTCCGTTCACTAGAGATCTCCGGCCTCTTTGGGGCAGACCCTGAGTTGCAGATCAACAGCACCAACCCTCGTGCCCTTGAGCAGCACTACGACCTTCTCGCCCAAGTTGTGCGGATCATCGGCGCAGCACTCGTGTCTCGCGGTAGTCACAACATGGTGCAGGGCCGCAGGTTCCTCACTGACCATCGTATGCTTGTCACGCATACACTCAAACGCAGCGCCGGCATCGGAAGCGGCAACGTAGATGAGGGTCTTGACCAGAAGATCGAGGAGTTGGCGGAAGGTTTAATGGTTATCATCGCGGCGACACGGTTCCTTGAGGTAAGCATCTCCTCTGGAGTGCTGATACAGAAACACACAACTGACATAGCATCGCAGTTTGAGGATGAGGTCCTTCCTGAGCCTAAGCAACAGAGTCACGGACTCTTCCACTAGGAGAGGCGAGAGACGCATCGCTTATAATGTACCTTAGCGTCGAGGAATGTGTGTCAAGATGGGATATAAGTTGCAGAGTTATGCGGCGTTGGCAGGAAGGCATGGAACAAAATATATGCTGAGTGTGGTTTCGTAGTATAGGTGATAATCGACCTTTTTGGTACCTAGACAAGATAGAAAAGCGATTTCATGAATGAATGTTTCCGCCTGTCGATAGCAGAGGTTGAACAGCGAAAGGGCTGGCACACATTCTAGCTAGCAGTCAAGTAACGCAGAGAATGCGCTAGAGTTCCCGACAATAAAGCACATTCGTACAGATAAGAAGTAGGGTGTGTTTTTGTTCTCTGATAGTTATATCAACGAAGGATGAGTTGTAGTTAGCTATGGCTCGGGCACATTTCATATCACAACCACGTTGGCTGCTTTCAGCCAGCGCTTGGCAAGGCAAACTGTATCAAAAATCTAACGTCTATGCGCCGCACAATGTTGTTAAATACCGAATAGAAAACCTTATGGATGAGTCGCTATGTACTTCCCACGGTCGGCACGACACATATCCCTCCCTACTAATACCGACTCCAAATGCGCCATTTCCTGAACGACGCAGCAACCGTGATCGCCTGTTAAATCAATGCAGTCCTACGCCCTCCTTATCCATGTAAATGCTGGGTATCTTCATCTGACGCCCCAAGTGCCCCCGCCTTCCGTAATGCTGATAAGAAAAAGACAATAAGCCAGACGACAGGGTAGTGGTAAAAAGAACATTGTTGCCTGGCTAAGTTCCGAGTATGCCGGCGAAATAGTGAGCCGCATGTAAGCGAAAATGTTGATACATCAGAGCAGGCATCAGAACTCTGGATCATGAAGTCAAATGTGCTGGAATGTTTATGATAATGGAGCATAGCCTGCACCGTCGTGAAATGGTGTCAGTCGAATCAAGACAGTGTGTTGGCTTTGCGTTTTCCCTTTCGCGTGGCAGTCATGAGCTTCAATTCAAGAGGCCAATATCCTTTGGTCTTGCTGTTGTAAGATTCGCGGGGTTTCATATCAAGCTTTTGCCGACACATGGGGCATTTTCCTTTCGTGGCATCGACATGAAGAGACTGATGCAGGCACGAAGCACAGTAAAGGTGACCTGAGAAAAGTTCATGTTAGTAAATTGCCATAAAATATGAATGCCAGCAGTAAAGTTACTTACCGCAGTGCGTCACTGTCAAATTAGAGCAGTCATCCATACAAATGACACACTGAAAGGCAGCAAGCTTGATGCGGTCATCCTTCTTCAACTTTCGGACATTCTCGAGTACTTCGTTCGTCTCGGTTAAGTCGATAGTATCGAATTCGGGCTTCGCTTCAAGGTCAATGGGTGAACGGGTGGGGCTCGGGTCGAACAACTCTTCAACATCCATGCCTTTGTTGAGAACCGGGGTTCTTTTCTGTCTCGACGTCGGTCTCGTAGGGGCTGTAGGGGCAGCGGTCGTCGATGTTCGTCGTCGCTTGCTCGTGTGCGTAGAGCCACTTCGGGCAGCCGCAGCTGTGGTTGTCCGTCGAGTCGTAGGGGGCATAGCGTCAGAAAAGGAACTAGCAGGGCTGTCGAAGAAAAGGTCGTTGTCCTCGAGGGAGTCAAATATGGGCAGTGATGATTGAGATTCGCCGGTTGTGTTGCTAACAGAGGAGAGTTGAGTTGTTGTACGTTCGGGGCCGATGACGTTAAAGATGCAGTTGGTGGATGATGATGGGTCGCGAGGGGCGGCAGTGAGAGTATTTGTAGTTACAGTGTTGTTGGCAAATGCGCGATGCGGCGTGGAAGCCTGAAGCGTCGAGTATTGGCTTACGCTATGGGATTGACTGGGTCGTGAATCGGTGTTTGTGAATGGTGCATACGACGAAGGTGACGAAAATTCACCGTTAACAAAGTCGTCGAGAATATGATCTTCGGTTTCGATTTCGGGGGAGAGCAGTGGATTCTCTAACATTTGGTCGCGGTCCTGGAAAGGCTCTGAGGGGCCATTCTCACCAGAAGATGGTGTGTTCGTTGCCCTTCCCAAGGGCGGCGTTTGGGTGTTTGGGGAAGGATGAGAATGAGTGCGCCTCGGCCGCTGCGTTGTTATTATCGAGTGAAGGCGATTGTTGGAAATCGACGGTGGCGAAGGTAAACTTGGAGAGTACGGTGTTTGGCGAATGTGCGGGCTCCCAGCACCACCACCATTACCACTACCACTACCACTACCAGTTGGAGTGCTTCCACTACCACTATCTAAGTCGATTGATATCTGAGATCGCAAATGTGAAGCCCCAGAGCCAGCTAAATCAGGAGATGGCATGGTCCTCGTGGTAGTGGACGACATGGAGATTGCTATCGGAGGAGCGTAATAGGCGTTTGCCGGATTCAAAAATAAGTATGCGTTGTCTATTTCAATCGGTTACAAAGGAGCGTCAGGAGCTACCAGACGTGGGGACATTGGACTTGGCTGGAGCGAGGCAGGAGCAAGAAAAGGCCAGGAAATGGTGCCCAAAAAGAGACGGGAAGTAGAATCTCTAACCTTGCAACATATAAAGGAGAAAAGAATCCATATACAAGAATTCTTGCTCCATTGTTGGCGGGCGTCACTGTCACGGGGAGGGAAGAATTGAATGGTGCAAAAAAGCGAGCAGGTACCAGTGCTAATGGCTTGACTCAGCTCGACTCTGCTCTGGGCGGGCCGTTCTAGGCTGTGCTGAAATGTGCTTGGACTGTGCTGAATGAAAGCCGATCGGATATAGATGGAACCAGAGGCTTGACTACCTTATATAAATGGGTGAAACAAAAACAAAAGACGTGTTAATAACCAAGGCAAGGTAATTAGGCCTCTTTTATCTCAAAAGAACATTATTCTGCAACAGAAGATGCAAAGGGTAAGATGCCGGATATACTAAAAAGGTTATCGGCAACCTACATAGGTAGGTACAGTACGAAAACAAACTCAACTCATCAACTCAATGACCTAACGGGGGCTGAGCCGGGCTGAGCTGGAGGGTTGCCACGAGGGGTCTCGACTCTGCAGCATGAAGGCTTTTGTTGCCGGCTGGAGGCCCAGAGGGGGATAAAATACGATCCCTAAGTACTACCTATTATGTACTGTAGGTACTAAGATGGGACACCAGAACTGTGCATTCTCCCCCCCAAAGGCCAGGCTAGCCGGGAAACATCCATCCATACCAGTGCTGTGACCAAAATCATCTTTCAAGCCTTTTTCAGTGCCGTCCATGTTCTCATTTTTGGTTACAATGATGCCTGGTCCAATCAGACATGATATTAGTAGGATGAATAAGACTTGTTGGATCCTGTGCCACCAGTGCAAACTTATCATCATCATTCATTCCCTTGCATCGGCTTACATAGTTTAGCAATTAATTAGTCTGATTGTGAAATACTGTCCTGAACTGTGCCTTAGAGATACAAGACCAAGTTAAAATACTTCTTGTTTAGGTATGTTCTACTCCTGTACTCCATAATTGCTTGAAAGATGGCGTTCTTGTTTACCTCGGATAGGATCGGTTTCCTGTAGAATGAATACCCTTGTGTAATGCCTGGACAATGCTTGTCATTGCCTAACTGATAGCAGGCATTCACGAATATTGTTTATCCTTTCTTACTAAAAAAATCAGCATATAGATAAACTATACATCATATATCGCACTCTCAGTCAATAACCTACGCTTATCTTTCACATTACTAGTTATACTCCAGAATAGGTCTAGATATTAGAATCAGCTAAGAACTTGATATATTAGAGGAAATTTTAAATACATTTAACGTATTATCTCACTATTGAGACTTTGGCTTTAACGGTTGACTTTTATTTGAACATTGTGCTCTCTAGCAGTTTGCTAGTATTTAAATAAATACTATAGTAGGATTAGGAAGTATCCAATACTAAATAAGGCCCTAGTTCTTTTGTTTGCAACTTGATAACTCTTTTATCGCGAGCGTTGGCATAATATGCTTACTAACTTTGTTAAGTAGGGCTATAAAGGACAGAAGCCCATGAGACATAAGCGTGAAATCTACGCGTAAAAAGATCATGCAATGGTTTCCCGTATAGATAGATCCGAGGAATGATTCATCGGCGTGTTGTCTGTCACAATGATATGACGCTTCCAATTCTCTTCTGTTGGAGGTTTACAAGCCCTCCTTGCCTCCTTGCCTCCTTGCCCCTCTGCCCCTCCAGCTAGACCCTTCATCCCCACTCCCAAGCACATGGAAGAGGCCCACTAAACAATGCACGGTGTCATCCACGTAACAGGGGGGGTCAACTCACTAATTTGGTCGATGCAAATGCCAAATTCATCATCCTGACCTTTGTCGAGGCTTCTATCTTGCTTCTATCAAACCACAGCCTCCAAACAGTCGAAACACAGTTGTTACATCCCAAGGGGGTCAACAATAGTATCAGAAGTCGTGATGCTATTGCGTCGCATCTAATTATGCTCATATCGGCTGCTGCTCAACCGTTGCGCGGTTCGACGCCCAGCTTCATTCGCATAGCTCGACACCAGGCTTTTCATCGCCATGCTTTGCGCGCCCATGTGCGATGGCTGGCTGCCATCGCCGACAACGTCAAATCAAATCAAAAAGATACTCTTGCTTGTAAGACTCGAGTGCTTTCTCGCACAGATTTATTTACCCGTGCTAAATCTGTTGTAGTACCGTCTGAAGCCCGATACAACGAGATTGGTGTCCAGCAGCTCAGCTTGCACGTATTCGACCAAATTTTCCCTGATGGCGTTAAACCTCCACCACAAGAGCTCGTCGAGTTATCCAAGGACCATTTGAGGCGCCATGACTTACTTGGAAAGAATACCGACAAATCCAATCCCATCGCTTTCGATCTTCCTCCTCTCCAAGGGCGCACACTTGATGAACATTTTCACAAACTAGGAGTGGATTGCGCCGAGCCTTTTCTCTCATTTGCGAAGCAGTTCGCCCGCGCCAGTCCGCCACCAAAGCCTCGAAAATGGGTACACCAAAGCGGTTGGACGAAATATTATCCTGATGGACGTACCCCCGAGAAAGTTGATGCGCCTGATGAAGAGATGCTGTCATTTGACACGGAAGTTATGTGGAAAGTAAGCCCTTTTGCTGTGATGGCCTGTGCCTCAAGTCCAACTGCTTGGTACGCATGGCTCTCACCGTGGTTGTTAGGAGAGACCGAGAATGACCGACAGCTGATTCCATTTGGGGACCCGACCAAGGCTCGAATTATCGTTGGACACAATGTGGGATTCGACCGAGCCCGTGTGCTAGAAGAGTATAGTGTGAAGCAAACTCGGAATGCATTTCTCGACACAATGTCACTACATGTCGCTGTAAACGGCATGTGCTCACAACAACGACCTACCTGGATGAAGCACAAAAAGAATCGGGAGCTGCGGGATCAAAAGGCGATCGCTACACCTGGCCATGACCTATCGCCATTGTTAAGCAATGGAAGCATGTACGATGAAGAAGAACTCTGGGTTGAACGAAGCTCCATTAACTCTCTTCGGGATGTTGCAAAGTTCCACCTCAACGTTTCAATCGACAAGTCTATCCGAGACGATTTCAGTGGACTGGACAAGGAAGATATTCTTGAAAAGCTTGACGAGCTCATGGATTATTGCGCCGCCGATGTGGCAGTTACTCATCGCATCTACCAGATCGTCCTCCCTAATTTCCTGGAGACTTGCCCTCACCCCGTCAGCTTCGCAGCTCTTCGACACCTTTCCTCTGTCATTCTTCCAGTTAACAAGTCGTGGGATGCTTACATTACCAATGCCGAAGCTACATACCATAAGCTCTCCGATGCTGTTCAGGAACGCCTGGTCGGTCTCACTGAGAAAGCACTGGAGATTAAAGATAACCCCGAGAAGTACGGGAACGATCCCTGGATGCAGCAACTTGACTGGTCGGGTCAAGAAATTAAGATGGTCAAAGGCAAGCGGAAGAACGATCCTCCAAGACCTGCAGCTAGACAAAAGAAGCCCGGTATGCCCAAGTGGTACAAGGACCTCTTTCAAACCAATGATGCACCCATCAACATTACTGTTCGAACCCGAATCGCTCCGTTGTTACTGAGATTGGCTTGGGATGGGAACCCACTGGTCTGGTCTGATAAGTTCGGTTGGACATTTCGAGTACCACGAGCGGAAGTTTTGAAATACACAGCCAAGCAACTGATCGAATGCAAGTTTGACGAGACCGAGGTCCAGTTGCGCGATGATCATGCCCACTCATACTTCAAGCTCCCCCACAAGGATGGGCCAACAGCACGTTGCGCCAATCCGATGGCGAAGGGCTATTTATCCTACTTTGAAAGCGGAATCCTATCTTCCGAGTACTCTTACGCAAAGGAGGCGTTGGAAATGAATGCGTCATGCTCTTACTGGATCAGTGCGAGAGATCGCATCAAATCTCAAATGGTTGTCTACGAAGAAGATCTTCAGCGCCAAGGCAACAGCCCTCGCGGCGGACGGAAGAAAAGAGACGCTGATAGCAACGGCTTCATCTTACCGCAGATCATTCCAATGGGCACTATCACTCGCAGAGCAGTCGAGAATACCTGGCTCACTGCCAGTAACGCCAAGAAGAATCGAGTGGGCTCTGAGCTCAAGGCAATGGTCAAGGCGCCCAATGGCTATGCCTTTGTGGGTGCAGACGTTGACTCGGAGGAGCTTTGGATTGCCAGTCTTGTGGGCGACGCAACATTCAAGCTTCATGGTGGAAATGCTGTTGGGTTCATGACATTGGAAGGTACAAAGGCTGCTGGCACTGACCTCCATTCACGAACAGCTTCTATCCTTGGCATCACCAGAAACGATGCGAAAGTTTTTAACTATGGACGAATTTACGGTGCAGGTCTCAAATTTGCAGCGACCTTATTACGGCAGTTCAATCCAAACCTTTCTGAAAAGCAGACCTTGGAGACGGCTTCAAAGCTATACGCCAATACTAAAGGCACGAAGACCAACCGCAAGGTACTCTACAAGCGACCATTCTGGAGAGGCGGCACAGAGTCATTTGTCTTCAACAAGTTGGAAGAATTTGCTGAACAAGATAAAGCAAGGACGCCAGTGCTGGGGGCCGGGATTACCGAGGCTCTCATGGGACGATACATCAGCAAGGGTGGTTATCTGACATCGCGAATCAACTGGGCTATCCAATCATCCGGAGTTGACTACCTTCATTTGCTCATTGTTTCAATGGACTACCTGATTCGCCGGTTCAATATCGATGCTCGATTGGCCATCACAGTTCACGACGAAATTCGATATCTAGTCAGGGATCAGGACAAGTACCGTACTGCGCTTGCCCTGCAGGTCGCCAACCTCTGGACACGAGCCATGTTTTCTCAGCAGGTTGGCATTGAGGATCTTCCCCAGTCTTGCGCCTACTTCTCTGCTGTAGATATCGACCATGTGTTGCGCAAAGAAGTGGACATGGAGTGCATCACTCCAAGTCATCTGACCCCTATTCCACCTGGAGAGAGTATCGACATCGACACACTTCTAGAAAAGGGGGAGGCTGCTCGGTTAGACCCTGCCGTCGTTCCTGATGCCAAGCACGCCCCCAAATTGGATGAGATCGATTATACTCCGCGGGTGCCTATTATGCAGAGCATCCAAGAGTCAGCGCAAGAAACGCTCCCTTTTCTCAAGGCCCAAATCATCAGTGATGAGACAGAGCTTCGGGATATTGTCAGAGAAGTCCAGAAAGCTAAGCTGGCGTCAGCACCGAAAAAAGACAAGCCGCTAAGCAAGAGAGAATTGCAGAGCGTATTACCATATAGGGCATATCCAAAGCTGGTGCCTATGGAAGAACCCGTGTCAGTATCGGAGGCCCTCAGAGTTAAGCCCAGTGCCTACGAGAACAGAAAAATCACCTGGCCGAAAACCCCAGGCAAGAGTTGGAGCCAAAACTGGAGGATGTAAAAAGACTAACGATTTTTATTCAACCGATAAGGCTTACCTCGTATATTTTTATTTGTGTTGTCAATATGGAGATATTTTATAGTTTCTCCTCACGCAGAGATGTCGATTTGGTTGTACGACTATTCATGTATGATTGCATCTGGGTTCGGTGTTGGTGGCTTGGAGGGTTTTGAAGATGGGTTTTAGGGGCGTTTAAGAGAAAACGAAAAAGCAGGGGTGTTGTCGAATATTCACTACCCATCTGCGTAAACATCTAACTTATTATAATGTATTGTTATGAAATGTTTTATATGATCAGATATCATCTTCTTCCACGCTGACATTTCATGTCGACAACTAGCGGGAAGTAGGCTTGGCGATGGATGGATTAGAGATTGACCCCTGCAGCACATCAACCGCCTCGCTGTGGGTGACGCTTGAGCCTGCTATTTGAAAAACTGCCGTAGGCCTGCATACTGTTTTGGATGTTTGTATAAATATGCTCACGAGGCTCAAGGTACATTAGTTATAATCATAAGCAAATGGTTTCCGGGTTGTCTTGGTATGGACCGCTAAGCTACTACCGTGTCTTTGAGCCTCCAAATTGGGTCAAAACAAGCTCATGTCTACAAGCGTGATGACGAAAGTGTCCCGCGCTAAGTAGGAAAGGTCTCCACTAAAAGCTCCTCGTCATCCCTCATCGCACGTTTCGCCTCCTCCTCGTGCTTCCTCATCAATCTCGAGAGACCACAAAAATAGCCGTCGATCGATCAGGGGAGTCTTATCCCTATCGGCTTTTTCTTTCATTGAAATTTGCGCTTTTTAATGTTTTTGTGTCCTAAATAACACTCACTTCTTGTTCCGCCCATACTATACTAGAACTGCCACGAGCCGAACCACCAACCCCTCATCAGTAACTGAAGCTCCCAGGTCGTTTCGATCGCGCTAGCCTACACGTGAGACAGATACCGAGCCGGTCGTTGCATAAGGAGGGAAAGGCAAGAATTAAAACACAGAGTGATTACTCATTCAACATCATGGTATCCGTCGACGAGGCTATTCAAAGACTCAAGGAGGCTCGGCCCCCCGCTACAGACGCATTTACATACCTCACCATCGTCGAAACGAACGTATCCCCCGAAGTCCTTCCAACTCTCCAGGATATCCTCGAAGATGCTCAGCTCACGAGTGAAATAGGCTGGGACCTCGTGGAGATGCTGGTTTCTGTTCCTGGTAGTGAGGACTGTCTAGAGACCATAGCTCGCCTTGGAAACCCCCGCGAGGTTATCATCAAGGTCCTCGAAGTGCTTGACACCAACGCGGAATCGTCTGAGGCTGGCGATGCCTCAGCAAGCGCGAATTTCATCACTCTTGTTGGTATGCTGGGCATCCTCCATAGAAGACTGCAGGTCAAGGCACCATCACGATTCCTTCATACTACACTACAGACCGTTTACAGAGCGTACAACCCTCAAGGTGCTGAAACAACAGCTGCGGTTATTGATCTCGTACGATCTCTTTCTGGAAGAAAGCGACCACCGCTACCTACACGCCAGTCCAGCACCAAACTAGAAACACCATTTCAAGAGAGCGATATATCCAAGAGTGCACCTGATCCTGAGGCAGACGCGGGCCAAACCGCTGAGGGTGAGGCTGAGCTAGTATCGCGCCTCCTGCAGTCATTCATTACGAGTATCCTCGAAGCATATGTCAACTCAAACAGTCTAGAATGGGCGGCAAGACATTTAGAATACTACAACCCGGAGAGGATCGTGCCTGGGAGGCCTACCATGTTACAAGCGTTCAAGCAGGTCGATGAGCTCCAAGCTCGAGATGCTCTGGTCGGGCAGTTGGTTGTGAGTGGTGTTATCTAACGGAGGAGTCCTGTTGCTAATTCTACTCAGTCCGTCGCTCGCGATTTGGGCTTGGCAAAACTACCTTCGGCTGAGGTCAAGAAGGTCCTGCAGTCTCCATTTGCCGTGAATCCACTATCTGTCGAACCTGACCCTAAGAACCCCGATGCTATCAAGCTATCGACTGGTGGCTTTCTCTGCTTGACTGCTTATCGCATGTTCGCATCAGACATTTTTGACGCCGATTACGAACAGCCTGATGCCCACATCTTTCCAGAGCATCACAACCTGTTGAAGCGATTCCTCGGGGATGAACCTCAAGCACAGATTGAGGGGAACCCTGGCACTGTTGAGTCTTTGGTTGTTATCGCGCTGTGGCTCCATGACCAGAAGCGAATAGTTGGACCTAGGGGGGCTGACGATAAGGATGTGACATTCATGTCGTATCATCACTTATTGACTCTTATTTCTGTGTTTCATCCATCTTTGCGAGTACGAAATGCAGCCACGGTATTGGCAGGACATATTCTTCACGAAGATCCCGACGAGGAAGACAGGCTGGGTATTCTGGAGGATTTGTTGGAAAATTGCATGTTCTCCTCCCTGAAAGCATGCGCCGTGACATGGCTACGAGAAGAGATCATTGCCGCCCGCAAGGTTGGCACGAAGGGCCGGTTTGCCGATCCGGACTGTATAGACACTCTTCAGTACACTCTGTTCGAGGATCTCGAGTCCCTCGCTGAAACAGACTTGGAGGCCCTGATGGAGTTCTGGGTCCAGTTTGCGCCATTTCACCTCCAGGTTGCCAATTTTGCTCTATTCTTGTTCAAGGGCCAGGATTATAAGAATCTGGTTCCTGCTGGGATGGCCGCAGCAGTCGAACATCGATACGCAAGCCCCTTACTAGCGGCCGCTAAGCGCCTCAGGGAGGCGATAGATAAGAAGGAGATTGACGCACAAGGCCAGGAAAACGAAGTTTTGATGCAGCTGGGCATCTTGACGGGCACACTTGAGAGTGTTCCTCTGCAGTAGGTTCGTGGATATGACTTGTAAGGGCGTTGCAGCTAAGTTAAGGTCTTACGGAGTACGGCATTGTATATATGTGTATGGCGCACGGCGATATTTATCAAATCGTCGCACTGGAAGTCAAGTTATTCGAAGAGGATACGTACATATCACATGGGTTTATTGTGTTATTATCTCATTCAACATGTAAGCTATGTACTCTTGGTTTCATTTCATGAAGAGCACAACCATGTCAATCATAAGTGGCGTCTCTTATCTCCTCTACCAGAATATACGGCGTAAGTTCTATTATTAAGACTTCCGTCCTAAAAAGAAGAACCTATTATTAAGGTAATAAGTTACAAAAGTCAATCGTCAGTAAAGCAGGTACAGGGTGGCACTCTGAGTCGTCCGGAGCATCTAGTCCGCGACCAATGCCAAGCTCCGAGGCAAATACGACAGCTACAGACCGGAACAAGTCGGGAAATGAGCCTTGCTCAGGTTATCATATTCGGGCGTATGACGATGGTCAACCGTTCGCCAGGAAGGTGGATCAGAGAATAATCGGCACACTCTACACTTCTTTCAAGTATATTAGACAAGAACTACTTAAAATTAACCCAAACTTATCTATGGTTTTAGGTACTTTTTTTTTTTTTTTTTAGCAAATATTAGCCTATCAGTCTTCCCAGTGTGCCTATTATTTTGCGATCCACCTGCCGGGGTACAGTATTGGTTACGTAGCTCAATATGCCGCCGTTCATTGAGTTTGGAGCCAGCAGTACGAGACATGATGATATTGGTCAGTGCACTCCTCGATCGAGATGTGTGGCGGCGCATTGACTATGAGAGGCCACTCCGAACCTAGTTGAAAGCTGAGAATTGAGGTACGCATTGAAGAAGCCTCATGTTGTATTTAGGTACCGGCTTGATATGGCAACAGTGGTCATCACGAGACATGAAACTTGAGGTGATAATGTATCAAGAAACGCTGGTTTGACAGCAAATCAATGCTATGCAATGCAACCGCATAAGCATAGATGTAGCTCTCAGCCTCTGAGAGTTGGAACCAGGCATCCGTGCCGAGGCCGCTAAATTAGCGGCCTATCATCGAAGATTCTGGCCTGTTACCTGTCCTGAATGAGACCTTATGCAACCTATCAAATTTAGTTATGGGGATAAAGGTCTAAAAATCGCCGAGCGCCAAGGGGTTCCGCTGTGGATAACACGGCAAGTGACATCATTGCATCTTTCTTTCTAAGCCATCATTTTGAGATAGGTCAGGTACCTCGTGACACCTTCCATACAGAAATTGTTCATGACACCTCGGATTCTCGCCTTGATTACAGACTCCTTCTTTTCCTTGATCTTTTTACCTCTGCGAATAATGGTTCACCTTATGCGACCACGGCAGCAACAGTTGCTCTAGACTAAAAAAGCGCTGAGTTTGCGACCA
The DNA here is from genome assembly GCA_033439405.1 of Fusarium sp. NFCCI 5145. Classification (NCBI taxonomy): domain Eukaryota; kingdom Fungi; phylum Ascomycota; class Sordariomycetes; order Hypocreales; family Nectriaceae; genus Fusarium; species Fusarium sp. NFCCI 5145. Next base: position 1,144,957 of record JAWDHB010000352.1, read on the forward strand.
GCCAAGGACGTACTATACGTGACTGACACGATACCAACGCCAATTTATCACTGCAGCCATTCCAATACACCGACTTAATCTTCCCCGGTTCGATTCTCCACCATCGTAAATCTCAAGAAAAACAACATCAGACCAGCCCATTCCCTCAGAGGAACTACACATACAGTGCCATGGATCCTCAAGAAGAAGGACCCAACAAACTCAAACTCGAAGTATCGGAGCAACACAACAATATCTATGACCGGAAACAATATACAACACTAATTACAGATACTCATGGTGACGTCGCTTACCCTGCGCCTGTTCCACGCCCGATTCAATCTCCCGAGAGTTCATTGTCACCAACAACCCCGAAGGAGACTACTGAACCAGGCGAAGACAGTAAACGAACACAACCTCAACTTAAATCTGCCTCTGTACTGGAAACAGAAGACCCGATCTCACCTAAAACCACACCAACCCACAAACACCGACCGAGACCCACCAAGTCATGGCAGACTGAGCAACCGCGACGCGATCACCGCTCTTACTTTCGACCCGGCCCAGCTAGGGCCGGCACATCGTATTTGAACAAAGCGATCTGGGAAGGGCCAGAGAATCCAAGCCGGGGTTCAAGTGATAGCTCTGTTGTATCGCCTGAGCCTGGGGAGAATGAGCAGCAGATCAAACAGGAAGAATCCAATAGTAGTGGGAAGAAAGGAATTGAAAAGGCGAAAGATGATGGGGACAGATACAGTCATTTTAGTGTTGGCAACCAGAATTATCAAACATCTGGTCAGGTCAAGAAGGATGGTCGTTTACGCATCACGGTCAACGAAACTGCAGGCACTGGATACCTGGCTAAGGCTCTAGGTGCAGCTGTCAATAAGGCGACACACGCAAAGGCCGAGCAAGCAGGTACAGCATCGAATCTACAAATACCCGAAAGCCCAAGGCGATCATCTTCTTCGACGGCGGTCGCGGACCCAGTACCTCGAACGCGCTTGAATATTGTTATCATGGTCATTGGCTCACGAGGAGATGCACAGCCATTCTTAAAGATCGGCAAGGTTCTGAAAGAGGATTATGGACACCGCGTACGCATTGCTACACACCCAGCGTTCCGCGAGTTTGTCGAAAAGGACTCGGGTCTCGAGTTCTTTTCTGTTGGTGGTGACCCATCAGAGCTCATGGCCTTCATGGTCAAGAACCCGGGTCTGATACCGACTCTTGAAACAGTCAAAGCTGGAGATATCGGAAGACGGCGGGCTGCCATGGCCACCATGTTTGACGGTTTCTGGCGTGCCTGTGTCAACACGACGGACGACGAGTCGGACCGTCAGAACCTAAAGATGATGGGCGAAAAGGATCCTTTTGTGGCGGACGTAATAATTGCTAACCCGCCAAGTTTTGCACACATTCATTGTGCTGAAGCCCTCGGTATCCCAGTTCATTTGATGTTCACCTTTCCTTACACACCAACGCAAGCTTTCCCACACCCACTGGCAAGCATCAAGAACTCGAATGTGGACCCTGGATATACCAACTTCATCTCTTACCCCCTAGTAGAGATGATGGTATGGCAGGGTCTGGGAGATTTGGTTAACGAATTTCGTGTCAAGACGTTGGCTCTGGATCCTGTTTCGACTCTTTGGGCACCCGGTGCAACGTATCGATTACATGTGCCATTCACGTATCTGTGGTCGCCGGGTCTTGTACCTAAACCGCAGGATTGGGGAAGCGAGATCGACGTAGCAGGCTTCGTATTCCTCGACTTGGCTTCAACCTTTGAGCCACCAAAGGAGCTAGAAGATTTCTTGGCAGCTGGAGATACACCCATTTATATTGGGTTTGGCTCAATTGTTGTCGATGATGCCGAAAAATTCACACAGATGATCTTCAATGCTGTTGAATTGGCAGGAGTTCGTGCCTTGGTATCTAAGGGCTGGGGTGGACTTGGTGGCGATGATGTTCCAGACAATATCTTTATGCTTGACAACACCCCTCACGACTGGCTTTTCCCACGAGTCAAAGCATGCGTCATTCATGGAGGCGCAGGAACGACAGCCATTGCACTCAAGTGTGGCAAGCCAACAATGATTGTTCCCTTCTTTGGTGACCAGAATTTTTGGGGTAAGATGGTAAGCAACGCAAAAGTTGGCCCTGAACCAATCCCATACAAGTACTTGAACGCCGAAAAGCTTTCTGAAGGCATTGGGTTTTGTCTCACAAAGGAAGCGAGAGTCGCAGCTGGAGAAATCGCGAAGCGGATCGCAGAGGAGGGTGATGGTGCTGCCAATGCTGTGAAGGAGTTTCACAGACAGCTGAATCTAAAGACTCCAAGCATAATGCGGTGTTCTTTTCTGAAAGATCACCCTGCCGTCTGGGAACTGAAGAACCTCAACATTAAGCTGGGCGCTTTGGCTGCCGACATCCTGGTGGATAACGGGTTGTTGACTTGGAAGCGCCTGAGACTTCTCAGGCATATGGAATGGAATGATTTTGAAGGTCCCGGCGAACCTGTCACGGGCATTGCCGGGTCCATCGCCAGCACAGTCGGTGAAGCATTCCATGGCGTCGCAAGTGTTCCTTATCATTGGGTGAAAAGAACAAGATCAATCAGTATGAAGAAGAGCAAGAGGAATGCCAAGACATCCAAGAAGTCGGACAACAACAGGACAGGACACAGCCCAGTGGACTCTGATGACCCAGCGGACGCCGCTTTGTTGTGCACCGAGACGGCCACTGGGGATACAGGTGGACAATATGTTGGTGACATCGCGAGCGGTGTTGAGAGGACTGCTACGGCCATCGCCAAGGCACCAGTGGACCTTTCCATGGCGCTCGCGCAAGGCTTCCACAACGCTCCCCGACTGTATGGCGATAACACGGTACGACGGCCTATTCGAGTGACAGGCTTCCATTCTGGTCTCCGAGCAGCCCGGCATGAGTTTGCTTATGGAGTCTACGACGGCTTCACAGGAGTAGTCCGTCTCCCGGTCCGTGGAGCAAAGGAGAATGGACTAATTGGATTCGCCAAGGGCACAGGCATGGGGTTAACGGGTCTAGTCCTCAAGAACCTCTCGGCAGTTGTTGGACCGGTCGGATACACGTTGAAAGGGGTTGTGAAGCAGGCTGAGCGATCCAAGACACCTCAGAAATACATCCGTCGGGCTCGTATTGTTCAAGGACAAAGGGAGTATAAGGCGCTCCCAGAAGATCAACGGAAACAATTGGAAAGAGAGGTTATGGAGGGATGGCACATAATGAAGGAGCTCAGGGAGACGGTTGAAGATCTGGAGAAGCAGCGTGGTATTGCTGGCCAGTTCGATCGTGTATTCCTTGATACAGAGGTCATCTTCGAAGACGTGGATGTTGCGAAAAGATCATTGGAAGCACTCAAGCAGGGAAAGACCCTAGAAGACGTGTTAGATCTAGATCGAGAACGGGATCGTGATGGACAAAAATTTGACCGGAACCGAAGCATGTCGATCCGAAGGTCCTTTAATTTAACAAAGAAGTCCCGGGAGAAGAAACGCCTCGCATCGCTGGCTCACGCCGAGGAGAGTACAAAGAGAGGCGAAGGAGACGAACGGCCTCCTGAGATGGATAGACTGACCGTGCCAGCAAGGTAGCATGATTTGCTCATGGGGAAGTGCAAGGCGTTAGGTTACTGTGGTCTTTGAACGCATACCATAGGTACCCAAGGATCCTTTAGACTATAATTAAACTGTAAGCCTACAAGCTATTAATTGCATAGATAAAGCACCCTTCTTACGTTTTCGTGCGATGCCTGTTTCTTTATGCGCCGCCTTTGGTCTATGCGATATGAAGCGCTGCAAGAAGGAGCCAAGGAAGTCGAATCGACTCAATTCCATATAATACAATTGTGCCGGGTTGGTGAGGCGACGAATGATGCTTCTTAATTGAAAATGCGACTTTGGCTGCTTCACCGTCGTCGGTCACCATCTCGATGACTCCGATGCCTGTTGGGGTCTCTGTTCCTACCACGGTCACGATCACGATCGCGGTCTCGGTCACGATGTCCATGTCTGCTGTCTCGATCCCTCTCTCGTTCCCGCTCGCGCTCACGCTTATAACTATCCTCATGGCGACTTCCCTCTTTTCGTTTGCTCTCTTCCCGACGGTACTCGTTCAGACGCGGCCGCCTATTCTTCTTGCCGTCTTGATTCCGTCCACCAAGGGTTTCTTCACCCTTAAGCTCATTAGCACCAAGACCGAGTTGGTTCGGACGTCGCTTGACTTCTATTCCTGTACTGCGGGGCTTTCCGTCCCAGCCCATGCCTCGTAGAAGAGCTGCGCCAAATTCTTCTACTGGCATGGCTTCGTAGTCATCGAGCGTGGAAGCCTCGCCTGCTTCCTGATTGTCACGGCGTGAGGTGTCCTCCTCAGTTGGGTGGATGATTTTTTCGTCTTCCCCCTTATTACCTAATAGCGCGTCCATCGCTTCATCGTCTGCTGTTCGTTTGGGCCGTGGCTTCTTGTCATCGTCATCTTTGGGGGCCGAATCTTCGTCCTTGATGTCGCCCTCAGTCTTCTCCTTAATTGTTAGCCCCCATTTGAGCCCCTTGTCCTGCTCCGCAGGTTCTGTCTCAAAAGTCGTGCCGGTTTTCTGTGCCGTTGTCTCCTCGGGATATAGATTCTTGCTCTTCCTCTGCGCTTTGGCCCCTGCTCTCCAGTCGCGATTCGGTTGTCGGGCAATGACATAGTCCTTCTTTTCTGTCCTTGGATCATTTGCCTCGCGCTCTGTCTCTACGCCATCCGCGCCAAAACCTGTGATCTTTTGATGCTGTCCTCGATGATCATCTTCGTCGTCTTCGGAATCAGAACCGCTTCCCAAGGCGTGCGATCGTGGTCGCTTCCCAAGCGAGGAGGGTGGTTTTGGTTTTGAGAGTTTCTTTGAGTTGTTATTGTTTGATGGAGCGCTGAATTTGATTGCTATTCTTGGAGCTGCAGGTTTGTCTTGGTCGGACATTTTGGTGACCTTTGGTTGTTGAAGTGTTTGATGTAAGTTTATTGATAAATGGTCCATGGAATTATTTTTTGGAAGATGTCAGTCGCAGGCAACAGAGGCTCGTGGCGCATGAGTTGTGGCCGTGCTTCGTATTTGGGATGTGGCTAGGTCAGGTTAGCTGTTCATGACAGTTACTTACTGTGCCTGAAAAGACAACGTGAAGATAGTTCAGGATGACAGAAGTTGAACGAAAGTAAATACTTAGGTAGCTTAATTTGATGAAGGCATTTGATTTACCTTTCTTTTGATCTTTAGAAATTTAAATTCACTTCCACGCAAACACGGCTAGAGTCCGTTGATTTCAACTAACATAATCGTATCTTGTGGCTACCTCTTCCGGAGCATGTCGGACAGTAATCTCTTCGTTCTGGACAGTCCTAGATGAGTGTTTGGAAGAGAATAAGAGGGATGGCTTCAGCTCCAAAGTGACAATTATTCAAAGGATGATGTGTTGGGACAAAATAGGCTTCAAGCATACACTTTCACTTACAACTACACTTATACATAGGTACAGTAGTACTTCTGGAGAGATTTAAATGACCACTTACTTATTCTGCACACATCAAAATGGGAACGTGCAGTAGGCTTCTTACGTACAGGCCTCGTCACTCTGTTTGTTGGTTAGGCTGGTTACATACAGTACCCTTAAGTTAATTGGCGTTGGGTTGGCACTATGGACGGACAGAGGCAGAGAAGACAAGACAAGGGTACATTACTCACCCCCCCCCCCCCTTTCCCTAGCGTTATGCACACTAGCGCGTTGGCGCGGTAAGCGGGAGGAAATCTGTTATTAGTCTTATCAGCTGTTCACGAATCATGGTATTTTCTTGGATGAGAAATTTGACTCTCCTCTTCCATTGAATCCATTCTATCTTGGCCTTATCCTGAACCTTGCTCACCCACCACCTCACCACCGCACCTCTTACTCTACACCCACTATTCGCTGAAGCTGGTTGATTGCCCCCCCTAACTTCCCCTCCCCGACCCTTTCCCCAGCGTTCAATGTCCCCCGTGCACTCACCCTTCAACTAAACTCCACTGCTTTCAGCGCTTTGAGTTGCAAACCACCAAACAACCACAAGGTTAACGTCTCCCCAGAGACAGAAATTTTGACGCCCTCCAGAGACGTCGCCTTCAACAACGACACCCCAAAATCAATCAACAACAACCTATTTCATCGTATAAAACACGTGCATTCATCTCAGCCCCTCGAGAATATTATTTTGCAACGTCCGTTTCGTCCAAAAACGGATGTCGCGGCCATCGATGCTATGACTGAGGTCGGAGCGCCCGATCCATCAAGGCTGCTTCAAACAAAGCGCAATGAGTGCAGGTGAGTATGGTCTCTGATAAAAGAGCTCTTTTTTCCGATCATTATGATGTTTTTTTCGGCCTGCTAACCTGCCTCAGTTCAATTGTGACGTCGCGGAAGCGCAAGCTTCGCGAGCTGTTCGCCGTTGCGACACAGTCTGAGGGCCTCCCGCACCCAGTCCTGACCAACCCCGACGCGCCGACCACAACACCGGCCGAATGGCAGTTCTTGCAAGCCAACGATATCATTCAGTATGTCTTGCGAAATCGCACGCGCTTTATAGAATTGATTTGCGCGCGTATCGTCCCGCCAATGCATGCAACATACTAATACGCTTACAGAGGCAAGACGTTGAATGAAGCCAGCATCCCCGCGAGACCAACAATCTCACTCGAACTTTTCAAAAAGTCCCTTGCGAAAACCATATTCATCGCGCCTGAGCCTGCGCCGAAACAGACACCCGAAGATAACAAACCCGATGTAGCGAATACACAGGACAAAGAACAAACCAATGGATCCCACTTACCTACCAAAACCGATGATGCTCCTCAAATACGAACTTCGAACCCTGAGACTTCGACAGACCCAGCAACGGCCGAGAAACTCGATACTCCATCGACGCCAACTAAACAACTTGCCCCTCTATCTGGCGATGCGATTGTGACGTCGACCTCTATGACGAGCCCGGATGCCCCTGCACCTACCGATACTAATGCGAACCCGGTATCGAATGCAGAGGACCTTCCTGATGCACCAGAGGCTGTACCTGCACCACGCCAGCCTCAGGTCACTTTCGAATCAGGAACAAAGGGCGACAATGTTGAGGTGGATGCATCTTTGCCGGAGAAACCTAGTCAAGGGCATGGTACTTTAGCTGCGGCTAGAGGCGTTCCTTTGGCGGTCAAGCCATCCGCGGATGTTGCTCGTTCTACTGATGCCTTGTCTTCTCCTGGCTCAACAGCACAAAGCGCAACCACGCCGGCAGTTCACGATGATGCTTCGACAGATACAAGCCCAGAGCACGAGGGGCCGCAGTTCATGGAATCAGATGAAGAGAAGAAGACTGGAGATGATGGCGATGGGAAGGAGAAGGAGAAAGAAGATGAGAAGGAGGGGAATGGCGATGCCCAAATTACTTCAAGTGACGACCTACAGAATCGCGTGTTGGAAGCACCCCCTGACTCTGCTGAAGCACAACTCCTTCAAGAATCGATCCGATCCAGTGTCGCAGCGGAGGCAGAGGCAGCGGCGACAGCAGCAAGTATTAGCCATCAGGCAGATACTATTACCCCAGGGTCAGTAGCGGAAGATGTTGACATGTTGGGTACCGGCGATGCTGCCACTCAATCGACTGCATCTAAAGGCAATGAGGAGGTCAAGGAAATGCCTACTCAAAAAACACCTACCGTCAATACTACGACAGCTGCAGCAGTTGAGATTTCTGATGAATTCTCAGGCAATAAAGAGATTCCAGACAGTCAAGAGGAACCCCCTGACCAGATGGACGTGGATGCCCCTGAACCTAAAGCAAGCGCAGAAAGTCAGAGTCAAACTCAAGAGGCCAAGCCATTAGAAATGACACAAGCACTTAACGAAGCCCCATCGACACCTACACCAGCACCCGCTTCTGACATTTCTGCTGCACGTGTGGAGTCAGTTCCTAAGGAGTCTCCCCCCAAGGCTGAGCGCGCCGTCACCAGAGTTTCCTCTGGGGCCATGCGCCCAAAGTCTGTCAGCGAAATTGTTGGTGCAACCCCGCGGCAAACACCAACCTTGGAGTACACTTCAACCAACAAGAGCCTGGACAATCAACTGACTCCGTTGACATCTACGCCGATATCACCAAGTCTGAGGCATCGCCATATGTCTGCTCATCGAAGACAGAGGTCTCGTAGCCAGCCCTCAACCGTTGTCTTTGGGAAGCAGTCCAAGAAGGTGGAAGAAAAGGCCATGGTGACCAGCCAACGCGACGCAATTATACCGACCGAAGACTACTACACTCCTCTCTTTGTCCAGGGATTCGCTGGAAGCTCGTCCTGGATGCAACCAATCGAGAAGATCTTGTACACAGCCAACAAAACTGTGACCACCCCAGATGCCAACCTGGCCATTCAGGACCATCAAGCATGTAAGGTTTTGCGCCGGGTCTACCACCTCCAGCAGCATGACAAATGGTCCCTACGGCAACCCAAACGTTGCCCTGAGCCAACGCGACCTCCATCTCACTGGGATGTCATGCTTCAAGAAATGAAATGGATGCGAACAGATTATCGAGAAGAACGAAAGTGGAAGAGGGCTGTGGCCAAAAATCTTGCCTATGCTTGCGCAGAATGGCACGAGTCTACTCCTGAGGAGCGGAAACTGATGCAGGTTGCCGCTGCAATTCCTTCCAAGACACAGCCGGTCGCTGATATTTCGATGACTGACGTGGAGGGCGAGAATCAACTGACTCCTGATCTCGTATCCAGCGGAGATGTCGAATCGATCGACAACCTAGATGACCTCACAGAGGATTTCCCAGAGACGATAGCACCATCTGCTATCTTCAATCTGCAAGAAGATGACGTTATCTTTGGTCTGCGCCGAACAGCTGCTGCAGACCAGCTTTTGGAAGAGCTACCCATGTTTGGAAAGCCCCTCCAGGTTCCCAAATTCGACCTTACTGGCCCTGAGTGGGACCCAGATGCTCACTGGCGTCGACCAGCTCTGCCATTGAGCAAGTATGTCGAGGGCCACATGAAATTAGTTTCAGACGGTCCACCGAGGAAGCGTAGCCGATATAGCTACCGGAACGAGGATTCGGATGATGAGGGCGAGGCCAGTTTTGTGAGTAGCGACGCATCACGTAGCCTTCCTCTGCCACCAGCTACCGATGAGGTTGCCCTTTTCAACCCTGAAATGAAGCACATCCGTGACCGCCTCTACGTTGGCCATCAGTTCCGACCACCATCAGAGTACCCGATGCCCTCACAGAGTTTCTTTGAGTGCAGAAGCCCTTCACAGTGGACCATCAATGAGGATGATGAACTCAAGAACCTTGTCCGGGAATATTCTTATAACTGGTCTCTCATTTCCAGTTTATTGGCACCCAGATCTCGTTTCACCTCGGGTGCCGAGAGACGCTCTCCTTGGGAATGCTTTGAGAGATGGATCAATCTGGAAGGACTTCCAGCAGATATGTCTAAGACACAATATTTCAAGGCTTACATGGGGCGCATCGCCGCCGCCCAGAACATCATTGCCCAGCAAAACCAGCTCGTGGCCCAGCAAGTTAGCCAAGCTAACGGAGCAGTTACCCCTGGACGAAGACGACCAGCATCGACTCCCGTCAGAGTAGAGAGAAGACGTAACCAAAAACATCTCACCATGCTTGATTCCATGCGCAAATTGGCCAAGAAGCGAGAGACGGCTGCCCAGAAACAACAACACACAGCCTCCCAGAACGCGGCCAATAAGAAAGTCAACGAACCTGCATCGCAACGCCCCAACAAGACACCAAGAGAGTACAGCATCTTACGATATGAGCGAGACCAGGCTCTGGCGGAAAAAATGGCGCAGTATGCGTCAAGGCAAGAAGCTCAAAGACGAGTAAGTATTGCAGCAACGGGACCCAGTGGGACTAGCAAATTGACATCTTTTCAGGCCGCCATGCAAGCCAGAGCTCAGGGCCAAGCTGCCCAAATGGCTGGCACTCCTGGGGCTACGCAGGTTGCTCAGAATTCGGCTCAAGCTGCCGTTGCTGCCGCTGCCGCCGTAGCAGCAGCCAACGGCATGAATGCTGTTGGCCGTGTTAATGTCCCTAACCAACTTGCTGCTGCGGCCGCTGCTGCTGGACAAGCTCGCCCTAGAATGCCCATGCAATCGACCGCTGCCAATGGCATGGGCGGTGTGCCGGCTCAGATGGCTGGCGGCCTTGTGCCTCCTACCCAGATGACCAGTGCGCAACAGGCCCAACTACAGGCAATGCAGGGACAGCACAGCCGTATGCCGATGCCGAACCCTCAACCTGATGTCAACTTGATGATGCGTGCTCAGCGTATATCTGAACAACAACGTCTTGCGCAGATCCAACACGTGCAGGGTGGTCCTGGGACCCCTGGTCAGGGGGCGACTGGCGCTCAGCAAAGCCCCCCTCCTAACATGCGAAATGGTGTTAACGGCATGAATGGAGCCAACCCAATGAACCAACACAGCTTCATAAACAATGCCCAGGCCATGATGGCTCAGTTGAACTCGGGCAATCTCGGCTCACCGCAGCCTAATGGCCTTCACATGCCAGCTGGTCCTGCTGGCTCAATAGCCCCAAGACCACAAGCACAGCTTCCTGCAAGTATTGCTGCTCAGCTTGTGCAGATTGAGGCACAGTTCCGCGCTAAGAATCCTAATCTCACCCCTGAACAAGTTCGCCAACTTGCTACAGAGCATCTGACGCGCCTTGTGATGGCCCAGCGCACTGCGATGAACTCCGCTGCAGGTACTGCCAACGGCCAAGGCGGACTTGCTGGGGGTATCGCAGCTACTACAAGTCCTCACCAATACGCCGCGTTGCTTCGCCAACAGCAACAGCAGCAGGCTAGCCAAGCGGCTGGTAGCCCAGGACAACAGCATCAACAGGCTCATCAGCAGCATCAACAGACTCAGCACCTGCCCCAACAACAACAACCACCGAAACAACACCAACCTCAGCAACAGCAACAGCAAGCACAGGCACAGGCTCAGGCACAGGTGCAAGCGCAGCATCAAGCGCAGCAGCAACAGCATCAAAGGCAGGCAAGCGGTAGTGCGACACCATCAGCGGGCTAATAACTAAAGTGGGCAAGACAAAATAAAGTTTCTTGTTTGGGTTCTGGAACTATTGGTTTGGTTGGTTGGTGCATGGGAAGCGATCAATATTGGTGTTTATCTTGTCATGAAAAGCGAGCAAGCGAGGAAAAGGACCTCATTCTGGTTCTCATTGTACAGTTGCGTACCCTTTTATGTATGAAGCAACGGATGGATGGATGGATGGTTGATTGGTTGGTTGATATGGCGTGTTTGTGATGAGTTGGAGATCATCTGTAGATACATTTTATTAATCCGTCGAGGCATGAAACAGGCGTATCGTTACGCCTGGCCTCTCAAAGTCCTTGTTTATTCAAGGCAATTTAAAAACGCCACCCTCTTATTTAAGTTCATTGATAACTTCTCTATATGCGCAAGTGATATCACAGAATAGAAACAAAAAAAAAGGATAGGCTAAACACATCATTAATCTAACATGAATGCCATGTCTATACTAATTAAACCCAACGCCATTCATGCACATAAGATGTTACAGCCCGACCGACGCGGGAATCTCATAAAATTCCATCATTAGCTATTTTCTCACTCAGCTTGGCCCGCCGTGACCACCCCTGGAGCTATCTCCCTGAAGAAGCAGCCTGGGCTTAATGAAGTCCTCATCTAGGGAGTGAAATACACTGGCAGGATCCTCTGCAGACCAGAGTTGCCGGAGAGCATTGGTTGCTGTGATAGGTTGGCCACCTGGTGTCTCTGTGGCAGGGGTTGCATATGGGCTATCTACTCGAGATGGAGGAGCAGTGCTGGCTCGTGGGAGTGGTGATCGGCGCGCTGGTGGAGGAAGATCAGAGACATCAATGTCGCTGCCAATATCGGAATCGTCGTTGTGACGAAGGAGATCAGATCGCTCCGGGATCGAGTTCTTTCGAGCCTTGCTTACAGGACGGCCACCAGTGTGCGGAGACGAAGCGCCTGAGACATAACTAGCAGACTGGCCAGCTTCAAGACTACCAAGGGCGACACTGCCATTCCTGCGAGGGTTGTATCCAATGCCTGTTCCCGAGCGCTTGACCTGAAGACCTCCGCCAAAGCTCTCGATATCAAACTCATCATCGCTGTCGACTTCTTCAACAACACCAGTGCGAATTCCGAGAATCTCAAGCATCCGAGCAGTAGTGCCACCAAAAATGATGACTGTAAGCACGACAACAACCAGAACAGTAGCTCGGAGTGCGGGTGCGTTATCACCAGTGAGAAGAGCAGCCAGCGCCACACCGACAGCTCCACGAAGACCAGCCCAATAGAGCATGGCCTGGTAGTTATAAGGTAACTCATCGCCAACCTCCTGGCCGCGTCTGCGGGCGCGATATCGAATGAACCAGTTAATAGCCTTGGACAAGGGGAATACTGCGACCCATCTGGCAGCACAGACAGCCAGAATAGTAACAATAATGAGAGGCGGTTGGAACGAAAGCTGGTTGTCTGTAAACAAAGCCAGTCCCAAGTAAATGAAGATGAAGTTTTCAGACAATTGTGACAAGATCTGAAAGATGAACTTGGTGGTAAGCTGAGTTCGTCGCGACATGTTGAAATATGCATAGTGCTTGAGCGTAATACCGCAGAAAAGCAGCGACACGATACCTGCATGGAGATTAGAATCTGTGTTGCACAGGCTGGAGATGGCGCAACATACCAGACATGTGAAGACCATGAGAGAAAAAGTAAGTAGCGTAGGCGATCAAGACAATCAAGCAGCTCTCAATTTTAGGAGTACGGCGAAGGTAAGTAAACTTGAGTAGCAAAGCAGTGCCCACGCCAACAATGAAGCCAATAAACATACTGCAGAAGAAGACAAGCAGAAAGATGCCTGTGCCTTCAAAGAAGCTGACGATGCCAAGATTAGCAGCCTCGCCCTTCTTGTACTTCTGCGCAGTTTCGAAAATGACAATGGCGATGGCGTCGTTCAAGATGGATTCTCCAAAGATAATGGTATATAACTTGGGGTCAACCTTGTAGGTGTTGAAGATGGCGAGAATAGTGACAGGATCAGTGGCGGACAGAGTTGCGCCCACAGAAATCGCATCGACGAAGGTCATTGGCAAAGATCCAGGGAGGAGAGTAAAGATATAGAGGATGAAGCCGATGACGACAGCCGACAGAAAGGTTCCAGCAAAGGCGAAAGTCAAAATGGTGCCAATATTGCGGAAGAAATTGGCTTGGTGAAGCTCATAGCCTGAAGAGAGAATGATGGGCGGGAGGAGCAGGTTGAAGAAGATCTGGTAGTCGAAACTGATGATATTTCGAATAGAGTCTCCCGATGTTATAAGGAGGATAAGTCCAACAACCATTCCTACGAAGAGCGTATGTAAGCTATTGGCTCCATGTATTTGGAATTTGTGATTGTACCTGCAAAGATAGATATAACGGTTTCGTGTATAGCCGTAACCTTCTTCATCTGAAGCATGTAACTTGTGAAGAAGGCAATAATGAGCAGCATAATTGAGATGAAGAGCGCCCAAGCCGCGAACAATTCCTTCTGGGCAGAGTCGCCCTCTGGAGATCATTGTCAGTATTGTTTCTCTGGTGTATCGTCTCTTTTTGAAAGGGAAAACGCACCCTCGGGGTCGGTCTCTTCATCGGTTGCTCGCTCTATGGGCAATTCGTCAGCATCAAGTCGCATAAATCGAGTTGTCTCCTGTAGGTGATGTATCGCATACCAAGGAGCTGGAAGCTCATTCCGACGAGCTTTGCCGAAGCCATTGTGCTTGCGTGGTGCCTTTGCGATAATTAAAAACCGTCGCGATCGATCGATTAGGACAAGCCAAGATCGATCAAGTGGGAAACCCCTTGCGCGAGTCTCGTAAGCTGTGAGGCTGGAACATTCGCAAGGGAAGGGAGACGACCGAGAGAAGCGGTAGTCGAACCGCGAGACGAGGAACCAGAGATGATGACAAGGTCACGTCAAAGCGGAAGAAAAGTCCACGCAGCGAAATGGCGAATGTTGGAGGGAAAAAGTTGACGTGCCCAGGCTGGTTATGCGACAGGAAGCTAAGATGCTACCGAAGGTCAGCTAAGGTTAAGTAGGTACCTACACCTAAGGGAAGCAAGGTAAAGGTCGAGGTGGGCGGGGCCAAGATAAGTACCTTGTGCCCAGATAGACAGCAGATGAAAGGCGACAGCTTTCAACATGCAAAGACTCTGATTGGTTCATCCTTGATATATGCATCTAGGATATTAACTAGCTACCAACCTAAGTTGGCTCTTGTTAGAGCACTCACAAATATGGTCAATTATTATTCGAGCCTTGAATTAGCATTCAAATACAGTACAAGTCAGTTATTCACCTGTCTAAGGTAGGTCTTGAAAAGAGTGTAAGGCGTGAGATCATTTCTCCAAGTCGCCATGAAGAACCCTGGTCCTATGCACCTCACCCTCCAAACTAAAGTCATATTACTAAGCGAAACAAAAAGCGAGCAAACATGGTCGAACTTATGAAAAGTTTGGCGACTGAAAGTGATTGCAACTCATGCAAATACCTACACAACGAATGTTTTGACCAACTAGAGGTACCTATCTACTTAGGTACCTAGGTACTAAGGTAGCACTCAAAGGCTCTAGGTCCTCCATGATATGGATGGAAGCCATGCCCGGACCCCCATAGAAGGACCGCGGGTAGGTTTGGAAGCTAGCGGGGCCGTTGGTGGGGGACTGGGGGTTGTTCATGAGGCTCTTCAGTGGCTCCATCTGCTAAATCCCACTGAAACCTGGCCCCTGGAGGGAGCCAGACAACCTCCTTTCGTATGGACCCCATGGATCCGAAAGTCTTTCACTTAACAAGCTTAGTAGGTACTAAGCTATCAACTTCCATCACAAGGCTCAACGTCTACACCCTCGCATCCACGACATAGCTCTAGAATCTCACCGTAAACCATACAGACCAATAGTTGTGACCTTCGCGATCACAATGTATCATCTTGCTAAAGGCATTTACCTCTATGCCACGAGCAAAGAAGGTACTTAGCTACCTACTCATGACCTCAACCCTTGAACAGCATCCAATGCTAACCTCGACATCTTACCAGAATATTCCGTCATTCTTTTAGGTCTCGACAATGCCGGCAAAACCACCTTTCACGAACAAGTGAAATCTATCTTCCTACCAAACAGGCCCGATCCGAAGCTTAAGACAGTACCTACCGTCGGCCAGAATGTCTCGACTATACCGCTACAGGACATGTACCTCAAGCTATGGGATGTAGGCGGACAACACTCGCTGCGTAAGCTTTGGGAGAGCTATTACACAAGCTGTCACGCCATTGTTTTTATTATCGACAGCACCGACATCGGCGACGGAAACATAGAACATGAGGAGAACGTTGGTAGACTGGAGGAGTGTCGACTTGTCCTCGAGGACGTCCTACAACATTCCGAGACGGAAGGAGTGCCCCTCCTAATCCTAGCCAACAAGCAAGATCGTGAGGACTGTGTCGAGACAATACGTATCAAGGAGGGTTTAGTCAAGAAAGTCATGGAGGGGGACAAGGGATCTGCTGTCCGCGACTCACGTGTGCTGGCCATGAGTGCTCTGACTGGCGATGGAGTTCGAGAAGCTATCGAGTGGGTGAGGACACGAGTGCAATGGAACAAAGAGTCTCGACCGCCTGTAATGCGGTAGTTTGAAGAAAACCAAGAATTCTTGTGTGCAATTGCTAGAGCTTATGGGCGACGATATTGGCTGGCTTGGCGTATGTATTGGGTCGATTTGGAACATCAGTAAAACACTGCTTAGTCTTGAAGTATGGGAAAGGCTGGGCGATCAGTCGGCGGGGTATCAATGTTTCTATTTTCCTCGGTTTTTATTGCTTTTCTTGGTATTATATTGTAGACATTAGCGTCACCTGTCATTTTCGGCCGTCAACTCTGCCATGAGCCCGCCCTTGTCCCGTCGCTTTGCGTCGTCAGCCAACCTGCGATCCACCAGGTCAGACAGCTCCTTGGATCGGTTGAGTGCCCCCTGAGCACACTGGATGAAGAGCGGTGCGTCCAATGAAGTTCCTCCGAGTTTGGCGATTTGGCAGATCTCACCGTGCTTGTTGAGGCTGTACGTGCAGTGAGAAATCCGCAACTTCTCTTCGAGCCAGTTGGTGTCGACAAGGACTTGGCTTCCATCTTCACCAAAGAAACTGAAGGTGACGCAGAATGGCGAGTGGAGCCAGCTCAGAGGCACCGGCTCTCGTTCGGCGGGCGTGTATATAGTGAGGTTCTCTCCCTCAATGCTTGAATCAGGCTTGCGGAAATGTCGAAGGGCTGCAACGACGGCTAAACAGGCAGCATCTGTGAGGTTCCCATGGTGGGTTAGGACGTGAAGATCGACTCTGATAGACCAGCACTTCTGGCCGGCGATGAGACATAGTGACTCGGTATCCAGCGCACCAGATCTTCTGATTGTTTTCTCGAGCAGTCTTGAGAGGAGGACTTCCTCGAGTGAAGGGCGGTTGACCTCATATGAAGGGGCGACCATGGGACTGAGTTCGGAAGTAATTGTAAAAACGCCATCAAAAGGACGGTCTGAGTACGGCACCGTAACCTCTGCTGAGACTTTGGCCAGTACTCTGAGAAACTTGTTAGCGGTAATGCATGAAAAGATAGACCATGGTTTACCTTGTTTTTCCGTACTTAACCTCTGCAACTCCATATTCATCTCCAAAGGTGAGCTCAAGAGGTCGAAATTCGTCAAATTTGCGCCCGTCTAACCGCAAACCCTCATTCAGAGCCTGGGTGAGAAATGTCTTCTCAGAAAGAGAAGGCTCAGCGTCACGAGGCATGATTGGCTCTTATTCTGTGTGAATTTGTCGTGAGAGTAAACGCTGGATATATAGAACGCCAAAGCGTACCTAATACACAAAACATTGAGCAAAATTCTGCCGGGCGGTGAGTTGCCACTTCTGGCACGTCAGGCACGCCTCGCGTCGGCAGTATTCAAGACTTTGTACTAGCATTGAAACTTCAATTCTCAAGAATATACTGAGGAATAATCGCCATGACTACCGCCCACAGACCTACGTTTGATCCGGTTCGTAGTTCCTTTTCTATCTACTAAAGCGCATACTCACTAACTGACCTTAATAGGCCCGTGGCAAAGAAGCCCTCCGTGGCCCAGCCTACCATCAACGCCTTTTACCAGCCCACACCCAACTCAAGTATCGTCAAGCCGGCCAAGGCGGTGACGCCGATGAGCCTGCGCGCGATCTCGCAGCCGAGCTTCTCGCCGCTGAAGCCGCCCATTTCACCAAGAAGAGCGGCCCCCCTGCGCCTATTGAAGACGCCGACGCCGACGATGAGACCAGCATGTTTGGTGGCGCAAAGCGAGCGCTTCCAAGCGCTGATGGCGAAGGGGAAGATTCCGAGGCGAAGAGACAGCGGATCTTAGCAGAGACAAGAGATATCGATGCAGATGACAGCGAAGATGATAATGAGGACGACAGTGACGACGATGATGATAGCGATGATGACTCTGATGCAGAGTTGCAGAGAGAGTTGGATCGCGTTCGAAGAGAGCGAGAGGAGAGAAAGAAAAAAGAGGTATGTCTGCGCGATCGTGAGGCATTGAGCATGGATGACTAATTCGCAACACAGGAGGCGGAACGACTCAAAGAAGAGGAAGAAGCCCGAGAACGAAATATCGCCCTTGGAAACCCACTCCTTAACAAGCAGGATTTCAACATGAAGCGCCGCTGGGACGACGACGTGGTTTTCAAGAACCAGGCGCGTGGCACAGAAGACAAGGGCAAGAAGAAGGAGTTTGTAAATGTAAGTCGTGTTGTTCTTTCATTCGCACAGCATTCTTTGTCAGCTTCTCATTTCTATATATATATTTTTATTCAAAGTTGAAAAGACACCATTCGCTAACCTAGACCTTTAGGATCTCCTCCGTTCCGATTTCCACAGGCGCTTCATGAGCAAGTACGTTAGATAATGACATAGACAAACTCCTCCTTTTAGACATTAGATACCCTGAGTTTAAATCAAGCACTCTCCTGCGACCGTCTTCGTCCGTCTGACTCCGCAGCCTGCTCCGTGAGAATCTTTTTCTCCAGGCCCTCAAAGGCTCTGAGAACGTTGCCGTATTTTTGGTAGACTCCCTCGCGGTAGCCATCATCAATTCGTTGGATATTGCCCTCTTCGGTCCATCGCTTGCCGATAAGCTCATCAAAAGTCTCGTTTGGCTGACGCTCCAGAGCCCAGAGAGCCTTGTAAGCTCCTCCAAGGGCGCAGGCGTTGCCGCCAACATCAAGCTTGTAAACGCCGTCACTGCCGCCAAGGACTTCGCCAATGACACGCGCGATAGCTGGGTTCAAAGAGCCACCTCCGACAAGGTAGATACGACGAGGCTGAGCGGGGAGGCTGGGTCGGGTGCTCTCAACGAGGTTCTGTGAGCGCAGACGCATGGACAGGGCCTGAGACTCGACAATCACTCGCGCGTCGGTCTCCTTGTCCCACCCTCCCTTGACCTCCTGGAGATCAGAGCCATCAGGCTCGCAAGAGTATCGCCAAGTGCCAGCACGAATGTTGGGTACCACCTCAGTGAGATAGAAGTACAGGCCAAGCTTGCGTCTATCGTCCTCCTTGGCAGCGCCCAGGGCAGGTGTGTTCTCGATGGCCTTGTTGAAGTTTTCCCAGCCCGTAGGACCGTTCTCAGGATTGGGCAGTTGATCTCGGACTCTCTCACGAGCTAGACCCCCGTTCTTGTAGCACAGCATGAACATGTAGTGGCCATCAGTTGTAGGGTGGTTGAAGAAGTGATAAGCGCCGTCGGGCTTGTACTTTGGCGTATTCATTAGGAATGTCGTCGAAGTACCTAGAGAGACAATGGCATCGAGAGGTCGAAGAGGAAGGGCGAGGATAGTTCCGGGGTTATCACCAGTGAAGGGTGTAATCTGGCAGTCTGGGTGGAAGCCATGGCGGTCCACAAAGTAAGGAGAGACAGAGCCCAGAACAGCAGCGCCATCAAGGCAAGGCTCGCCGAGCTTCTTTCGGAGGTTGAGGGCCTCACGCTTGCTACCAGCAGCCAGCTCGAGGAGAGGTTCGCTATATGTTTGACGGGGAATATCCCAGAGGTTCATGCCACAGACATCGCTGACGTCCATGGGAGCAATGGCGCCGAGGAAGACGGATGCAAGCCATGACGAGACGAGGGAGATGTGGGCAGTCTTGGCGTACATGTCTGGAAGGTCCTTCTTGAGACGCATAATTTGAGTTCCAGTGAAGCGCTGGTCTATCTGTTAGTACTGGGCTCCCTTTTTGCAGTCTTACAGCAATTTGACTTACATGATGGGCACCGCTACCTGTAGCCTCAGCGAGCTTCTCGCGGTCGCCAAGAGCAGCGTCAAAAGCGTCGCATTCAGCCTGAGTGCTCTGATCCTGCCAATTGGGCGACCACTGGTGGGATAGTGCCTGTGGCAGCTGGACAACAAGAGGAAGACGAGGATCGAGGTGGTGCAGGATTTCGTAGGCATTGCCGTTCCAGAAGACACTTCCGTGTTGTTGGCAAGAGCCGCTGATGCCGCGGATGTGAGAGAGAGGAACGGGCATAGCCTCAGCCAGTCGATCAAGAACGAGATCTACAGATTCCAGCCACATGGCGACGGGCGCATAGACCTCGCCGGTCTCCTCGTAGACGTGGACGCCTTTCTTGATGCCATATTTGTGGCCAAAGTCCTTGTCGAAATCAACTTTTGCTTCACCCTTGACCTTGAGGTCTGAGTCAACGACCAAAGCTGGAAACGCTGTTAGCTGAATGTATTGCTGGCGAAGCATAGAGACGTGCCTTTTAGTTGTTGCGTCGAGAGATCAAAGCCGAGGTATAACGGCTTGAAGTCTGAGGGCTGGTCTGGAGAGTTGGATCGAGCGAGGAACGGCATTGTGAATGGCTCCGGATAATGTTGAGCTGTTGAATTAGGTCCAGATACTATATCCAAGGATGCCAACCACGGCAATGTCAATGGTAGAGACGGTGACGAAATCAAAGCCAATCAATAAGTGACGTAGGGTTTGTCAGTTTGTAAATGCGCGTGTGAGAGGGTATATTCTACAACGATCAATGGATGGGTCAGAGATGTTGGGAAGAGTAGAATTGAATTGTGTGAGACAGAGACGACACCAGAAAAAGCCACGAGCTGGGCTTTATACCTTGTTCTATGTGTACCTTAACTTACCTCAGCTAAGGCAAGGTACAGGAGGTACCAAGAGTCAGCTAGTAAGAGGAGATAGTTAACTGACTGCATCATGTTAGACCGCCACCCTTCAACAGGGAAAGAGCACGATAGACACTAGTAGGTTGACTTCAGTGGGTAACATGCGTAAGGCGTGGATGCAGTAAAGGTCAATGCCAATACACCCAAGACTACGAAACACGCAATAATACAATGCGATTGATCTCTTGTCCTTATTTTTCAATTCTCTATTTACCCAAAGGATAAAAGGTGTCAGAATCGTGCTGTAAAATCGTGCTTGGAGGTCATATGAACGTAATTCCATGCCCGGGACATATATCCGTAGATTCCTTGCAAGTATCTGTTCCGGCATTGGGTTGCATACAACTATTACCTGGTAATTAGATCACTATTGTTTAAGAATAACCACGGAATTTCAATTCATTCTTTTTGACCTCGTTCTGTTCTCTGAGACTTTTATGATCGTTAGCTACTAGGTATCATGATATGCAGCAACCTACGTAATTGCTCAAAATTATGGAGATTTCTTCTCTCTGTTTCCATCTTCCATATCAACGTGGGGTTTTTCTTCTCTGCCTGTCTGCTGAGCGAGTGGTTCAAACCAACCCCAGTTTTTCAACTGGACCCTTGATGGCCGATGAAGGGAAGCATAGACTAGTGGCTAGGCGGGAAGGGGTGTGTATACAAGAAGGAACTCAACGCTACAACACCATAAGGTACATACAAATAAGCATTTGCATTCAGGCAGGACGCGATGCGGATCAAGCCGAAGGAGGTGTGGAAATGGAAGAAATAGAACTGATCACCAGGCACAGTAAGTATTAGAGAAAAGAAGAAAAGAAAGGTGATAGAATATGGTTAAGGTACTACGGTGATAATGATATGTACAATGGCAATCGTATGCCAACAAAAGAACTATTTACTACTGATCGACACTGTTTATCTTGCTCTTCTCAGTTGACGACTTAATATCTGCATTCAACTCTCATCATATCATGACATGTCTGAGAATAACCCTCTCTTTGCTTTTCTCTTCTATCAATTCCAATGCTCTGTTCGCATTTAGCCTAAGTTCAACACTTGCTTCACCCCCGGTCCCGTCTTCAATTTATATCCCAGCCAATAGAACCCGTGATCTCCAAAGTCCTGGCTGTTCCTCGTGAGCATAGTCAAGCCAATGAATAACGAGCGCTTCTAACTGACAGCAAGAAGGGGCGTGGGCCAACTTGATTCAGGTACGAGAAATTTCCTTATGATTGCTTGCGAGACAAGAGAAGCATGGACTTTCTATGAAAGCAACTATTGCATATTGAACATCTAACTTAAGGATGAGGCTCAAACGTGGGGGTCTTTCGGGTCCGGTGACATCCTTGTTGCATGGATGCGCTCAATGTGATTTACTTTCTTCGACATGTACAAGCCTTCTTGTCTTTTCTCATAGTTTCATCTAATCCCGTTGGGGCGCGTCTAATAAGCCGAACGACACCACAAAGAATGACATGCATGTCCCGTCTCTTATCTGCATTTCTATCCATACCTAACGAAACATACAGTGCAATCGATGTGTAATATATCCAAACCCGAAGGGTTGCTATCTTGCTGCGCAGGGATAGTTGCAGTCATCCTTCTACTTGTCCGTTATGTTTTTTTATGTTTGGAAACATACTTTCCTGTGCCTTCTCTTTCACTGCTGTGTAGGATGCAAAAATCTATAAGTTGCTCCAGGCACCATATCTGTTCCGGCTCTAGCCCGGAACAAGATTCTGTTGTATCATGAAGGGGAAAAAATAATAAGGGCGTGTGCTTTTTCCTGTATCTGCATATGCAGATACCATCGGCCTTCCTTCACCGACGGTCAGGTAGACAACTACCGGCTATTGAGAAATCCTGGTCTCGGCCTTGGTCAATTCAGTCCATCCGGCCGGACCCCACTGGCCCGCAGCTCAAACCCCCAGAAGCCAAGCTAATCCCCGGTCGAGGGGCAAGGTTGACTTGGACATGTCATGACCAAACGACAACTTGTGAGCGGAGGGAGAGCGAGATACAGCATGGCTGTGGTCGATACTGGCCAGGGCCCGGGTTAAAAAGTCTCGCTTCTTTACAAAGCGTCCTCCACTCTAATACTTGTTTCTGTTCCTGAGGCCATCGCCTTGCTCATGGTCATTGTTCTTGTGATCATGATGATCGTGATCATGGTACGACTCGCCCTCGGCCTCAGACACATTCTCCTCCGTCTCGGGCGGCAGAACCACAGTCCCGGGGATAAAGTCGTCAAACCTTGCCTTAGCGGTGGCTTCTTTTGGCGAGAATCTGATGCGGACTCTTCTCACACCGCGCACCTTGCCTCCGACTTGTGTCCGCACCGCGTCCTCGACCTGCTTTGTTGTATCAACAGACCACGCACCGGGTACAGTCATTTCGAGATCCACAAGATAATTCTGGCCTGATTTGATGCCGCTCACTTCTCGCAGGGCAACCTCATGTCCTTCAACCACATTCTTCAATGCTTTATTGGCGTGTTTTGTCACTGAAGACTTGATCTCGTCGTCGATGCCTTGATCTGCCAATTCACGGAAAGCAGCAACCGTGTTTCCAGCACCAGCTTGGATGACCATAATAGAAATGAGAAGGCCACCGACGGGATCCAACCACGCCGCGTTCTCCATTGCATTGGCTCCTATGATGGCTGCCAAAGTGACGAAACCTGTCAAGCTGTCAACTCGGTGATGAATGGCATTCGATGCGAGAACCGACGACTTGCGTTCTCGCGCAACCTTCATTGCTGCAATTGGTTAGCACTGATTCTTCTATTTCCGTCCCCTTTGGAGCTTCAAATTTCATACTTGAGCTTGGGTGTCCGCATGTACATCACGTAATGAAACTTCACGTTGATGAAAGTAGGGGAGGATACTTACTCGCATGATAGAGCCATTCCTTAATCAGAATGGTTCCTGCAGCGAGCCAAGCGGCATGCATACTTGGAATTCCAAGCGCTGCGGCTCCATGAGAATGACTATGGCCGTGTCCGACGTGTTCCAGAATACCGTGTGCTGCCTCGGGGTAAAAGTGACCATAAAGACTGATACCGCTATCCCAACCCATGTAGAGACCTCCTGCCAAAAGCATGCTCGAGACACCCAGTGATCCCAAACTCTCGACCTTGCCAAAGCCCATGGGGAACTTGTCTGTTGGGGGCTTCAGGCTCCATGTGACCGTCGCGAGCGTCAAGATATCGGACGCAAGGTCTGTAATGCTATGCCATGCATCGGCAGTCATTGCTTTGGAATTGAAGGCCCATCCACCAGCAAATTTAGCGATTGCCATACCCAGGTTACAGACCAAGCCGATACGAGTGATTCGAACGCCAGGGTCGTCTCTGTCGCCCGATGTTAGGTAGGCATTGTCGTGATGGTGGTGATGACCCAGGATGCCATGGCTATGGCCGTGGTCATGGCTGTGGCTTTGATTCTGTTCATCTTTACGATCGTGGCCTTGGCCAGTATGCGGTCGCATCTGGGACATTGAAGCTGTAACGAGTGAAGATGGTGATCGAAATGTGTTGCGAAAGGGGGCGAGATGTGGTAATGAATTGGTCGAAGGGCGGGTAACGGAGGTGGTATTTGATACGTGGTAAGATGAGAGCTTAGACGAGGTTGAAAGGTAAGCACAGGTTGACAGGGCGGCGACAATCGAAGCTGTTTTCAAAGCGCGTAGACGGATACGAAGACAAGCGACGTGGGGAGTAGCTATATTTGACCTCAACAGGATCATCTGGCCTCGGTATTTGCTTTGTTGTGAGACATGGACATTAGGGTGCCTATGGATATGTCCATGTCCCCACGAGGCAAAGCCACGGCTGTGATTTTGGTGACTGTGTGTGGCTCCGGCTCTAGGTCCAGCTATTGGCGACGTCACTCCAGCGCCAGCGCCCGAGGGACGCCCGGCCTGCGGGAGACTCATACAGTTTACAGGTAGCGAGATGCTGCCTTGCAGGGAAACCACGGGAAAGTGGGAGATTGGCCTGGTATCGGTTTGCGTGTTTCCCTTTGAGTGTCGGGTTGCGTCTGGAGCACGAAACCAATATAGAATCTAGAAATTGTAGAAGAAAGATGGTGTTGTTATGCCCGTTAACGGAGCCCACTCACTGCCAGGTCAAGCTTGTTTCAGGGTCGGTACTCCGTAGAGCGAGCGGATTTGGCTCGGTCGGAAATGGACGGGGCCAAGCAAAGCATTGAATACGAGCGAGTTTAGAGTTGGCAGAGTAAAAAGAGAGAGAAAACGGCACCAAGAAGAAAAAGATTATCAAGATTATCAGAAAAGAAGAATCAGGTCCACCGATAATCGAAACTTGATGCGGCAATTGGTAGGAAAGAAAAACGACCTGCGACGCCATTGAGGATGCGAGGCGAGATGAACCCACTATCTACGACACTCTCGCCTGATGAGGGATCGCGAAGTTCCGGTCTCCGGACGGGACTTGATACCGCTGAGACCTCTACTAACCATCAGGGGTCGTCAAGACACCTACAGTGGCTACCTTGGGAGTTAAGACGGATAGTATCTTACAGTTAAGCTCAAGGTACGTCTTGGTTGCATGACATTCGGTATAATGACTGACGCCTTAGGCTCTCTTATTCCGTTCAATGACAAAAGAGTGGCCTTTACCAAATCATCCTTCGAAGCTGTCTCGATCTTACCATCTTCTTTGTCATTAATAAGGTGCTATTTATCAGATTCGGGTTGTGGAGGGATAACATAAGCTGGGTCCAATTAAAGCCACATGAATCTTTAGTTGCAAGGCTGAAAATTGTCCCTGAAACCGGGCAATGACGCGCTCTTCTAAGCTCTCCATGTCCAGCTTTTATTAGAATAATCCCTGTCACTAAATTTACCACCATTTTGGTAACTCGAATACCTAACAACCTCATGACTGTCTATCCACGCCATCATATTGTGCAATATCGGCCCTGATATCTCGAAGCCTGTATCAGACTTGTCGTCACTGGTCAATTCTCAATCCGTGCCTCATTAAAGCCTCTCTTCATCCGACCAATCCTCCGCAAGCAATTGGAAACAGTCTCGTCATCCACTGAAAACTGAGCTTCAGTTTCACTTTAAACATTACTACATTGAGTAATTCTCAAACATTACGGCCATTCAAACTGGACCCAATGAGCAAGCCTCTTCTCAGGATCCCTTACACGGACCTCCCTTTACCTTCAGTAATAGCACCAGCTTCAGCCTCAACACTCCCCGGAGCTATCGCTGCTCTTCATCGCTTCTTTGCTGCACCATCTCCGGGTCATCTACCCTCATCCACTGTTGTTCTCACAGGGGCAGGTCTCTCAGTTGCTTCTGGTCTAGCAGATTACCGAGGCGTCAAGGGCACTTACAAAGTCAACAGGACATATCGGCCTATCTACTATCCAGAATTCCTCAAGAGTCACGAATCTCGCAAGCGATACTGGGCCCGCAGCTTTCTAGGCTGGTCAAACCTTCAAAGGGCGTCTCCAAACAGCGGTCACTATGCGATAAGGGATCTTGGAAATCTGGGTCTGATACGGAGTGTCATTACTCAGAATGTCGACTCATTTCACCCCGGGGCTCATCCTGATCTACCAACTTTGGAATTACATGGATATCTGAGGGCCGTTGTCTGCACCACTTGCAAAAATGAGTTTTCCCGCAACGAATTTCAGGAGAAACTGGCCAACTTGAACCCAAAATGGGCTGAGCTCCTCGAGAGAGCCCTCAAATCGGGGGCACTAGATACCGAAGACCCAGTGGAACGCAGGTTTAAAGGTCTCAGGGTCAATCCTGACGGCGACGTTGACTTGCCAGATGCCCCTTACACATCCTTCAGATACCCCTCTTGTCCAAAATGCCTATCCAGTCCGCTAAAGAGCGCCAACGGTCATCAGCATGTCGTCCAAGTCGACGCAGACGGAGCCTGGAGGCTTCCGAGCACTGCGGGTGTTCTGAAGCCTGCTGTTGTCATGTTCGGGGAAAGTATCGACGACCATGTCAAGCATTCTGCTGAAGAAGCCATCGACAATGCCGGAAAGTTGCTCGTTGTTGGTACCTCACTTGCCACATATTCGGCCTGGAGACTTGCCAAGCGGGCCCAGGATCGGGGTATGCCCATCGCTATCATCAGTATGGGCGGGATAAGAGGCGAGGAGAAGTTTTTTGTGGGTATGGACCCGAACCAGCAGGGTGAGCAGGGCGTGAGGGTTGCTTTGTCGACAGACGATCTTCTCCCGGCTCTTCTTTCTGCGCTACGCAACGACGTGGCTCCGTCAGAAGCACCAAAACAAGTTTCATTGCAAGCTTCTCTTGGAAATCGTGGTGTTTTCAAGGATATGCTCTCTTGAAACCAGTGTATCTGTACATTACCACCCAACATTGAGGATAGATCCATTTACGCCTAAAAGAAATTTCCAAGACTTCCTGGTTTCGCCTTTGTTGAGGTAATTTTAACTGGCTCTGCATTTTGGGCTTCGGCCACTGGTGCTGCAGCTGCAGGCGGCTCGCTTCGCTCGGCCTTCTCTCGTTTCGACTTGCGAATTGCTTCGTCACGTTCAATGGCCTTGAGCACTTCACATTCGTCAGTATCTAGACCAAGGTTATGTTGGTGGCAATTCTCTTACTCTCTTCCCAATCCGCTTCCCTCCCAGGGTCTCCAGTACCGAGTGCCTTTTCAACATCTACCGTTTCGCCTCTTTGGATCTTCTCGACAACTTCTCGCAGGGACATAATCTGAGCGTCTGACTGTCGCATGTATCGATTAAAGGAATTTCGTAACGCGATCATCTGGATCGACATAGATCCTATGAGAAGAAAAATAGCAATGAAGAACGTCGCGGGGTTCCATTCCTTAGACTTCTTTCTCAATTGACGATTTTCCTTTCGCAATGGTTTCGGTACCAAAGATCGCCAAAAGCCTCTATCGACAATTGTGGCAGGGGCCGTGCTCGAATATCGAATGCCGCATTTTGAAGCGTGTGGTATTTTTAGCACATATGAAGCCACACGGATGTGACCAGGGCGAACTGGAAGTTGGCGAAGCGACATTTTGGAGCGTCTCAAAGTCGTGGTAATGAGTGATGTCGTTAGCTTAAACCCAAGAATTCAAAGATCTCCATTCTACCAAAAGGCTAGGAGCACGGACCATATTCCGTTTTCTGACAGTTGCCCCAGGCAACTGCTCTGTTTGCCAGTTCCGGGGCTAGCGAACCAGGATTCACAGAGTCACCTAACCTACCAACCTCACTAACATTGCGACTTGACATTAGCAGTCTTTCGTTCTCAACTTGCATATCGTACCTGTACCTCCATATTAGGAGCTTTTGGTTTTTGGCGACGGCATGGTAACCAAATTACACACATAATCTAAAATGGCTTCACTACAAGCAAAGGCCGATGCGGCCAAAACAGCTCTGGCTTCTATTTCGACATGCACGACTGCTACCGTTGTGACGCTCAAGGAGCTGTTGCTACCCGACGTTGAGACATCATCTACACCATCACAAACGAATTCGCGAACGACTTCCAAGACGACGACAAACTCCAAAACAAAGCGAACAGCGTCCACCAAAACGACGGCAACAAAGTCTAACGGCGAACAACTCTCTTCGAAAGATCGTGCTGCTCTTGCAACACACGTAATCAACGTCTGTATCAAGTCTCTAACCGAAGCCGCGAAACCTACGACTCCTGCGACCCCCAGCAAGCAACCAGAATCGCAAGGCGACTCGAAGAAAGCATCTGGCCCTCGGACGTTACGAAGGTCCCTTTCCGCACCGTTATCACCGCTACAGCCCCGAACCCTGAATCGTGTAGCTACCTCACCTAACATCGCCGCAAAAGCAGCATCGCAATCAGCAACACCATCAACAGGATGTCTCGCAGCTGTAGAATGCGCACGCGTCGCTTTCGCCTGTCTTCGATGTATCATGGGCCCTTTACAGGCAACACAGCCTGATTTTCAACTCGAGAATGGGATGTCGGCTTTCATTGGCAAACTACTGGCACTTGGGTTCCAGGACCAAGCACTGAAGGAGTTACGGATCTTGAAGCGAAGGCTCGATGCTGGACTCAACAGGTCAACAAAATCAGCCTCAACTGAAGGACAAATGGCTGCTCAGGTTATTGCAGAACTACTTGACTACGGTGACAACGTCCCTGACAGCTTGCTTCACATTGTAACAGGTTGTCAAGCCCAGGTACTGCGGTGGATTTCCTATTCCAAGAAATCAGCTCATATCGAGGCCGCACTCCCACTTCTCGAGGAATCTCACGCGTCATCTCCTGTCAGACTTTTCGAGAAATTGGGAGCCCAAAGCCCCAAGGAAACTCAAAAGGCAGCTCGGCAGCTAGCCTCGTTATCCCAGACACTTCTATCGTTAGCGCCCAGCGTCTCCAGCAAAGAAGATTCTGTTGCGACGGAGTTGAGACTCAGCCCATCGCCTACTTCAGCTTTCAAGCTGCAAGTTCTCTGTTTCAAGGTTCAACTCAAGTGGTGGAAGATGGCTGGTCATCGTGGAAATTTTGACGATGATATCCTCTCTCCGTTCTCTCGATGCGTTCGCGCATATACTCGACGACAGCCACCTGCGAATGGGCCAACATACGAATTGATTGCTACTTCTTTTCACGAGCTCATGGATCTCGTTGGATCTCAAAAGCCACAAGCCAAACCTTCCTCCGACTCTCCTCTGACTTTGCTGTATCAGCTTCTAGGTGTTGCGGCTCAGACGGATCGCCAATACGATGCAGCATGCCAATGGTTCCAGAAATTAAAAGATATCCTTGACTCTGACCAACAATCGGCCATTCGCATATTTTCGATTTCGGCACGCCTTCTCGCGGCTCTTTTGAAACAGTCCAAACACGATTCTAAAACGAAAGAGCTTGTTCAGGAGATTACGGGGAGCCTGGAAGGGAGCTTAAGTGGCAACATCACCGATCTTAATGAGTTACTGGAGAGTCTTTCACTCGCTCGACGATCAGCTGTTGGCATTCTTGTAGCCAACTCTAACGGGTCAAAGGCAAAGGATGACACAGTCGGTTCTATTATAGAACATTTGAAGACATTCATCATAAAATTTCCACGATTCGGCCGCCGCTGGTTGGGAGCTCCTCCTAGCAAGGATGCTTCGGCCAAAAATCTCCTACAATTCGACCAGCGACGAGAGATTCTAATGCAGACGATCAACCAGATTATCGATGGTGCGCTGGTGGTTCTCAACGGCGATATTCAATCCGACTCTGTTGCCTGGAAGCAGATGGACGAGATTCTCTGGGACTGCAACAAACTAATTGATGCTGTTCTCGACCCTACGATTTCGAGAGCGCGAACGGACCAGCTGAGTAGCTACTTCACGAAAATCTCCGGCCTCTACTTCGCCAGGTACAATCAAATACGTAAGGGCCTCGGCAAATCCAAACAAATCAATAAGGAGATCCTTCAATGCTTGAGCCGATCCATCGAGGTCATCCAAGACCGTCCTATGGCTCAACAGGAAAAGGCTCAGATCTCGACAAAGCTGGAGCTATTTGCCGACCTCTGCAAGGCTGCGAACCGAAGTGACGATGCAATCAAGACTCTGCGATCAATCTGCACTAACATGATTGGGGAAGGCGCCCTGGTCAAGGTCACAACAGCCCTTGATTCTCAACCTCCGAGTGTTGCTTGGGGTATCGATGACAAGACAGAGATATTGTCCCGAACATTGCGCTCAATTGCTAAGCTGGATCACTCATGGAATGACTGGGCATTCTTTCTGCCCGAGGGTGAGCGAGCAGCGGTACTGGAACACTTGATGCAGATTGTGGGAGATACAGCGTTCAGCAGAGAGCCGCTCAAACTACATGATGCATCTGTCCAGGCTCTTTTGCGAATTTATACACCAGACCGCTTCCCAATTCGACGCCTTCGAGTTTTGCTTCAGTTACTTTTCCAGGTCATTGGAGAAGAGAACGAGATGGAACAAATCACCAACTTGGCTGCGGAAACTGTTCAACAGCTGGACAACAAAGCTCACGGCGAAGATGCATCTCTAATTCGTTATACGCCGCATCTCCGAGCGTTACAGAAGTCAATGTCAGCACTGGCTGTTAGTGACGCCCCTCTTCCTGTGTCTGTCCTGAGAGATGCTGTTGCTTCCTGGAAATCTATGACCGAATCTTGCAAATCCAGAAGCGATCTTTACGACCGAATCGATGATCCAGATGGCTTGGTGACACACCTACAATCTGCCAGCCAGTTCGCCAACCTTCGAGGCGAGAACAGTCTGCAACTTGAGATTTTGGAACTGTCAACACCCTTGTCTAAGATCCTCGCCGAACCGACCTACAATAACGTAATACTTAGCCATACACTTCTAGCATCACAGCATCTCAATATTGGTCACTTTGCCGAAGCTAGGGAAACGCTCGATGCGACAAAAAGACTTCTGGATGGAGCCGAGGGAGCTTCTCGTGGACTAATTGCTGGGTTCCATCTGACACAGGCCGAGTATTATTCTGGTATCGGTAGCATTGATGAAGCGTGAGTTGATAAGACCAAGAAAATCGAATAATTCTAACTGTTTCTCAGAAATGCCTCGTTGGCGGCTGCAAAGGCCATTTACGACGGATCTACTTCATCGTGGGCTCTGTCTAAGTCACAGATCAACATGTCCCTCGCTCTCAGCTCATTCCTAGACTCAGTTTTGGCATTGAAGCGTGGTCGAGTTCAGGAGGCTCTGACCTGTGTCAAATCAAGTGTCCGAATCCTCTCCCACGACTGGTCCAAGATCGAGTCATCAGTATCCCAAGCTGCTAGCCCGAGCGTTATGAACGCTTCGATAACAAGCCTTGATAATGTCAAGGCTGGTGCTAAGCTCGGCCAGGTGATTGGTCCTCGGTTCTGGCCGCTTGCTTTTCCGCTTTTGCGAGGTCTGCTACATGTTTCTTCAGTATATGCGCACCTTGGCATGTACCAAGAGACTATTTACTACGCGGAGTCTGCCCAGAAGATTGCTGAGAGCACAGGCTCACCACTCTACCGGGCACAGGTTCTAGCTTGGACGGGTTCCATTTACCACCGAGCTGGTAAGCTGACCAAGGCGCTCGGTTTTGGCAATGAGGCTTTCGAAGAGTTACCGCAGGACATCTCGGCCTCTCGGGTACAAGTAGCTTGTCAGCTTGGTGGCTTGTTTCGCGATACTGGCGATGAAGAGAAGGCTCGTGAGCTGCTTCAACTTGCTGAGGAGACCGCTCAGCGTCTTGGGGATCATGGAAAGGTGTTAAGCATACAGAACGAGGCCAAGAAAACCGTTCCTGTTGCTGCCAAGGCACGAGCTACAGCTGCTACACGTGCCGCTCGGACTGCCACCAGGACAACAAGAGCTAAGGCTGCTGCAACTCCCGCCCCAAGAACTCGAAAGCGGGCGGTTACTGTCAAGACTCAGCCCCCTGCTTCTGAAGTACTAAACATACCCAAGGACACATACCAGGCCTCTCTGATGGCTTCGGTCATTCTGTCAAGGGCTTTGGGCTTCATCAGCCAGAAGGACTGGGCATCTGCCTTATCAACTCTGGAAGATGCAAAGGAGCTACCAAAACTCTTTGGCACTCTATCTCAAGAACAGGTTGTGACTGCGATCTCTCTCATCGGCCATAGTACGGAGCAGATGATTCATGATCCTGTCTTCTCGGTCATTCAAGACTCAACCATTTCTTTCCCTGCAATCGCCGCTTCCGACAAGAGGAGGTCTTCAAACAGCCAGACACCTCCTCGGAAAGGACGCGCCGGAGCTATCGAACGAAAGGCCTCCAAGGAAGCCAGTGTCCCTGTATTCGCCGAAGCGTTGAGACAGGCACAGGAGCTCCTTCTTGAGGCTCACGCTTCTACCTTGTCAACTGCTAATAGCACCATGGTTCATCGTATCTCGGCTCTCCTTCAAAACACGGTTATTCTTCTCTCCGCTACGTGTACCACCCAATCCAAGGTGCTTGCCGGATCAGGATTTGCTACTTTCTCTGTCGACTTGGCTCGTAATGTCACTTGGAAACGCGAACAAAGCACCCTTCAGAACAAAGATATCACTAAACCAAGCGATATGGATTCTGATCATATTTCCAGACGCTACAGTCCTCTCCTCACGGCAGAGATGGCTGGCTTCCAAAACCACTATATCAACTTGGTACCTCACAACTGGAGCGTGATTTCTGTTTCACTCAGCGACAACCACCATGATTTATGCATAACTAAGTTTCAGGCCGATCACAGTCCTTTCATTCTTCGACTACCTCTCGAACGTGCCAATTCTCGGGATGCTGATTCAGAGATCTTCAACTTCGAAAACGGCAAGGATGAGATGATGGAGATTATTCGGCTCGCCAACGAGACAAGCCACTCTGCCACTCGAGACTTTAGTGTCAAGGGTGCGAAGGCGGCTTGGTGGGCTGAACGAGAGGCTCTGGATGAACGCCTTAAGGATCTCTTGAGCACGATCGAGACAACTTGGTTGGGTGGCTTCAAGGGTATCTTCTCTCAGCACGAGCGTCGACCGGACCTCCTTGCACACTTCCAGAAGAGCTTCCAGCAGGTTCTTGATAGTAACCTACCCTCACGGAAGCAAGGTCGAGGCAAAAACACGACAAAGACATCCAAGGTGTCTCTTGATCCTCGAGCTCTAGATCTTTTTATCGGTCTGGGTGATCCCAGCGATCCAGACAGTGATTACGACGAGGCTCTCAATGATCTGCTCTATTTTGTTGTTGATATTCTTCAATTCCATGGAGAACGCAACGCCTACGACGAAATTGACTTTGACGCTATGGTGGTCGAGACTTATGATGCCTTACGCGGCTACTACAATGCGGCTAAGACGGGATCAGACCGAGCAGAAGGGGCTCACACCGTTTTGGTACTAGACAAGGCCCTCCATGCTTTCCCCTGGGAATCGATGCCTTGTATGAAAGGGCTTGCAATTTCACGGGTACCTTCACTAGCTTGCTTGAGGCAACTCATTACAGAGTCACGGTCATCAGTCAGCGACGATGCTTCTGAAGACGCACCAGAGGGCCACTACGTTTCTGCCAGACAAGGTACTTATATTCTGAACCCATCGAAAGACTTGGTCAGCACTCAGTCTACCTTCCAGCCGATTATGAAAGGCTTCGGCAGCTGGACAGGTATCGTCAGCCGTGCTCCTGAAGAAGCTGAGTTCGAGAGAGCTCTGTCAGACTCCGAGATCCTCCTCTACTTTGGTCACGGAAGCGGCGCACAATATATCCGAGCACGGACAATCCGTCGTCTGGAGAAGTGCAAGCCCGCAACCTTCTTGATGGGTTGCAGCTCGGCGTCATTAACGGAAGCCGGAGAGTTTGAGTGCTACGGCCCTGTGTGGAACTACATGATGGCAGGATGCCCGGCGGTAGTGGGAACACTCTGGGACGTGACGGATAGGGACATTGATCGGTTCGCGGGCCGATCGTTTGAGGAATGGGGACTGTTCCCCAGGGGCACGTTTAAGGAGAATAAGCGAGCCAAGGGTAAAAGTCGGGCTTCGAGTGAGGAGAGTGAGGAAGAAGGCAGCCAAGCAGTGCACAACGTGTCCCTGGCCGAGGCAGTTGCGCGGTCCAGAGAGGCGTGCAAGTTCAAGTATCTCAACGCCGCGGCGGTGGTACTGTATGGTATCCCGGTGTACATCAAGCACAGGGGTGACGAATAAATAGGGGCGGAGTGTTTAGTGGTTTCTTGATTTCAGGGTTACAAAGCATCTCTGGTTGATGGAGGCTAGGCGGCGTAGCATAGCATGGCGTAGGGGCATAGCATAATATAGCATTTCCGGGAGTTTGGATGGATGGAAGGGATCCCGGTTTGTTTTTAGATTAATGAAGGGATGATGCTTTTTGGTGACCAAAATTGAGTTTATGAAGAACAATTGGTTCGGCTGTTATAATTAACTGTCCTGATAAGGCTCTGTTGAGCAAAAGGTCAGGGGAGGATGAGCTAATGTATTGATGCTACCCAAGATTGAGCATGTATATGACATTGTTTTCCTATTACTCTAGTGATTCCACTGTTCATAGTTCGGAGTGCATACGGCCTTGGGTTTCCGTATTGATGATGAATGATACTGGCCACAACCGGGACTTATCATCTACAGTTTATGCAGTGAAACATTAAAAACGGTTTCACATCTGCAGCTAAGATCGGGCCATGGCCGAAACGGACCGAGGCTCAGACATATTAGACGTCTGACCGTGTAAGTGGCTGAGAAATATGGTTGGTCTGTTAAGTTGCCAGTGTATGATATGTCGAGATACTATGTAACATGCTGTAATACCTTCCAGAAGGGGGCGATGGTTCTTAGACTCGACATTAGTCCACTTGTAGGTAATCTGCAATTGGCAGGAGTTAAACTGTAAAGTTCATGCTCGAGTCTTGACAGTCCTAGGGTACTCAAGTATTCTATTTTGATAAAACTCAGCGCTCAGCCCAACCAGCCAGCCAGCCAGTACAGACTCTCATGTCTCAAGTTAAGCATATGCTATTTGATCCTCTTCGGGCATAGACGCCCATAAAGTGTATTAAATTAAGCCAGCACCTTGTAGGGCTTAGGCGAGTTCGTGTACAAGGAGTGAGCGTGTTTGAGATAATGACCTAATTTCGTTGATTTGATATCCATTTGTCGCGTCTATAAATTCAACCCCACGCGTATCCGTACTTATTATCCCACTTAGACTAGGTTATCCCACATACAGGACGACCCTACCCTACCTAGCCTACCCTATCTCAACAAGAATAGCCTAAGTCACAGTTTGATTGCATTGCTTGGATGTCACTGTCTTTTTCCTGGTACACAAAACACAGAATCTCCTGCTGATCACCAGGAAGACGCAGTGCGGCGCAAACACACAGATACTATGGCACATGCATGCATGCATGTTATGTTACCTCGGTGCTCAGTAGTAGCGTTACGACGGGCGGACCGCGTTGCTATTACGCCCGTTGTGGTTGAGGCCAGGAGAAGAGGAATCAATCATGTATGGAGCCGGGAAAGGCACCGGGCCGACGAGGATGATGCTCGTTGTGACCCCATGTAACTCAGCATATGTCAGTCAGTCAGTGACGTTCGTTCAGGAGGAAAAGTAAAATGAGACGTGATGATGAAGGGGGTCTAGACTGGATCGTCAGTTGCTCTCGCTTGTCGCGATATCCATGCTCAACTGGTTATATGGCGATCATATCTCTTGACCACATCGTGATGAGCAAGCGAGCAGAGCACTCACCACAACAGTACAGCCCTAGGCGATCTTGGAGGAGAAGAGGAACTTTTGGTATGGCAAGGGATCCATGCATTGAAGTGTCTGTGCAGTACATAGAATATGGCAGCCGTTGTCTTCCTCATATTTTTACTTGATCGTTTCTCTTGTCCAGGCTGTATGGCAACGTAACAATCAGTAAGATATGTGACAAACTATTTCAATACGCAGGCGGCTGGCGGTTATTTTATCTCCCTGTAGTAATGACAGGCGCCTCACTTACTGAGCTATGAACAAACTTAGACCTCCCGATTCGTTGTTAACTATCCTACCGTAGGTACTTGTAGAGCAAGAAGAAAAATGATCGTTCACAACATATCAATGCTTTCCCCTTTTGTGTACATGAGGTCCACGTAATATAACGACACCTCGCTATTTGGACCTTGAAGTCTAACTTGTCTACTTGTCTAGAATCACAACTTCTCGGAAGATGCCGTGCAAGGGTCAGGATAATGGTTTTGAAGGATGTCGACCCTTGCTGGGGCTGTAGTGCGTGCAAGATATCCCGTGGTCTGCTGCTCAATTGTGATTCCAAAGGCATCTAAGCCTGAGCCGCCTGTTCCATGTTTCATTATTTCTGCAGGGAAAACCCGCCTCGAGGGAAATAACCATTGAGAATATCGCAGCGTCTTAATGCAGGGGAAGAGAGTTAATGATCCTGCGATACGAGATGGATACGGTAGTCGACGGCTTGGACCCTGGCCGGCTCCGGCATTTCTCTACTAGTTCATGCCATCAGAGGGTTTTAGTGGCAGCTGCAGACCAAGATCGAGCTGACACAGTTCCCTTCTTGCTGGGCGCATTCACACCCTGCCCTACCCTGCCCTGCTGCCCTGCTTTTGCAGTTCCTGCCTGCATCGCTCGCCTTGAAGCCTGGGGTCGAGTCGAGTCAAATTCCAGGGACCCCTGGTCCGCGTTAGCCTTTCCTGCCGCGCCTTGTCTCAGTAAACCTTGACTCAACTTGACTTGACTTGACTTGACAGTGACAGTGACAGCCAGCATGAGGAAGATCACGATGCCTTGTAGAGTAAAAACAAGCGACCTAGACGACAGGGTAATCCAAACGGCCGCAATAGCTAGGTACATACGCGTTCGTATCAGACTAAAATTAATAGCAAGAGCAGGAGCAATGCCTCTTGATCAAATAAGGAGATCCTGAGTTTTTCCCCCAGTAACGTCCAAGGAAGAGATATTCGTAGGCTCAGTATAATGAAGCAGAATTGTAAGTCATAGTCACTCACTCAGCTTTAGCTTAGCTCTTTTGGCCTTGTAGGGTTGGGTTAAGTACGTACACCCTGTTTTGGGACGTGCGATGTCAGGAGCAGAAAGACCCTGGGTGGAGATTCCTTGTTGGGCAATGTCTGTTGGATCATCTTCCTGGTGCTGCTCGTTGTCCGTGATGGACGTATGTGAAGCGAGGAAGGAAGGAAACGGGCATTCGTTTATCTGCCTACTTACCTAGGCAGGCAGGTCTATCCCGATTCAATAAAACGCACAGCTTGCTCTATACAACTTCAACCCCAGCTCTTAACAGTCCAACTTCAATGACGGCCACAAACCTCCTGTACTGCAGTTTTACTCTACTGCCCACGAACCGTTTACACATGGCATGGTCTCAAACACAACACAGACCATCACATCACGTCACCCCTACAGTTGTTGTTACGACTGTGCTAGCGTTTAGGGGACTCCCACACCCACCATCCACCAGCCGCCTCCACCACGCGGTCGACAGACGGCCGACGGCTCCACCACTTCCTGGTCGCCTCTTGTCCCTCACTGGCATGGCATGAACATGGGTGGCATGGCATGGCATGGTAGGGCCATGGCCATGAAAGCGAGACAGGAGAAATGAGTCCAAAAGCGGCCCAAACTTGAACTGAATGAGTGTCTTCAACGCCAAAGGACGGTGTTTCTCTACCCCACAGTCACACATAGGACCGTGCACTACAATATCGAACCTATCGTGATCGCTGCCTTTGGGTTTTCTTCCACACAAGGTCCCCACCCTTCAGGATTCTGGGCCTTAAACCCCCAGCTTCCACGACTCAAGCTCTTCCACCCAACCCAAAGAGCCCGGATAACTCTCTCCCGATTCTCCTTCTCGCATCTTTTTCAAACAACAGTTCAATTCGTAACGATACGAACAGAGGTGTTTTCTTCTTAGGGAACCTTCGACTTGCGGCCTGAACCGATACCCATTGCATCACTTCCCCCTTCACAACGGTTCCAAACTCTCTTCCGCTAACTCCTTCGCCCCAGCTGGGGCGCAGACGGGCTGTCCCCAGCTTCCAGTGCGGGGAGCCACTGAATACATACGTACCCGTTGCTTCTCCATAAACTCCCCGGACGACTTCGGGCTACCTCGACCTCAACGCTCTTGCGCTGCAGCTTCTCAAACTGCACAACAACTGCATCCACCAACCGTTATAAAGATTCCGTTTCGCCCAGTCAGACTACATTCACAACCTCAGAACCCCTGCCAAATTCAGTCGTCCTGCTATTTCATCCTCACCACACTACACCGGCCCGGTAGTTTTGTTTCTCATCGCCGGATTCTCGGCCTCTGAAGGCCCACGCCGCAACTCTGTCTCTGACAGAGCCATGTCCGGTCGTGCCGTTTCGAACTCTCAACATGCCCAACAGTCCTTCGGTCCAGGCCCCCAACTATATCGCGACGTCGCTGAATTCCACGCTGTGCCTTCTCCTTCTCACAGCGCCTTAATGGATACCTCACATTTCGACGACTTTGCGTTTGCTTACCAAGGTCTTCCCGACCAATCCTCTCTTGTTTCTCTGGCCGATCACGCCCACGCCTCACAATCCCCCACTGCGTTTCCTCAACACCAGGTTATGTCTGCTCTTCCACACAATGGCTTGCCGTTTGGCGCCCTCCCCGCAGGAAATCGAAGCCAGAGTATGGATGGCTCCGAAGCCCCACCAGACAGGACATCTCCCGCATCCAACGCCCTCGAAGACTCGACCACCGATGAGTTTGGACTGGCTTCCCGTAATCGTGCAGATGGCACGGATCTGGGCGGTAAACCTAAGGAGGATAAAGCCGATGCCACACCCGCGTGGAGTGAACTCAAGACAAAGGCTGGGAAGGAAAGAAAACGCCTTCCGCTCGCGTGTATTGCATGCCGCCGAAAGAAGATCCGTTGCTCAGGCGAAAAACCTGCTTGCAAGCACTGTATACGCTCACGTATCCCGTGTGTCTACAAGGTCACGACTCGGAAGGCGGCGCCACGGACAGATTACATGGCGATGCTGGACAAGCGATTGAAGCGTATGGAAGAACGCATTATTAAGGTTATTCCAAAGTCAGATCAGGAAGTCGCGTCAGCTGTGACCCGTGCCGTGGTCAAACCAGCGATACCAGGAACCGTACCTTCCAATAAACCAACCAAAAAGCGCGGCGCTGAAGAAGCGTTCGGACCCGACCTGGAATCGTGGGCCAAGGCGCCTTCGAAGCCCAAGATCGAGGGCGATGATAGGCCCAGCAGCTTGCAAGTCCAAGAAGCGGAAGAGAATAAACTTCAACATGAAGGTACAGAAGCACTCCCCTCCAAGGAAATACAGGAGCATCTCGCAGAGGTGTTTTTCGACAATATTTATGGTCAATCTTACCATCTTCTTCACAAACCAAGCTATATGCGAAAGCTAAAGTGAGTTCGTTTTGAGTCAAAACCCGTGTGTATTGCTAATTGTCAACAGAAATGGAGCACTGCCTCCAGTGCTTGTTCTCACCGTTTGTGCTGTGGCAGCTCGTTTTACTTCAAGCCCTCTGGTGAGTTCTTCGGGGCCTGAGTTCTTGCGCGGAGAAGAATGGGCGTCGCACGCTCGAGATATTTGCACTCGACGCTACGAATGGCCAAATCTTACTATCTTGACATGTCTCCTCATCCTAGGCCTCCACGAATTTGGAACATGTCAGGGCGGCCGCAGCTGGGCTTTGGGTGGACAGGCTATTCGAATGGCTTTCGCCCTCCAGTTGCATAAAGATCTGGAATACGACCCCTCTGGTCGTACTGGCGCCAAAAAGCAGCTTAGCTTTATTGATAGAGAGATTCGACGGCGCATCATGTGGGCTTGCTTCCTCATGGATCGCTTCAACTCTTCCGGGACAGATCGACCCATGTTCATCAGAGAGGATACGATCCAGATTCCACTGCCGGTAAAGGAGAAGTACTTCCAATTCGACATGCCTGCGCCTACCGAGATGTTGGATGGTCAAGTACCCCATCCGGCGTCGCCCAACGATGGACAACTCGCCGATGCACGAGACAATATGGGAGTCGCGTCCTTCCTTATTCGAGCCATTGCCTTATGGGGTCGGATCATTACCTACCTGAGCCAAGGGGGAAAGGATTTGGACCCCAATCCAATGTGGGAAGACGAATCTCAATACGTGAAGCATCTTAACGATGTCGTGAACCTTGAAGCCAGTCTGCCCTTGTCACTCAAGTACTCCGCAGAGAACCTCGAGGTCCATAAGACAGAGAACACGGCAAGTCAGTTTCTTTTCATGCATATCTGCCTGCAACATAACATATTGTTTGTGAGTCGAGCTGCTATGTCAGCACGAAAGCAACAGGGCGTCCATGAGGATTTCTTCTCTGAAGCGAGCAAGAGGACATTCAACGCAGCAAATAGGATATCCGAGCTCCTTCGTGAAGCCGAACAGTCGCGATGCTTTGTTTCGGCGCCGTTCGCTGGCTATTGTGCCTTTTCTTCGACCACGGTTCACATTTTGGGTGTCATTTCTGGAAACCCCTCAATGAAGCCAACAGCCGAGGCCAATCTAACCACCAATGTCAAGTATCTCCATAAGATGAAGAAGTACTGGGGAATGTTTCACTGGATGGTGGAAAATGTGCGCACTCAGTATCGAAATGCCCTGGACGCTATGAGAGCTGGCGCAAACCTTCAAGAACGCGCAACACAATCGTCTTTTCTTCAATATGGAGACTGGTTTAACCGTTACCCACATGGCCTTTCTGACGCTGAGTTTATGGACCCGAAACGAAAGGATTCAGGGGCAGATGGCGTTCTCGAAGCAAAACCTGAGCTGCAATCAGTTGAAGAATATTTTTCCACGCTCCCAACACCACAAAGCGTCGAACACAAAGATACCATCCGTGCAGTAGCGCCTAAAAGGAAACAGAGTGCCAAGAAACAGGCCAGTATGCCAGCACAGCCTGGCCAGCATCTCGAATCTTTACAGGGGGCAGATGCAGACTCGGTTTCTCCAGTGGGAGCTCAGGAACGTAGATTCTCGGGTGGATTGGGATTGCAAGCCAACAATGCTACTGGCTTCAACCCTCTCGCGGTATCAAACCCGCAGAACCCAACTTTCAGCACAGCTATGTCACCTATGAGCCCGGCCAACATGACCGCATTCTCCCATCACGCTCACACCCCAACCTTCTTCCCACCTGAGTTGCTTGCTGTGAACTTTGGGCAGGGTGCGAATGGAAACATCGACCCGCTTGATCGTCAACTTGTCTTTGGAGGATACTCAATGGACGCAACAGGGTTGGGTGGGGGCCAGGACATAATGAGTGGTCTTGACTGGGATGCCGTCGCTTCAGGGGCTCAGCCAGACGTAGGCTTGCAAGATCGGCGATCCACTGCTAAGGCAGGCGTGAATGGGCAAACGACCGGTATGGCTGATGGATCAGGACTGAGCGGACCAGAAGCGTCATCCGCTTGGTTCATGCCATTCAACATGGAACCTCCAGACATGGGCCAAGACTCCGGCTTCAACATGGGTGGAATCGACCCATTCACGGGGGTGTTCGGCGGAGGAGGCAGTGGTTTGGCAACGCCGAATGCATTGGGTGGGCTACAGCAACAGGGTCCTTAGGAAGGACTGTCGGAGTGGTTAGCCCGGGTAACGCCGTATTCCTGGAGGTCTTCACGACTACACAAGTTCACTGGCCATCGATACTAATATGGATGGCGCAGGACAGGTGATGTTCAGGCCACAGCCAAAGGACATCGCCAGCCAGGATTTATACCTCTCAAAGGCCACAAGCCATGGAGGGATGCCTTATACATATGTATATATATTTCTTAGCTTGCACTTGGGAAACCTGTACCAGAGCTAAGGTTGGATATGGACATTGGCGAAGAGGCATTGGGTTGTGCAAGGCGAAAATTGTTGGGCATGCCATCTTACTATGGGGAAGGAAAATTGTGTTTTAAGTACTTGAGATACCATCATACCCGTCATGCTCATTTAGAGATGAGTTGACATTCGTTTGCGAAAAGACGAGGCAATTCAGACCAAGAAGCCAAAGCTCTGAAACTATCGTTGAAATGAACGCATTTTGCTTTTGCAATGTCCCTAATACTTCTATAAAACCCCCTACCTAGATATACAACATGGAACGCCTAATTCTTCACTATGCTATCGCAGTAATATCTTGATCGAATGTCCCCAAACGGCTCCTTCTATTCCTCCGCTGTAGCGGTAGTAGAAGCATTC
The DNA here is from genome assembly GCA_033439405.1 of Fusarium sp. NFCCI 5145. NCBI lineage: Eukaryota > Fungi > Ascomycota > Sordariomycetes > Hypocreales > Nectriaceae > Fusarium > Fusarium sp. NFCCI 5145. The sequence continues at coordinate 1,187,109 of JAWDHB010000352.1, forward strand.
TTCTTGCCCTTGGACCTCTTTCGCTTCTTCTTCCTTTCACCAACATTACCAACCACATTATCGTTCTCGTCATCCTCCTTATGCTTATTTTTCTTGTCGCCCTTGGGCTCAATCAAACCACCACCGGCCTCATCGTTAGCAGAGATCAAGCGCTCGAAGCCATATGTAGGACCTTCACGCTCAAACTCTCTTCCGAAGATCTCGCGACGCCACTGGCGCAGACGAGCCTTCTTACCGAGACGTTTCTTGTCCTTGCGTTTCTTCTCCTGGTCGCGGAAGGTAGCAAGCTTCTTGAGACCAGCATAGTCGTTGAGGGCAGCGTCGGAGGGGGCAAGGAGAATATCGCGGGCTGTCATGCCAAAAGACTGCGGTGAAGTCTCGCGGTAGCGGAAGGGAGCATGGGATAGCTGCTTGAGAATGGCATGGTCGGTGAGCTCGAGTTTGGAGTCGACAAGAGCCTCAAGCTTGGCGCGCTCTTGACGAGCTTGTTTCTGAGACTCCTTGCGAGCCTTCTTGTGATCTGTTTTGCGCTTCTTGGAAGGTCGGCCATCATCTTCCTCTTCCTCTTCCTCTTCCTCTTCCTCTTCCTCCTCGGCGGCATCATCCTCGATGTCGCTAAGGCTAATCTTTGGTTTCTCTTCATCATCCTCAAAGTCTGGAATGATATCCTTGATGTCGATATCGTCATCCCACTTTGGTTTCTTGGGGTGCTTTGACTTCCTCGTTTCACCATTGTCTCCCTCCTCTTCTGGTGCGACAGCATCATCTTGTTGAGCATAGTAATCGTCACCAAATCGCTTCCTCATCTCTTCCTCCCATTTATCATCCTCCCATGCGTCGTCGAGGAACTTGATCCACTCCTCGTCGGTAAGATCCTTGCCCGCATTGCCGGCTGTGCGCTTAATCTTACGCAGCTTCTCCTGGGCTTCATCAAGCTTGAGCTTCTTTAAACGAGCCTTCTCCTCACGTCTCTCCTTCTTCTCAGCCTCCTTGCGCTCGCGCTCAAGCTCACGTTGACGCTTACGACCAGTTTTCTCCTCGCGTCTGACCGACTTGGCAGCAGCAACATCACGAGCATAAGATCGAAGGAATTCGTTGCTTCGCTCTGGATCCTCAAATCGCAAGTTATATGCTTGCTCAAATTCGTCGGCGCGATCATCGTCATCATCTCCATCGTCTGACTCGAATGCTTTCCAGTTAGAACCATCCGGCGGAACCCAAGCGCGCGCGCTCATGAAATTTGATAGGAAGGTCTCGGGGTTCTTATCAGCGTTGACAACGTCAACCTCGGTGATAGTCGTAGCTGCTTTTCGAGAAGGGTGTACGCCGTTCGAGTCCAACTTTTCTGTCTCCTTTCGCTTCATGAAACCACCGTCCTCTTCGTCAGAGTGCTCATCGGCAGCGGCATGCATCTCAGCCACGATTGACTTCTTGAGAGCATCTTGTTCCTGGTTGTAGGTCATGGGAGCATCCTCGTCCGCATCGTCGGCACCTGTATCGCCTCGCATGTACTTTTCTCGGTGATAATCCTTCAGATAGACTGGCTTTTCCTTCTTTTCTTTATCGGCGACTGTAGGGTTGGGGTCATCGGGCTTGTAGAATGTGACTTCTTTGTCGTAAACTTTAGGGTCCTTGTTGCGAATGGCTTGGAGAGTGGCAGAGATTTGGGCGTCGAGGTCTTCAGTCGCAAGGAAACCTTCCTCATCTTCCTCCTCGTCGGATGAGGAATCTTCGTCATCGTCATTGTCTGGTTGCTTTCCAGTCTTCTTAAACTTCTCCTCTAATCTTTGTCTCTCTTCTCGTTTCTTGTTGTGCTCGAAGCGACGGGCAAAGTCTTCGTTCACCTTGAAGCCTGTCGCAGCAACAGCAGCCCCTCCATCTTCTGATTCAGAGTCGCTATCGTCGAGTAGGGTGCGCTTGGTGTTTTTGGGGTTCTCAGTGGCTTTCCCCATGATGGAGAGAGTTTTCGAAGATAAAAACTATTAAAAGAGACAATTGGCCATACGTTGGAAAGGTGGTTGTCAGAAAAAGATAGCATCAAGTGGCACTATTTTCATCAACAGGACCAAGACCCAATAAGAACTTCCTCGCGCCTACTTCAACTTTTTTTTTCTGCCGGTTTGAAAATTTGGCGGGGAGTCGGAAGACGGCGAAACATTGTACCGGATGTTTCTCTGGCAGCCAATCAGCGGCCACTTTTTTCTTGGCAGCCTTGATTGTTTTGGAGGCGCTGCATGCCCGCCCCCATGGCTTCGTCATCAGCAGGGGAATGAATGGGAACCTGAACTGACCAACCACCGCCACTGAAAGCCTAAAAGCCTCTAGAAAAGTGTCAGGAACTGCCCGGGCTTTCGCCGCTACGGCTACCGACTTAACTGAGCTGATACTGTAACTCTACTGACGTCGCGTCCCATCTTTACCTCCTCAGCCCAGGCAACGTTCATCAAGCCTACCTACCTACCAAACCTCTGATATTGCTTTTGCCTTTAACAACCCTTCCTTTACACTACGTGTCCGCTTTTGGCGACAATATCGGCACTTCGTTTCTCGATTCGCCCGTCAACAAAATAATACATCCATCTTCACCTCATCTCCGAGCGATCCCGCGATCATGGCCGAATCAGCCAACGCCCCCAAGCCAAGCAGCAGCGTCAAGCTGGTGCTTCTCGGTGAAGCCGCCGTTGGAAAGGTGCGATTACAGCGATTATCTATTGCGAAACAACCACTCGGCATACTAATTGAGCTACGATAGTCGTCTCTCGTTTTGCGCTTCGTTAACAACGACTTCCAAGAAAACAAGGAGCCCACTATTGGTGGTATGCATCTTGTCCTTCTTCAGTCCCTCTATTACGTCGCTGACATCTGCATCAACAGCTGCCTTCTTGACTCAAAAATGCAACCTCCCAACAAGGACAATCAAGTTCGAGATCTGGGATACTGCCGGCCAGGAGCGCTTCGCCTCGCTGGCTCCCATGTACTACCGAAACGCCCAGGCCGCCCTCGTCGTCTACGATCTCACCAAGCCTACGTCTCTTATCAAGGCCAAGCACTGGGTCGCTGAGTTGCAACGACAAGCATCTCCCGGTATCGTTATTGCATTGGTTGGCAACAAGCTAGATCTCACGGGCGACTCTGGCGCTGCTGAAGGCGAGGATGGCGAAGAGGGAGACGACTCTGGCGACGCCCGCAAGGTTCCGACAGAAGAGGCCCAGGCATACGCAGAGGAGGAGGGATTACTATTCTTCGAAACCAGTGCCAAGAGTGGACATAACGTTACTGAGGTATTCACCGCTATCGCAAACGCCATACCCGAAACATCGTTGAAAAGCGCGAGGGGAGCTGGCTCATCAAATGCCGCCAGCCGGGGAGGCGAGGAGCAAAGGGTGAATCTCGGTGGTCCCAAGAACGTTGGTGCTAAGGACAGCTGTGCTTGCTAGACGGGGATGGTGGTTGAGGTGTTTCTGAGGGTGATGGATGGTGAGAAGATGAAGTAGGTGGTACAGACGACGATTGATTTTGTCTTGTACGTAATGCTACCCTTTTCCTGCGAGCCGTTTGTTTGCTTGGGACTGATGCCGAAGGGAGCATCTGGGAGTTGATTATGCGATTATTTTCTGTTACTACCTAGCTAAGTTTTGTCGCGGCATGAATGGACAATTGGCAGATGCGTCTACAACTATTGTGATGGCAAGACTGATTGACTAAGCACGTACGTTGGGTGATGAAGAGAAAAGAGGGAGCTGCACAAGTTATGGATTCATCCGCGTATCTCGGTATGTGTTGTGGCAGAATCAATACGAACTAATTCTGACTGACGATTCAACGAAGCACTCACTTGAGTATACATGTATGCCAAGTATATATATATCAATGAAACACTTAAAAAGAAGGCCTTTTCGATATAAACATGCACCCAAGTCACTTGTCTACCTAGGTACCATTCTCATATCCTGATTAAGCTCGCGTCGTTATGAAATATGCATTATCTATCAAGACGAGCTGCTCCGTCCATTTGCCTAACCGATCTATATAGCCTTACTCAAGATCTATGAATCTTTAAACATCTTATTCGGATCTCTCAAGACTGTAGTACCTTCATCATAACTTAGGAAGCTGAAGTCATCAGTCTCGGCTATGCACGTGACCATCCATGGGTCCTGCCATTGACCTGTTGGGATTGGCGTGACCATGTGGCCCACTCTTTTTTCCGCGATTTTGAACCTCATCACTCACTGTAGTTCATTGGCCTTTGCGTCAGAGCAAACAAGCTTGTCTTGGCTTGGCTTCTTTCTTTACCTATACTAATCAACCATTTTCTTTTTTCTCTTTGTTTGATTGGGTTGAGCTACTTCATAAGTATTCGACTCTCTAATTTATTCACGTTGTTCCAACTTGATCAAAGTGACTGTGATTCTGTTGTACGAACCAGAATCGTCAAAAGGATCGGCCCTGCTGCATATCTGCCTGAGCATATCCTTCTCCTCCTCTTTTGCTCCTTTACTACCAGGCACAACCCACCCATGACTTTTCCTCTGCTGTCTTAGGCTTTGTCCTTAGCTTTGGGGTTGTTTCGCGAGTGACGGATCATCAAGATTTCGCAATGGTATCAACAATGACGGAAGCTCAGGCCGAGCTGATTAGGTATGTTACACGAGTCTGTGAGAACACGCCGACATGCATGCAAACTAATACCTTCTTTGCAGGTCTCTTGCGCCCGATGATATTCCCATTAAGCTACGATGCGCAATCTGTAGCAAGCTCGCGGTCAACGCTTACCGTCTTCCCTGCTGCGAGCAGGCAATATGCGAATCATGTACGCGACTTGGCTCGAAAAGATGGCCAAGGGCCACTGCTAACACTGCGCCAAGGTCAATCTAATCTACCCGCATCGTGTCCTGTTTGCGAACACTCGCCATTGTCCGCCGAGGATTGCAATCCCAATAAATCGTTACGCACCACAATCAGAGTCTTTCTGCGCACAGCGGAGAAGAAGCGCGAAGCAAGCCGACCGAAAGAAGAAAAGGATTCAGAACCTGCGACGCCTACCGATGCAACTAAACAGACTCTCCTCACTACCGAAACACCCGCGATTGAGACACCTACGGAACAGAATTCGAGTCTAGACACAGCATCAGGACAGGCTGATGGCGCCAGCAAAGCTGATGAAGACGCTCCTGCTCCATCTGCTGATCAGGTACCTGGCAAACATAGCTCTCTTGATGGCATGCTTCTAACGGATATCTAGGAAAATATCGCCCATGATGATACTCCTGCTACTGAGTGTCCCCAGCAGGGCGAACCGGATATTGCTCAGATCGCGCTTAGAGATGGCAAGACAGAGGAGCCAACTATTGAAAACTCCGACGAGCAGAGTCTTATGAAGCAAGATCACGAAGGAGATGTTAATGGTGATGGCGATGAAAATCAACAACAAATTGATGACGAAAACGACGGAGATGAAGAAAAGCCTGATTCCGATTCGATGAACGGCAATTTTCCCAATGGCGGATTTTCTGGCTCAGGGGACTTCAACCAGATGCAGATGATGATGGCTATGCAGAACGGTATGGCGCCGAACTCTTTCGGTGGCTTTCCCATGATGGGTAAGTTGTGATATATCTATATCTGTCCCCTGATGATAACCATACTGACATGTTCACAGCTATGCCAGGCATGAGCATGGACCCGATGACGATGCAGAACATGTACATGAACGGTGGCTTTCAAGGCATGGGCATGAACAGCATGGGTAGCTTTGGAGGTGGATTTGGCCAAGGCTCCAATAATAACTGGAACGGTTCTCAGTCGTGGAATTTCGACCAGAATAATTACAATCAAAATGGTCCTGGCATGGGAACTGGTGACTTTGGAGGCTTTGACTCAGGATTCCAGACAGGATACAATCAAGGTAATTATGGTCAATTCAATGACTATCGTCGCAACACTTTCGGGCGTGGTCGAGGCCGTGGCCGTGGCTACTATGGAGGAGGATACGGCCGTGGAGGTTACCAGTTCGCAGGCAACGCAAATTACCAGGATCAGTCTCAGACTCAAGGCCAGTTCTCTCACTTCGGGCCCGGTCAGAATCAGAATGGCCAGAACAGCGTCGACCAGGGTGATAACCAGCAGCAAGTTGATGAGAACGGCCAGCCTATTCAGGTTGAAGGTGCTGAAGGGACTGATAATGTCGGACAAGCTGATGGATCCGGTGAGGCCATAGGCAATGAGGCCGCTGCTGCCGCTGACGCTGCTGGCGATGCTTTCTCCACGACACGTAATATTGGACCCGGAAACGCAGCCTTTGCGCAAGGCAATGTTCCTAGTGCTGTTCGTCCAGTTACTGCCCCAGATGTTCCTTTGAATGCGCCTACTGGGCCCAAAGCTATGAGACAAGGACTTCCTAACACAAGCCTCCATCATCTTCGAGCACGGGGCTACCAGGTGGGAAGCGAAGGGCCCCCCACCAAACCGACTCCCCCAGCAAGAGACAGTCCAGCCGAACGAGGCCGATCCAAATCTAGGAGTATGAGTAGTTCTCGAGCTCCAAGTCATGCTGACGCTCACGAAAAGGACAAGGATCGCGAGTCTCACAACGAGCAGAGCATCGATCGAGCTCGCGGCCATGACAAACGCGGCAGAGACTATGATGACCGGGATAGGGACCAAGACCAAACGGGATCAGCCTCTCGAACCGCCAGCAGGAGTCTCAGTCGCAGTAGGGGACATCGAAGCTCCCGTCGACGTAGACGTCACCGCTCAGAGTCCGCTGAGGACGATGGGTACGATGATGATGCGCGACGCAAGAAGCATAGAAGCCGGCGTCACTACTACGATGATGAAGATTCTTCACGTTCTAAAGACAAAGACAAAGAAAAGGACAAGGACGACAGATATACTGACCGACACCGTTCTGCGTCACCAACTGAGTCCAAGAGGTCCAGCCACCGCAGTCGTCGAGATAGAGACTCAGACAAGCGGAAGGACCGAGAGAAGGAGAAAGATAACCATCGTGGTGATGATCGCAAAAAGTCCAGTCACCGCTCCTCGCATCGGGATAGAGACTACGATCGTGAACGACGTCGGGAAAAGGACAGAGATCGCAGTGATAAAGACCGCAAGGACAAGGATCGCAAGGATCGACATCGAGATAGGGACCGGCGTGATCGCGACAGAGACCGAGAGAGTGGCAGAGACCGCGACCGAGATCGCGACTCAAGATATAGCAGTAGACGCCAGTCGACCGATGCCGGAGCTACGCCTAACGACAGAGACTCAAAGCCTCCCTCTGGCCCTCGCGGACACGACGCGAAAGCGAAGGTCAATTCTTCTAGTCGTACTGAAAGCTCCAGCAAAGATCCTCACACGCTCGAGCGCGAGGCCCGTGATCGCGAGCGTTTGCTTAAAGAAGCGCAACGTATCGCAGGTATGGCGGGCTGGAAACGCAAGTGTGGTGATGATGGCGACGATACGGGCTCACGCAAAGGTCGCCGCACGGGAGCTTCGACATCTGCTGCATCTCGTCGAAGTGAAGTCATCAACGGCGGTGACGAAGAGGAGAGGATGCGGAGGCTCGAGGCAGAAAGGGAGGGCGATCGATGGGGTTAGAAACTCAAACGACCTCCAAAGAAACATGCCGCCAAGTCGATACGACAATGAAAGGGCATCTCTTACTTGCTTAAATGGAACCAACATTTCTTTCTTCTACTTCACTATCTGGTGTTGGCGGGCGGTGCATACATATGGAATCATTCATGTACGAGTAACTAAAAAAGAAGGGAAAGGGGGGTTGCATTAAAATCACATACACACAACCTTCATTGGAATGGATGCCAGCTTGGGTTCAGCTGGTAAACGGAAAGTAAGGGCGATGGAACAAGACACAAAAAAAACTAGGCATGTAACAAAACAGCAGGATCTTGCTTGAGAGTTTTGCATGCATCGTGCGCACTATTCTATAATCCGGTCTTTGACTTTAAAGACTACCTTAAGATATTACATTGTCTCTATTTCTAGCTGGTTGTGTGACGTGATATTAACTCTGAGATATAATAATTTGCAAGTTTCAGATCGAAATAATGTTGCGTGAAGGCCACGGAAGATGGCTATCACTTGAATGTCACAAGTGCAGATAATGCACATCGCCGTCGAAAAATCTTCAACCATTCATCTCGTCTTCTTTTCTACAGCCTTCTAACCCCAAATGAAAGATCTCCTCGCTTGTTATCCTCCTCAGCATGTGCAATTCATCAGTTATCATATAAAACTCGCATCAGTAAGTAATTCGGCTTTTCAGCCATGTCTATCGTCCGCAACGCCATCTCATATGCCCCCGAATTATCCCAATGCTACTCCTAGCTCTTTTCTTCTTCTTCTTCTTCTTCTTCTTCTTCTTCTTCTTCTTCTTCTTGTTATGCGTTGAAACCAACTTCAGCCTACCTGCTGAGTCTTTGTTGTGGCAAACTTGTCTAGTAAATACCCTGCGTACGATATTGGAAAGTGTCATAGCTGAAGGGAGTTAGTACGAAGATAACAGACGCTGGGGGGGTAGACTTACAGTCGAGTGTAGTAACTACCGAATGATTTGGCAACGAGATCATCAACAAAGTGCTCCGCTTCATCAGCGCTCAGGTGCAGCTGAAACCTCTGCCGAAGAGTGTTTGTAACTTGAGCAATACCAACTGCGAAGCAAGGCATTTTGGAGTCATGCCCCATCATTGCAACCAGGTCGACAATGTTGTCTGCCGAGCGACGTAAAGCTTTTTGTTGTAAGCATTGATCACTTCATGATATCGCTGGCATAACTCACCTTGGAAAGCTTGCTTGCAAAGCCTCTTGTAATCCTCAAAATCGGGAGACAAAGGACCACCCAAGACATCAACATACTCATGCGTAAGTTTGAATGGGGCAGCCTCAAATCCAACCGAGCCAGGTGAGTTGGAAAGCATAAAACCGAAGTCAATATGAATAATGTGACCCTCACTGTCCACTAATACATTGCCATTATGTCTGTCCTTGAGTTGTAGCACATAAGAGATGATGCTGTATGCCGCTAGGGACTTCTTGAAAGCATCAACTCCGGCCTGGAACGCTTTGCTGTCGGGCTTACCAAATGCTTTGAGGAAATGGTCCCTGAGTGTGGCGATTCGGTTGCGAGGATTCTGGCCAGACTCAACAGAAGCCAGAGTTAGACTTCGCTTTAGAGAGTGCAGAGATACACCGCTCGTGATGGTTTCAATGAGGCCAGATGACTCTCCTGTCACCAGAATTCGCATACGCTTGACCCAGACATCGGTACCCGCATCAACCCAAATCTTATGACACACGTCAATGAGCTGGCAGGCGAATGCCTCTTGTCGAAGATCCGCTCCTGTCTTGACAATGACACTGACAAGATCCCAATTCTTCATCCAACCATATGGCGATGATTTACGAATTCGTTCTTTCTTGGCCTCCCAAGCCTCACCAAAGACGGCCGCACTGGGGTCATCGCGATCACCACGGCGTTGCACACCACCGGTTTTTATATCGTTCTCCATTCGCTCACGTCCTGCACTAGCATTGAGGTTCGAGTCGATTTGTGCATCCTCCTCCAAGTCAGGGTTGTGTACAGGGATGGGTGTTGTGCTAGCTTTGGCGATGATAGTGTCGAAAGTTGGTCCTTGCTCATCAACGTCGAAGCTCTTCTCCTCAAGACTTTGCATGCTGGCTATGATCTTAGCTCTAATGGCAGCCACTTCCTGCTTCGGGCGCTTTCCGCTTGTGGCTTCCAACTGCGCAAGCATCTGAGAAGCAGTTCGCATGTGAATGGCTAGAGCACCGAAGTCAGGCTGGTCGGCTGCTACACTTCGTTGTATAGGCATGGTCATTCTCCGCGAAACGGGTCCTGGGCTATTAGATCGCGAGGTTCCCGTGTCAGACGATCGTGGCGTTGTCAGATCTAATGTCGAGGTAGTGGCTCCGCTTGGAATACGCGGGATATTATAATTCTGTGCTGGCTTCGTGGAAACTCTGACTGGCGACTCGTCGATGCCCTTCAAGAGTGGTGAGCTTCCCAAGTCACCGGAAGCGGGCTCAAAGACACTATCTAAGATCGGTTCCGGGGCTTTCACCGTAGGCGAAAGACGAGGCGAGTCTGAAAGGTCAAATATGCGCTTCGCTCTAGCACTGCCTCCGAGTAAGCTATTCAAGAGTCGGTCATTCTCGGGTGCATCAGGGTCGAAAGAGAAATCGTCCCTCAAGACCTCCACCATGATCAGGTAAGGAACCTTTTCCGCGCTGTTAAGTACTGTCGCTTCTGCAGGGTTCATCCGAACGATACGATGATGCCGGCTCTGTCCAGGCGATCCATTTACCAGAGTCGGGGGACAAATAACCGGAATATCAATCTCAGCAGGTAGATCCTGTGATATTAAAGCCAGCTCTGCTCTGAGAGCGCTCATTCGAGCAGGTTTGGGGACCAATACCAGTCGGTTCGAGATGCCCTCCAAAGCTGTCAGGAATTGTGTTTGCGACCTGAAATAATGTTGTCTCAAAAGTTTCGTCTTCTGCACCGGTGACAGATCGTTGACAGCGAGGACCGCCTTGGCATGGTGCGAATGCCTTCTAGTGGCATTATCGGTTGGACGTTGCGTGTTTCCTGCTGAATTTGGAGTTGTCGGTCTGGTTGTCGGCTGAGCCGACGGCAGTGGGAGGGATGACGTGCTGAGCTTAGCCTCCACTGATCTCAACTCGAGAGCAGATGGTCGAGTTGTTCCGATTGGCGTCTTTGATCTTTGCGGCGGAATGATCACTGAAGGCGGTAGAGGACTGCGAGCAGGCTTGGGTGAAGACTCTCTCGACCCTTTCGGGTCTGGAGCACTAAAGGTTCGTCCATTGTCTCGAGCGCGCCGCGATCGCGAATTTCCTGCTGTCACCGTGCGTGCCCTCGTAGGCTTGGGGTTCTCCTTTGGTTCCTGCGTTTCGTTGGTGATGGGTTGAGGCTTGCGGGCCTGGGCGACTGCGAGAGGACCAGCCCATTTCGGGATCATTGGCAGCGCAACGCTAGCAAGCACGAAACTGGAGAGAACCGTTACGGGAAGGACGTTTTCAGTTATCTTCTCATGGCGGGCGGCATCGGCGAGTCCAAACACAATGTGCTGAACCTTGTTGTAGACCCGGCGACATGTCTGGAATGAGTCGGATTGTGGGTTCGACGATAAATCGTGTAAATATGTTTGAAAGAGCCAGAAAGTCTGCGCATGAAATTGTCAGTCATTTACCGTGACCTAATTCCTCAACGCAGTCCCCATGGCACGGTGGCTCGCGCATTCCATCCCACAGTTGGGTTGAGGATCATCGTCATCTCACGTACCAGCAGCGCAGCTGTGACGGATTCTTCGCACAAGTCCAACAAAAACTCCTCCAAAGCCATTGACTCATTATGTACGCTAATTATGAGGTGGCATAGCTGTGGCAGAAAGAACTCGATGTCCTCGTAGGGAAACTGGCGCAGCTTCTGGCAGAGCACATAGTGAATCCCCACGTGGTCGGCGTAGCGGCTGTTGCGACAGGTGGCATTAGCGATTGGCGATGTCGGAGAGGGCGGAAGAAGCGAAGTTGAAGGGACATGGCAAACGTGTATAATAGCCAGTATCGGCGGCTTCTGCAGGGCTTGCGGGGGTTTATAGAAGACTCACGAGAGGTATGAGACGGGGAGAAAGGGGTTGGAGTTGAAGACGTCGGACTCGAGGAACCTCTGAAGCAAGTCCCACGACATTGGTTTTGGTTTACGCGGGGGAGCGAGCGCCTGTAAGGGACAGCTGGCGGTTCGTCATCTAGGGTTGAAATAAAGGCAATGAAAAAATACAGGATATCGTAGCAAGAGAGCGAGTGATGCAAATGCAGGTAGAAGAAATCAAGAGTCCATCCGTATGAGTGACGACGGTGCTAAAGCTGGTTGATGTTCAAGGTTGACGAAACCGTCCAAGCCCAGGCCAGTGGAGGTAAGGTTACCTAAGTCTTCGGCGGATTTACAGGAGTCGTAGTGGACATTAGTGGATAATGTTAAAGAGCCTGGGGCGGCGGGCTGCTCAGGCCTTGGCATGGAAGCTAAGGAGCTCTCACCTCGGGCAGGGAAATAATGGAAGGAAAACGACCCGATAGTCCAATGAGAGAGCTTGCTGAACCCCTGAATATGAGGAAACGAGGTCAATCCTAGGGGCTGCAATTTGTTGATGTTTCTCTTTTTTCCGTGGAATACTGATACAACTTACAACACAACAATACCAGAGTAGGTAGGCTCGAGTTGCCCTAATGGTATATGATTGGTAATCTTGTCATGTTATTATAACCATAAGATATGTTGTAACGTAGAGGCATCCTTGTAAGAGCACTAAAATCTTGACCTGTATCATTTGAGTCTGGGTGGAGTATTATTCTCCTTCTCCATATTTCCCCTTGGAGATTGTCTCATTGACGTGAGCTCTGATGTCGTGTCAATTTCAGCAATGATATAGAGTTGGTGTACCCTATCATGAGACTCTGTCTTGACTGACATTTGTACTCCGAGCTCGAGCTCACATGCTTTATCCTTATTATATGGATATATATATTTCGCAGTATGCTGACGTCAGTTGGCACCTACGTCAGTGGTTGGAGGCTCTTCCTCTATGCTCTAGGGTAATCCCTAGCAATCGATCTTACAGAGTTGTTTGCTTCCATGTTCGATTGCGATGGTTATTACATGGCTCATGTGATCACAACATGCAGAGTTTTACTGTCGATTGGATTCGATTTATATTCCCGAGTATTGGGGCTGTTGGCATCGTACCAGATAGTCTACTCGTGCGATCCAGTATCTGCAGCTAAGTTATGGTCCTGTAATATTACTATTCCAGATGGGCGACTCTATTTGCAGTACTTCGAGCCGTCTCTCTAGGTACCTAGGCTAAGGGCTGATATGGACATGTACCCAGAGAGGGCGGAGATCTCTCGAGATGTATTGAAAGTTCCTACCCCTGATACGCAACTCATCGAGGAACCCGGCATTGGGCTTAAGCCCCCTGCCCATTATAAACAGATCCATAGAACGACAGATAGGGACGTACGCACCACGAGAACCAAACAAGCACGAGGGAGCAATTGACAATAGGTGGTAGCTTTAGCTACAGCCCCTTTGCGTAGATACCGAGGAATTATGTTAAGATACTCGATATAATGCCGTGAAGCATTAGCCATCAGGTGAACAGCCGAAGCGCGTCAGTGCGCGCGAACGCTTCAATGATATGCCAAAAGTTATGCGATGAACCGTCTTCCATGCGCCAAACACCGGCTCGATGCGAGTCCCCCTAAACGCCAGCCATTTGATCGTAATCCCTCATGACGCATTCCAAAATTTACAAAGATACACAGTAAAACCCCGCCCCGAAAGCGCGTCATGTCGCCTTCTTTCTTCTACCGCCTCGTGTTCTCTTTTTAGGCTCTTCGATTTCCTCGTCACTCGAACTCTCCTGCTTGGCCTTGGATCTACTGCCCTCCTTCTCATTTTCGACACGGCTGACAATGTCACGGAGGAAGTCCCACTGCTCATCGGTCTCGACAACCTGCTTAAGCATCGGTGCAGTAACTCGCTTGGAGCCCTTCTCCCTAGCTACGTCGGCGCTTTTTGTGACGAGTTGAATCATAAAAAGCTCAAGAGCCTTGCCTACAGCAATGGGGGTCTGCTGTGCAACCTTTCCAACCTCCTCATCAGCCTGCATGATACGCTTGATCCTGGCAGTGGGGAATTTGGTTCGGACGGGGGATGGGTCGATAGCGGGCGCCGCAGGCGGCGCAGGTCTGCGCGGAGGCATGATTGTATCAAAAGATGCGGCGCCAAATGTTGAAGCGAGTTCTAATGTACCAGTGCCTGTTGTTGGTGTGCGGGATGAGCTGTACGTAGTCGCGTTTGAGAGCGGAGCTTGGTCCGTGTAAGCCTGGCCGTACGGCGCGGGGTGCGTCTGGGTGTGGTGTTGTTGATGTAGACGCGAAGAGGCAAAAGCACCCTCGAAGTCGTTAATAGACGATAGTTGGTTGTCTGGCGACGAATGGACGTATGGGTCCTGGATAGAGGAATGTCGCGATCGATAAGGTTGATATTCCGGCCTTGTAGATCGCTGCTGATAACCGACGAGCTGCTGGTACGTAGAATCGCATGTACCGTGGTTGGTGGTGTCAAAATTCAAGGAAGGTGGAACGTAGGAGGAAAAAGAAGCAGATCTGGCGTAGGTTGGGGACTCTGCTTTATATTCGTATCCCGGGCTAAAGTGACTGTCGGGATGATGGAGCTCTTCCTGAGTGGGGCCACCTGAATAAAAAGATGAGAGGTCCGGAGACTTTGGGGCATAGCTATCGTCGGCAGACATAATAATTTTTTTCTTTTCGTCTGCGGCGTTTGTAGCAATTGATTGGTATTATGGTGGGGCTTGCACGCCGAAGCGGCCGGGATGAAATTATTTTGTGCAGCTGTCAGCGAATGGAGTTCAGTTGCAATGCAAATTCGGGTCGGTCGGTCCTTGATAGTGCTGTGGATAGCGCAGATGCTTGGCGGTACAGTCGAAAGAACAGCGGGGTGATTTGAAAATAGCCTGGAACAACGATAGATGAGCCCGCCCCCGTCACAGAACAAAGTTGCCTTAAGCGCGGGACGTATGCGATTGCTTGATCAAAGACAATATGGCCAAGTTGTCAATGTCGAAGACAAGGTGAAACTCAATGGTTTGTTTGGTGAGTCGAGCTGGCCTTTGTACAGGTTGCTCTGCTTGTTTGGTTGATCAGCCAAAGGTATGTGAATGTCCAAGAATAGCAAGTATGTATGTAATATGGGACTAAGGATAAGAGACAAAGCGATAAACCGAAAGAAACGTTGGGCTCTTATATCAAACAAGTCCAACCAACGAGACTGATGTGCTTGCAAGGCCACTGTAGCTGATCGGGTGCTAATAAGAACCGTGCATAAAGAGACAGGGAATAATAATAGGGAGTTCAGCTCACGAATCAGCAAGGAGCTCTCGTCCCAGACTGGGGCTGGGAATGACGATGGGATTTGATTGACGTGATGGTGGAGTACAAATGCAGGATGCCCACCACAAACGGAATAGAGAGTGATGTTTGTAGGCAATGAAAAAGAGACAAGCCACTACCTTTTCAACTAATACAGAGCAGAGTGGTTGGTTGCAAGGCAGCAGAGGAGGCGGGTTACCAGCGGCCGTGTGTAAGATAACCCTTGTTATTGAGGTGGCGGTGATTCAATTCTGTCCATCAAAGTCCCTTGTGCTGGTGGTACAACACACGGGTGAAATGAGGCTCGGAAGGTAATGGTGCGCGTGTAAGCCGACAAGGCAGATAGGGTTGAGCCTCAATTGAGTTTGTGGCTAATCCTCTTGTTGAAGGTTGAGAGTAGTTGGTGATGCTGAATGAAGTGTGAGATGGTAGTATAACATTGGCGAATGAGGCTTGACGTTGTATAAATTATCTCGTTTGACTGAAACGACAAGTATTTGGTTGACCGAGATGGTCTGTACAGAGACCAAGATGAGGATGCGTAGAATTTTTGAGTGCAAGAGGGATAGCAATAAGGTTATTCGGGAGTAGAGATAGATATGTAAGTAAAGTGCTTTCTGTTAATTAGTGAAACTCTTGGTTGGTGAGGCTGCGGCTGTGGTCATGCGTCGCTTTCACAAAGGTTCAGAGGCGTTAACGTCAGCGTCAGCAGTCGCAAGTCGGCAATTGCATTTGACAAAGCGGCGGCAAGTGGCGGGGGAAACGAGGGAATGCCGGCCGTTTATATGCACGACGCACCGACGCGGGGTGTCTCCCACTCTATGTACTTGTGACTCTACGCCCAAATCCAAAATCAGAGACGACGGCGTCTCAAACTGATCCCCCAGAACGGGGAACCATCCAAGGGGATCCTTCCCACGCTAGGTATGCGCCATCCTACCTACCTACCTAGGTATCTACAGTACCTACAGTAGGTAGGTACCTAGCCATGCATCCATTCAGGGCAGGAACGAGCTGGATACGTGCTTACCACGTGTGCCCCACACCGTAAACTCGCTATCATTTTACACTTTACGTGTTTCGTCAATGAGACCATTCATAACAGAGTTTCCAAGTCGCGCTTTGTGTGCATTGCTCTTTTCTCAACCCATTCCCTCATACCTTGGAGCTCATGCTACAATGTCCGATCTGACCTTGGAAGGCTGCGAAGTCCCTCAACGCAAATTCGTCGTAGACCTCAGACATAAACATGGCTTAAGTTCTGCCTCTCTGCCTACTATCAGCCGCATGTTGCGCCTGCGCGTTGGTGGGGTCCATTCCTAGGCCACTCTCCAACGACTACACTGAAATGCAGCGCTGATTCAGATGGATGGACGTCAGTCTGGTATGGCTTGGATGCCTTGTTGCAGTCCCAGGCGCTCACTTCAGGCTCCCATCACCGAGATGCATCCACAACACCACTTGAGTAACTCACTGACCTACCAATTTATGGACACGTCATCTCTTGAATCTACCGCAGGCAGATGAACGTTTCGATCAGGCAAGTTTCGCTGTTTTCCGCCTACATATTCTTTTCCGCCTGCCTCTACATCTTGGTGATGATACATGTTGAGCTTTAATCCCTGAGCTGGCCTGGTGAGGACGAAGCCGAGTCCTTCTTTGACTATGGTTCCTGATCCACCAACTACAGGCCTTGTCTATGAATTTTTACTTGATCTAATCTGATTTTACACCTTGTCCCCATTCAGTGTGCCCCATTCAAACATTCGTCTTCTAATCTCCTTGACAGCAGTTCGAAGACCTTGCAGTCTCTTCTCCTCCGTGCTGGACAGGAATAGTGAAGCCACAGGCCACGCGTGAATCCCCCCATCGAATTTCTGTCCTTCGGCTTGGATACCAATCTTGGCTTGTCGCTTGAGAAAGTCTTCCACGTCCGGGGCGAAAACTTCTTCCTCTCCAAAGATGATGAAGTATCCCCGTTCTGGGCTGGCTGCTCTCCAGAGTTTCTCATCGACGCAGTTACCGGGTGAAGCTGGTTGCTGCTGGATCATCTCCTCACCTGCGTATTCGTATGCATACTTCCACAAAGTACGTTTGTCTAGAAAGTCACTTTTCGAGCTGTAGTGTAAGTTCGACATGAGCGTTATCCATGGCGAGATAAGTGTAGCCATTCGAGGAGGAGGCAACTGTGGTGGATCTGCATCTGCAAGGCCACCTCGGGCGCTGGCCTTGATGTCCTTCTTATCCTGGTTACCAGCCTGGGCACCCAACTCGAGCAGCAAGCTGAGGATCAACGAGCCACCAGCCGAATCTCCTGAAACGCAGACCTTGGATGCGTCTTGGACAACCGTGAGAACGTGCTTGTAACCTTCCAGCGCTTCTAAGACCTGTCTCGGATAGACTTGATCAGGCACCAGCGTGTACTCGAGTGCGAAGACTGCAGGGTTCTTGAATCCGGCTTCGATAAGGAGGTGATGCCAGGCCATGAGGAACTCGAGATAAAAGTAACTAGACCCCATCAAGAACCCGCCACCTTGTGACAGTCAGCAAAGGGGATTGTGATTTACAACTGTCCCATAGCGTACCATGCGCGTAGTAAAGAACGAAATCTGGAGGATGTTCCGGTTGATGCATGATCCAGGTTCCTTTTGTTTGAACATCTCCCTGCTCATCGTTAGTCACGGCTTGCAAGCAGCTATAAACAGGGCACTGAAAACCAACTTCTCCTATTTTGTATTCCTGGTAGTGAACTGGAGATCTGATATAGCCATGACGAAGCATACGCCATCGAACAAATGGCAGGGCAACATATTTACCAAAGAAGACCCTCCCAACTTTGGCGGGCATGTTGGCAAATGCATATCGTACACAGCGTATCACAAAATCCTCAAATACGGTAGCCGTTTGTGTAAATGCTAATTGGCGACTGGGGTGAGTCAGATAACGATCAGTAACAAATTCATAAGGCAGTCGAATCACTAAGTTTATTTCATCAGTGAAATGTATTTTGATGCGGTGAGGGGATAACTAACAGAGAAATGGAAGAGCCCTGAGCGCCGTGAATAGAGTCAGAAAGAATCCAGCGTGCCATATAAGCTGAGGTGCGAGAAAGATGAGAAAGACACCGCAGTCAATCAGGCTTATAGGGCCGAGAATCATGATGCCGGAGTCTTTGGTTGGTGAGAGAAACGTTTCATGAGGTGAAATTGAATCACGAATGCGGTTCTAAGCACATGTGAAGGTCTTGAAAGCAGCAATAAGCGAGAAGTTATCGACGATAGAATATAAAATTTATGGCTCCAATTAGATCAGGTTTGTTCAGATCTTAGGGGTCGCTGACGCGTTGAAGAAGATGTGAGATCGATGATGGAGGGGCTGGCGTTGGTTCAATAGCTTGGAAACTCTGGGCTCGCGCAGCTTTTAACTGTTGATAAGAGACCACACTCTTTTCATGTGATGATCCAGATCAACGCAGATCTCTAGATATTCCTTTGACTCGATCGATAGCCATTTATAATAATAATAGTTCCTCATTCATGTGAATGACGATGTCTCGCTACGGCAGAGCAGCTGACATAATCCACCTGAGGCCAACTTCTCACCGCATGAGTCCCGCGCTGGCCATGCAAACCAGTGAGCTTCAATTCATCTGTCCCTCAGCAAAGCATATAACACTTTCTTTCTTACAATTCAAGGAATAACCACAGACGCCAATACTCTAGTATCGATTCACACTCCGTATCAAGTACGGAACAGAGAACCTCTAAGACTATACACATCTACAATCCTCACCTCCAAGATGGGTGAGAATCCGCCTGAAGAAGAAGCGCCCTTCCCTCTGACTGCAGTCGACAAATGGGTTCTTTCACAAACAGATGAAGAGTTTCACAGGCATGATTGGAACGAGCTGAAGGAAATTATTGGTAAGTGGTTCTAATTTAATATCTACTCGACATCTATGGTCTATTCTAAGTTCAGTCACTGATAAAAGGCAGAGACCAACAACCTCTCTATTCTAAAGCGCAAGCCATCTGACCTTCGCCGATATATGGCATGGACTGCGGAGACAAAAGCAGAATATGGCTCCATGACGAACTATCTCCTCACTAACCGCCTGCCTAAGGAATGGGGTAGTCCACCATTCACACCTACATCTACCGTTCCTTTCGAGGACCCTTCAGATTACCGTATCTTGATTAACGATTGGCCTTATGGATTGGAACCGGACATCCGTCACATTGTCGTATGGTTGCGCACGACCATCCCTACAGACCCTGAGACTGGTGACATGACACCCGAGAGTAGAGTGCTTGTTCAGTCTTTCGTCAAAAAGACGTTCACCAATGTTCTGGGGCCAGATGGTGAGAGCCGAGTGCTGTGGTTCAAGAATTGGGTCGCCCTTCAAAGTGTACGCGCTTTGGAACATATTCATGTCTTGGTCCGCAAGGTGGACGATGATACCCTTGAGCGATGGTCGGGAGAGCGTCCAAAACAGAGTTCGTAGACAGGTAGATCGATTCAAAAATACCGATAAAGACAGAGTCCAAGGAGAAATTGAGCCATTTAAGCAGCCCTTCTCGCCCTACGGTTGCCTTGAGGAGCCGCACCATCCCCATTGCCCGCACCTTGGAACTCGGCCATCTTCTGCTTTCCCATGCCAAGCAATCCACTTCCCACATACACGCCATATGCCGGAAGGACGAGCCACAAGAACCAGGCCTTGTTTCCGAAGAGAACAACGAGAATCACAGCCGCCCAGGTGACCCAGATGACGTCGAACATGTACTCAGTCAAACCAGGAGAGGACAGATCCTCACCAGCGGTGCGCAGCGCGCGCGTGCTCGGGTCGTACTTGGGTCGTCCTGAAGCCTCGAGTATATACTCGCAGATGAGCGCAGGGATAGAAAGGAGACCGTAGAGCCAGAGGGAGCGAGCGCGGAATAGGAAGTGGGAGAGGAGGAATAGGGCGTTAACGATAAGAGAACCAATGTGGAGGTTGTTGAGTGCGGCCGCATTGGACTTGGCGCGGTCCTTTTTCGCTTTCTGAGCCATTACCGTTGAACTATGGGGGACGTTCGAGAGTATGCGAGTCAGAATCTGAGGTTGCGATTGGCGACAGATGAGAAAGTGAGGTTAATTAGATGAAGCTAGTTATGTGGTGTTGATGATGACAGGGTGCAGTTGCAATTGCGACGATCAGATACTGTTGATAGCCTAGGTACCTAGGTAGGTCCCTACCTACCTCTACTTTCCGTTTTGGGCTGCAGGCGGTCACTTGTACAGGTACTACACAGAGGAAATTTGAGGAATTGTATTTGAGTAGATATCCCGAAAGTAGAATGTATATAATTGATTTCACCGGTCTTGATTTTTACCGATCTGAAGAGGCCCTTCTTCCATCATGTTCGTTGCTTCCCTGAGCTTCAGTTTGTAAGACAGTAGCTGTCTCTAGTCACGTGCCAAATGGTGGGGGTGTGATAAGCGATAAGCGCACAACTTTTTGTTAATTGGGGTTTAATCGTGAACTAAGCAACACTTCTTCAACAAAAGGATTCATTCAATCCCTCATCCCTCCCAGGCCGTCATCACGTTACCGTTGCAGTCACTTTTGCCGAGTCTTGACAGCCATTCACAATGTCTCACCAGAAGAACGAGAAGGAAGTCGGTGATGCTCCCGTACGTTGATATCACTGCGACTCCGACCACTCTGCCACCATATTAACCCTTCTTAATAGAAGAGCCACCGCATCCGAATCACCCTGACCAGCCGAAAGGTCCAGTCTCTTGAGAAGGTCAGCGCTGAGCTCATTGAGCGTGCTCGCAGCAAGGGCCTTACCATCAAGGGTCCCGTTCGTCTGCCCACCAAGAACCTCAAGATCACCACCCGCAAGACACCTTGTGGTGAGGGTTCCAAGACCTGGGATTCCTACGAGCTCCGCGTCCACAAGCGCCTCATCGATCTCCACGCCCCCACCGAGGTTGTCAAGTCCGTCATTGTCAACAGTAAGCGATCCCAAATTCCTGAGGCAGTTCCTCAGAGTCTAACCATGTTACAGTCGAGGCCGGTGTTGAGGTTGAGGTCACCATTGCTGCTTAAATGTGGACACTGTCTTAGTCAGGTGTCGAGATCCTTGGCTGCATCCTGACATTGTGAGGGAAGGGAACGATGGGAACATCAAGATCTTGCTCACAGCAAGAGTGGTGGATATAGGATACTCAGATATGATTAATGAATCTCTGGGACCTTGGTGTTCTATAATTCAAAACTATGATGCTCTCTTCGTGTAGCTATTGTGCATTATACTGAATCCCCCCTCTGGAGCGATTGAAACCTAGCCCATTCAATCAATGGGGATATGGCAACTTGATCAGTATGCAAGAATTCCATTATTCACAGCCTCGAATAATTCAGTATAGGGGTAAGATTTATACAAGTTAGAATACGAAATCTTACTTAAGACATCCATTCCTGTTGACCGATTTGCCTAAGTATGCTCTCATGCGATTTATAAATCGAATTACCTGCCACTCATACATCAATCAATTGGCTAGGAGTACCTACAGTCCAGGCTGCAGGTACGATACTAACTGTAAGAATCTCAGTGGCTGGAAACTTCAAGACATGTAGTTTCGAGTACTTGAAGCCCAGCATGAATTGTGAGTCATCACAAGTACATATACTTGGTGGCTGGTTGCTAGGCGCAACCCTGAACCAATAAGATCACCTCAACCAGGCCAGCCAGGTACCGCGCGCTTGGCCAATCCGTCACCACCAAACATTCAAGCCTGTTTCACGCAAGCACGTTCAGAACGATCATTGCACCTTCCATTACTTACCGCATCTCCTAAGACCAGGCCAAGTTCACAATCCATCCAGTACCATGAGCAACTCATATCGAAGTCGTATTAGCTGGTAGCAGGGCAATTTGTTCTTTTTCTTCATCCCTTCTGTACTATTGAGCTTCCTCTTCAGTCCCATCTTCATCAACATTCTCGCTCGCTCGCTCGTTCATTAGGACCCACCGTTCCAGTTCACGAAACGTTGCGAGCCCAGAGACGCTTCTTGGCTTCTTGCTTTTGACGGACGACCTCCTGCTCCTTTCCTACCTAGGCTGCGAGATCAAGACACTACCTCCAATCGACAGAATTTGTTTGCGATCTGCACCTCTTTGTTGTTTTATTAATCATTAATTCCTTTCACGACGTCGATTTCGACTGCGACCGTCCAGCGACCGACCCACGGTGCTTTGTTTTCTTTAGACTTGGCTGGTCCCCGCCACTCACGCGAACGGCCTAGAACGACAACAAACAACTCCTTGGTCGAACAGACCACTCTGTCTGTCGCGAACTGTCGAGTCAATTGCCATTGAATCATTTTACTTGGATTCTATCTATCGACTGTCTCATGGCCAGAACACGTCGTTAGGCAACTACGTCAGCGCCATCACCGTCCGAACCCCCCAACCTCCTCAAGCCTTGTCGCTGGACAGCAACATCCAGCATGGCGCCCACTCCAATGGCCATCAGTGGCCTCCTAAGACAAGTGATATACTATCATCTTGATAACGCCTCATACCATAATGCCCTCTTCTTTTCCGAACGCTTGTTGGCACAGGACCCTAGGTCTAGCGAATCTACATACCTCCATGCGCTATGCCATCTGCGACTCGGCGACTTTCGCTCCGCTTACGATGTCGGTAAACCTATAGGATATCGCGGCGCTCATCTGGGTTGCACTTGGGTCTTTGCTCAAGCTTGCTTGGCTCTGGAGCGTTACAAGGATGGCATATCCGCCTTGGAAAAAGCCCGGGGTCTCTGGGCATCAAAATGCAGCTTAGGGAAACATGGCGCAACCACTAGGAGCGCTCTTCCCGATGCGCCCGCCGTATTGTGTCTTCTGGGAAGACTGCATCGCGGCTATGACGATAAGAAGAAGGCCGTTGCCTGTTTCGAAGAGGCTCTCCAGCTCAACCCTTTCATGTGGGATGCTTTCACAGCTCTCTGTGACCTGGGCGTCACAGTCCGCGTACCCAACATTTTTAAAGCCAACGACACGCTTGTCAACAGCTTCGACGTGGATATAAACCCTTCAATATCAAGAGAAGGATCAGTGCCAATTGTCCCAGAGGTTTCTACGAAGAGATCGCAGCGAAATGTTACAACAGACATTGGAAACGATCCGTTTAGCTCGAGTCATTCTTCCACTATCCATGAGCTGACTAACGGCGACTCTGGTCAGGAAGTTGATAAGAGCGAATTTATGCAAAAGATCCAAGAGGGACGCATGCGCTATGCGACATCGACTAACAGCAGCTCTGGCTTCGACGGCATGGAGACACCCCCGGGTCCGATATCTTCAGTTACAACATCTTCCCGCCTCGGCCATCCTCATGAGCCTCCTCAGGCCCCACCTCGAAGGACACGGCATGCCCAGGCTGTCGATCAGGGCCAGGAGGCGCCACCACGAATGAATTACCGGCTGGGATCGCGACGCACAAGGGCGCAAGATAAGGGCCAACAAGAGCAATCGACGGAAAACGTGATGACTGATGCTTCTAACGCCGCACCCTCAGCACCGTTGCGATCGTCCATACCAGCGGCGGAGAGGAAACGTACTATATCAGGGCATCCGGCACAACGAACGGAAGAACCAGCAATTACTCGACGCAGTGCAAGGCTCAACATGTTTAGACCCTCATCCAAAGCAAACTCGGGTGCGACCACGATAGGAACTTCGGCCGTCAGGGAGTTGAAGAAGGCTAGGCCCCCAATTTCTCGGATCGTCCGACCTGGATCTAGTGGCTCTAGCGTTGGCCGCGTGGTCAGTGGTAACCGTAAACCTCTCGAAGAACCACAGGCCGATGTCGATCATAACGAGATACCGAAAGCCAAGGAGGCACCTCCTCCACCACCCCCACCTGTGCACAAGACATCGGAGATGGATGCTCAAAGACTTGAGGAAGGACTTAAATGGATACTCGACCTCACGAAGAAGCTGGCAAATGGGTACTACGCATTATCGCAGTTCCAATGCCTTGAGAGTCTTCAGCATTTCCAATCGCTCCCTATGTCTCATCAAAGCACACCCTGGGTGCTTGCGCAGATGGGCCGGGCTCATTACGAGCAGGCTTCATATGCCGAGGCAGAAAAGTTCTTCCGTAAGATGCGTGTGCAAGCACCGTCGCGACTGGAGGATATGGAAGTGTATTCCACAATCCTGTGGCATCTGCGACGAGAGACTGATCTCTCTTTTCTCGCACATGAACTGGTAGACTCGGCCTGGCTTTCGCCACAGGCTTGGTGCGCTTTGGGTAATGCTTGGTCATTGGCACGCGACCATGAACAAGCTCTCAAGTGTTTCAAGCGAGCAACTCAACTGGATTCTAAATTTGCATATGCTTTCACTCTACAGGGACATGAGCATGTTACCAATGAAGAATATGATAAGGCACTTACGGCATACCGACAGGCAATATCAGCCGATCGACGCCATTACAATGCCTACTATGGCATTGGAAGGGTCCAAGAGCGCCTCGGTGCTTACGATAAGGCGTACACACACTTCCATGCAGCTCAAAGCATCAATCCCAACAATGCAGTTTTGATTACTTGCATTGGAACAGTACTGGAGAAGCAGAAGCAAATAATGCCTGCCCTACAAGCTTATAGCAAAGCAGTGGACCTCGCGCCTCGTGCAGCCCAAACTCGTTACAAGAAGGCTAGGGCATTGCTTGCTGTTGGTCAATTAGAAGCGGCACAGAAGGAGCTGATGATACTTAAGGACTTGGCGCCAGATGAGGCGACAGTTCACTTCCTCCTCGGCAAACTGTATAGAAGCATGGGCGAAAAGCAGCTCTCAGTGCGACACTTCACTATTGCCCTCGCCCTGGATCCCAAGGTGAGCCGACTGAATCTATAAAACTGGATGTGACTGATGCTAACGGTGAAATAGGCAAGTCAGCAGATTAAGGAAGCCATCGAGAGTTTCGAGGATGACGTGGAGATGGACGACTCGATGATGTGATGATTATCATGAACATTGCGATTTTAAAGAGTCTGCACTTGCGTTTGGTAGCCTTGGTTTTTGAGATGATCAGCGTAATGAAGTACATGGATGGAACTCGGTGGCAGCAGTTTGACTGCGAGGGTCGAATATATGGGATGGGGGCCGGTGGTCGGCGCTACTGTTGACTTTGATACGAGAGCATGGGCATGGCATTGGCGTTTTCTGGTATGGCCAGGTTGCTTGAGCGGCTTCGCTTCGTGTATATGTAGCTTGAGCATAAGCATCCACGGGTTGTAGTATCTGTACATTACAGGGATTCGATAGGCAGGCAGGGCATTTAGAGGCGCGGCGAGTTGATGGATGGATACCCTGATAATCAAAGTAAAAAGCTGAGCCCATAAATGGTTATGGATTGACGGGTCTACATGATATATGTGACTTTCACGTGCTGTGCTACTAGTGAATTGCGACGCGCTGGCGACTTAAAGAGCACAGTGCAAGCGTCGTGTGAGGAGCAGATATGAAGCGGCGATTCACTGGAGCCATGTTACTTTGATACGGCTCTCTGATTAATGTGTTCATGCACCAGTATGAGGGATAATGCATCAAAAATACGTATGATCAAGCGAGGGTGAACTTCATAGCAAGAGCTTAACTACCATATTAGGTGAGCAACTTTCAGAAGCAATAAGTCATCGCGATATTAAATCAAGGGATGCATGTGATCGCGTTGAAGGTCTTTGTACATAAGACAGAAGAGCGCGTACCTGACATAGATGATAATGGAATCAACCTCAGCGATTCAATGCTCAGAGAGCTCGGCCTAGTGCCCCGCCTCCAAATTCTGGTTGCAGCTTGACCTGCTGCGACACGGGAGTGATCTGAGTGATCAGCCAATCAAAAAATCGAACCACGACACCTCTCACGCGCGCATCCGAAAACGGCATAGCGCCCCAAGAATACCGATTTTAGGTGCCCATTTTTCACTGATTATGCCCGCATTTTACCAGTGATTTTTGGCGCCTGCAGTTGTTGTTTTTACTGATTGCCTGCACGTATTTATTTCTCCTCTTCACCTCCCCCCACAAGCTCCCTTCTCCCTTCCACTCTTCTCACTCCGCAACTTCAACGCGTCTTAAACGTCATCTACAGCATCGCGACAACGCGCCAAATTCATCTTTTTTCATCAAGACTTTATACCTCCCATCTATCAACATGACTGGACGTAAGTACTTGTTCTCTTTGATGCATTGTCTCCTGTCGATGCGTGGTCATTGACGACCATGTTGACGCGTTGGTGACCTGCATGCAACGCCATGAGCTTCACTTCACGACAGTTACTGACCTTTATCAGGCGGCAAGGGTGGCAAGGGCCTCGGCAAGGGTGGCGCCAAGCGTCACCGAAAGATTTTGCGAGACAACATCCAGGGTATTACGAAGCCTGCTATCCGACGTCTCGCTCGCCGTGGTGGTGTCAAGCGTATTTCTGCCAGTAAGTTGACATTTCCACTTACATCCCATCAAGTTGCTAACATGTTTCAGTGATCTACGAGGAGACCCGTGGTGTTCTCAAGACCTTCCTCGAGGGTGTCATTCGCGATGCTGTTACTTACACTGAGCACGCCAAGCGCAAGACTGTCACCTCCCTTGATGTCGTCTACGCCCTCAAGCGACAGGGCCGCACTCTTTACGGTTTCGGTGGTTAAGCGATCTTTTTACCTTACTACTGGGTGGCTCGCTTCGGAGAAGGATTATGAGGGTGCACCTCTGCAGGCACTGGGATGGATGAATTTGACTATGGCGTTGGGGAAACACGGATATGATATTACCATAGGCGTCATGGAAGACGACCTTGCGAAATGAATACCACATTAAACATTGATCACTTGATGATTCTCCATGACCCTACGCGTATGCCCTACATCTGCATCGCACTCGGCGCCTGACCACCAATGATGATAGACTTGCTGGGGTATGTTAACGAAGAAGCGAACATGATAAATATCCATTTCTTGTCAACGCAAACATGGTATCATAAGAACACGTTACTCTATCTATCAGCACTCAAAGATATTTCCTCCCTGCTGCCGCCACTCTCGTCCTAAAAATAGGACTACGAACCTCCATGTTGGCGCGGTAGAAAGGGCTCATGATGGCCTTGACCCAGTTCTCATACACTTCTGAAAAGAACAACTTGATGGCTTCCTCGGTGGCTGGACTGGTAGGGTTGGCGCCAATGGCAGTTGATGAGCGTGATGACGTGCCAGTCGGGACGATAGGTTGATGGAGAAGGAGGAACTTGACGTTGCCGGCGGTGACGAAGCATGATATGTAGTTGTTGAAAAACTTGTCGATGCACTTGAGGTACCTGAGCAAGAAGGGAAATATCAGTCTTTTGTTTCGTCCTTTGCCATTGCTTTTGAATTGGGAAGTTGTCTGCTCCTGATCATCCTCAAAAGCGCTGGAACCACTCACATCTGACCGTGTGACCACTGCACCTCCTCTGCAATATCGAGACTTGAATGAAGAATAAACTGGTTCAAATGACGGACTTGATCACTGAAACGCGACTGGCCGTCGCCGCCCTGCTTGGAGGTGCCAAACTCATGCTCGAACAAAGGGTTGTCCTGAGTGCCAACAATGGCGAAGTAGTAACTCATGATATCGCGCGTTGCATCGATTGTGACTTGGAGGTAGTTTGTTTGCGCGGGATAGAGACGATTTCAAAGGTAGGGCTTTGACAATAGACACATCGATGATGTCTATGTTACCCGATGCGCTCGCTGTGATGGACGTAGGGACAGAATGCCTGTGCTGCTGTAGGTTTCAATAGCTAGGTTAGGTACCTAGGTTCTCCCCCCCCCACTGGAGTGGAGCACATTCCCCCACTGAAACGTCTCCCCAATTGTTCAGGTCTCACGGGCATGGTTCCGCCAGTCTCCCCGCTAATGCAGCCAACCAGTTTCCCTGCGCTAAGCGTCTATGTGGCTCACAGCCGCCAGCTGCCGGGAAAAAGTTGACGTTCATTCGATAATCACCAAAACCTTCCTTTGACTGCGTCTTCCAACCCGCAACGATCCTCCACGATGTTCGGCGCATTCCGCATCACAAACCCCCTTTCCAGTGGTCTTCTATGGAAGATTCCCTGGCGAATGTCCAAGTTCCAGAAGCGTCGCCACCGACTTCGTCTCCGAGCTGTTGACAACGTTGTAGCGACCGTTGACGCTGCTCTCGCCAAGAAGGGACAGACTCTGGAGGCCCTTGAGCGATGGAAGGCTGAGATGCCTACCGAGGCGGAGATGCTGCCCAGGGATAAGTACACCATGTTTGACCGAAAGGCGAAGCGTTACCGAAAGGGCATTCATAGTATGTCACTATGCTTAGAACTCAATTGCTCGAATTGCAATACTGACAATAATACAGAGCTGCCTAAGTGGACAAGAGTGTCACAGCGAGTCAACCCACCTGGTTACTAGACAGTCTTTCATGCAGAATTGGAGGAGCAGGACTACGAGGTCGAGGACCGAATGGAAAACGGCGTATTCATCCCCCAGCGGGAATTGCAGGCAGACCTGCAATGGGGTCCATGTACAACAACTATGTTTCAACTACGAATTTGCAAGATAATGTTACGACTACATTTGCCAACACGATACACCACAAAAACTCGGAAGCGGTCTTGAATGCCGGCGTTGGAATAGATCAAGGGCGTGCATCGGGGTGGGAGATGAGGGAAGGTACCTATGTCATGAGAGGAAATATAGTCCATCTTCCCAAATATCGAAGGCTCTTTGTTACAAAATTAAAGGGTATCGAGTCCCAAGGCTCATTCCAGGGACAATCTCTGCTTCGTTTCTACTGAATTACTTCCCCTCAGCGTACTCGTCTCGTTCATCAGCCTGTATCGCCCTGCCGACACCACCCCGGCCCTCATCAAAGTCCTCGCGATACTCGTCGCGTACTTGACCACCAGACTTGCCACGGCCATACTGACGTCCCTCCTCAAAACCAGGATCCAGATCGGTACGGATGATGCGCTCATCAAGCTTGGTTCCACCAATATACTTCAAGCAGTCGAGGGCGTCTTGGTGTGTGTAGTACTCAACAAAGCAGAAACCGCAGGGCGTCTTGTTGTAGCGATCGAGACCCATGACCAGGCGCTTGATTTCGCCGCACTTTGCGAAAAGTTCATAGACTTGTTCTTCGGTTGTGTAGAAGGACCTGTTAGTGAGATGGTAAATCAGCTTCTGATAATTGACTGGTGTGGTGTTATAAGTTCTCGGCTGGGAGAGACAAACAGGTTGCCAACGTAGAGGGTCGTGGCGTTGGCCAGAGGGTCGGCCTGAGGTTCTGGAGGTTGATCGTTGCGATCATCATCACGGTCGCGTCTCCGCTTGTTCTAGTATGGTGTTAGTAGCTGCAGATGAGAAGTGTGGGATGGATGCCATACGCGGTTCTGGTAGTAGGCGCTTGGCCTATCGAGGCGCTCAACGGTGTTTCTGACGCCTGGTCGCATTTTCGATGGTCTTGATCAAGTATGTGTGTATGGCGGTGAGTATATGGGGTTTCCAAGATATCAAGACAAAAGGTTTGTGTATGCGACAAAGCCTTTCTCCCCTTAAGAGCTCTTCAATGCTTGTGGTGGTGATGTTGGTGTAGCTAAAGCAGCCTTGCGATGAAAGTGGCCCATGAGAATAGATGTGGCGGTGCATGTGGCTTCGCTTACCGTACTAGAGTACCTGCCTACTTCCTGGTGCTGTGGTTACAGGCGCCACAGCTCTATAGTAAGAGATGGTCCGGCGCCAGCCCCAGATCTTCAGCCTCGCTATTTTCTACAAAACATTCAAAGCCGTTTGAGCGCCCAGCCCAGAACACTTATTTTGTGTAGTTTATACAGGTCACATTCTCAACCTATTAGCTTCGCGAAGCTCCACGCCAACATTTGCTGGCTAAGTCTGACTTTGGTCATTCATCATGCCTAAGGTCAAGAGCTATTCTGCAGCATGGCTGTCTAGCAGCGCTCCAGGCCATCGTCTGTTCGAGCCATCATCCGAGGTGTCCAAGTCTCGTGGTTTAGAATCGACATACTCGTCTAGGAAGAAAACTATTCCTGGTCCGCGCAGAACCATTGCTCGTCGAGGCACCGAAATATTTATTGCTGTTGGTCGCGAGATTCGCTGGGGAGATCTTGCGTATTTGAAGGATGACTGGGCGAATCGTTTCTCGAAGGGAAGGTCACCACAAGGCATTCGTATCAAACGAGAAGACTCATCACAGTCATTAGATGATGAGAGCAGAGAGAGTGCTGCTGGATTGAGGGTATGTTCAAGTATCATGTCATGTAAACGTGCAGCTGGCTCACCATCGTGCAGACAATCAAGACGCCGGTTGCCGATGACATTCGACAACTCGTTATTTCTCCCAATTCGAACTTTCTGGCAATCTTAACCACCCATACCGTCCATATCTGCGTCCTTCCGGATCCTTCACACCTTACCAGTGAAGATGCCGGCCCTCTCAAACCCAAGATCTTCACCCTGGGTCCTACCACTCACGTCACCTCTCGATCCCCTATCGTCTCGGCCCTATGGCATCCGCTAGGAGTTAGTGGCTCTTGCATTGTCACGACTACTGCAGATGCTATCGTTCGCGTCTGGGAGCTGTCCACCACCGATCGATGGTCCTTTGACACACCTACTACGTCTGTCGACCTGAAAAAATTGGTGGATGGTACGACCCTGGACCAGGACTTTTCTGCCTCGACATCAGCCACCAACAAGGCTTTCTCACCCGATTCATTCGAGATGGAGGTAGCTGCTGCCAGCTTTTCTACTAAAGGGGCCGGTGGTTGGAACCCCATGACCTTGTGGGTAGCCATGCGAGAGGGAGATGTTTACGCTCTATGTCCCCTCCTCCCTCAGAAATGGGCACCTCCCCCTACCCTGATTCCCTCACTTTCGGTGTCGATCGTCACTACAGTTGCCAGTATCGAGGATGATCCCGAGATTCGAGAGCAGGAGAAGCTACTGGCACAACAGCAATTGGAATGGATGGGGGAGCTGGATTCTCAGGAGCCAACAATTTTGGAAGGGCCACTCGGGGAGCCCATCACGGAGATTTATACACGACCGACCCGACCCGGTATAATTCCTCGATTGCAAGGCCCCTTTGAGCTTCAGTCGGATCCTGAGACTGGCGACGAGCTTGATACTTCGGTGACTGACATGCTCGTTATTGGAAAGAAGACAGAGACAGACGAGCTCATGATGGGCGAGGACGAGGATTTGGATATGGATGACGGGGATCAGGAAGGATTGTCCCTTGCTGTGATCTGTCTCCTGTCAACGAGTGGTCAAGTCCGTGTATACCTTGATCTTGAGGGCATCCAAGCTCAGTGGCTGCCCCCGAAGAACAAGAGCAAACTCGGTCGACTTCTTGCTGAAGCCGATCCTCCTTCCCTCCTCTCCTTCCAGGCCCTTGATACCATGACCCCTGTGGAAGTGAATGAGGATGGCTGGCCGGTCTTCAGTCCCGATGTCACATCCCGATACAACTTTTTTGTCACACATCATGCTGCAATCACATTCATCTCTCTTACCTCTTGGATCTTCCGTCTTGAGAGCGAGTTGAATGGAGATTCCGAAGCAGGAACTGATTTCAGAATCGGCCTGCTTGTCAACTCTCAGTCGACAAGGGACCGTATTTACTCGCAGCCCACTGCCGACATTGCGGTACCCTTGGCTGCATGCAATGTCCTGCGAGACCCTGACGTCGGCTATTTCCTTCTCTCGGCAACTCCCTATGAGCCTATCGCCCTGACTTTTGACACGCCTGAAGTCGATCTTGCACCAATTCGCCAGGAGAGCCCCAGTTATGAACGTGAGACCAGCATGGCGCCATTGGATTTCTATGAGCCTCGCCCCGTGTTCAACCCATCGCATGCGTTTGACGAGGGCTCTGCTCTGCCGACATTGCTGGAGAGGCTCCGGACATCCCGACACAAGACGGTCGTTAACCAGGAAGTAAGACTAAGCCCGCTTACGCTGCAAATATTTACCGATGCCCACAAGGTCTTGGCAGATGAGACGCATCGCCTTGGTATGGCTGCAGCTGAAGTATTCCGGCGTTGTGAGCTTCTTCAGACTGAGCTTAAGCAACAAGTCATGAAAGCAAACGAAGTGAAAGGGAAGATCGACACAATTAACGGGTCGCATCGCGATGGAGAGGCGGACAATGCTATGTATGATCGGCGAGTTATTGCAGCAAAGGATCGTCAAGACCAACTTGCCAAGCGCCTTGAAAATCTGCGCAAGATTGTAGGCAAGGCAACAACTCGTGACTTGAGTGCCAAGGAGCGTGCCTTTGTGGAGGAAGTGAGGTCGATGGAGGCAAGCGTCTCGGCTCCAGAGTACGCAGAGCTCGCATCAGGCAAGACTAAGGATAAGGCGTCATCAGCGCAGGCGAAACAGTTGTGGAAACGTCTGGAAGACGTCAAGCACCTGCAGGCTGATCTGGCAGCCGAGGTGGAGGCCATGAACAAGGCGACAGGGGACACGGATGGGCCCGCTACACCCTCGGCTGAGTTAAGGATCCCACACGAGATTCGCCGGGCGAAGTTGCAACAGGTCCAAGGAATGCTCTCAAGAGAAACAGCATTGGTGGATGCTGTCACTGCGCGACTGGAGCGACTACAGACCGGTCTCTGAACCTGATATATGTACGATACCTACGACTCTGCAGAGTATAATAAGACGTGTTTCCGTTGGATTTTCGATTTGATCCTCTCATTCCTTGACAGTATTTTCTGTGACAACCATCCTTTCCAACACGAGGCAAGTAAAGTCGAAGCCAAGATCGTTTCTCATTGGCATCAGTATCGAACGAAGCTATCATGGAGGGTCATTTTGAGGTTAATGCAGAGATCGTCATGGCAACTATCATGCAACCATTGCATAAAAAAGAAAACAGAGTAATAAGCAAAAATTATCTGAGAAAGGAAACAAGGCATCGACATGACTATCTCAAACTCCCTAGCAACACGATTGGGCTGACAAGCCCCTTTTGCTACCAGCTAAGGCATTGCTTTGTTGAGAAGCCGAGTTGAGAGGCTGTGGACCAATCATTCTCTGAGGCGAACCAACACCCGTAAATCGACTCACTGAACCCTTTGTAGCCATACGTTGGCTGCTTGCTTGATCGACTTTTTGCTAATTCTTCTATTCTAGTTTGCTTAGGTTTCCCTGAAACCAATTGAGGACAAAGCTCGAGACCAAAGGCCAGGCATTGCTCTAGGTTTGTGTCCATATGTATGTGTGTCACAATCACAAACGGAAGGGAAGGGATACAACAAAGCAGAAAGTTGAGTGCGGATGGTTGCTTACCACACCCGAAGGAGAAAGGAACATCCTTGGACAATTACTGGCCCAAACAAGCTGCCTTGAATGCAGCCTGCAGTTGGAGTGTGTTTCAGCGAGTGGCTGACGGGAATGCATAGTGTCCGTTCCTGGAAAACAGTCATTGGCCCTTGGGGAATACCTTGGTTTCCCAGCGGTTGAGCCACGATAGCTCACGACGTGTCTTATGAGGTTCTACCAAAGCGCTTCGTGGTATCACGATTACGAATTGCTTGCCGTTTGACTGTGCCCAACTTACACAGCATGAATCACGAGAAATGGCCTCGATAAGAAAAGGATCAGAGAGTGAGCGTCACGGCACGGCCTTTGAGCGACGTTTGCTTTGCAAAACATTGTGCCAAATCTGTCTGAGTTATATTCCTCGGCTGTTCATACCTCCCGTGCTTTCTCAAACATGACTGGCCGCCTTACTGCCCTGGGGGCGTCATCTTTCGACCTTCAAGAGACACTTTCCCTGGGCGCTTTCTGCTTGGTGAACGAGGTACATGTTGTAGAGACGGCTTTGCTCTATGACACCCACCCTGCCGCTCCCCCTTTGCTTCTGCTTTTACATAAAGGTGTTGCACTTCCTTCCACCTTTCAAAGATCTATCTCTCGAGCCATCATCTTTGTTCAGCACATTGAGCACTTCTTTATCAACCCTTTCCTTCCATCAATGACCTTACTGCGTCGAGCCTGTCAGGATCCAGCACTTCCACCTCAGTCAGACATGGCACCTAACTATCTGGATTTGGAGAGTCTCATTCTTCGTGAGTCTAGGCCCTTACCATGACTAATCCTTAGTAAATGCACAATTAACCTTCCTGTCCTATAGAGAACTGCCGTGCGTTTGTCGGAAGCTCAGAAGCTGACTTCGATGTCTTGACCCGGATCGACCCAAGTGGTCAGTGGCATGCATTCGTTCTCAAGACAGATGGCGGAAAACGCACCAAGATTCTTGAGAACAAGGCATCTAGACCTGAACGTGCCCTCGAGCTGCTCCATGAAGCTTCGGCTCGTATGGTTGATCAGTATGTAACCTGCCACGGCTACGATCTCCCCCCTGGTACTACGTCCAAGCCCTCGACTGGTATGCGCGGTGGTTTGGTGAAACCAGATGTCATTGCTTGCGGTTCTTCTGACAGCGAGGCATTTGCCTCTGACTCTGACGACTCTATACTCCCTCCTCGTCGATCTCACCGACGGAGCCATCGCAGTGGCCGAGGAGCTAGTGAGTCAACCAACACGCGCCCAGATCGAGTAGAGGCACATTCTGGTAGTGACAGTGATGAGCCTACTAGTCGTCGTCATACTCCTCCTTGGGGAATGACTCTTCCTCGTCCAGCGGGAATGCCGGCTCGCAGTATCTCGCCTCCTCCTCAATGGGGTCAATGGGGCCACCGAATGCCAGCTCCCGGCCCAGCGCCGGCACCAGTCCCTGCCCCTATCCCAGGTGTTCGTCCCTCGATGGTTCCTCCACCACAAAGCAGAGCCATTGCTATCCCTCCACACACAATGGGTGGCAAGACTTATCCTGCGCGCCTCAACATCAACTGGCCAGGCAATGGCAAGAGGAACATGCTTGTGAATGTCTCTCCCACTGTCAGCTGCTTGCAGTCAGTCGCAGTCAATGAGGCAAACATGCGGCCGTCGGGGTTTACAACCGCCTCTTCGCCACCATACCACCCTATCCCAGGTCGTCCCTACAGTGGTAATGCGCCTCTGAGAGCCACGGTTCGTCGTGTTACATTGAGCGAGGACGACACGTACGAGATGACGGCTTTTGGCAATGACTTGACTGCCTTGTTCCGTGGCACTTCAAGCATCCCCAAGTTCGAAATTGAACTCATCGTGACGAACATTGTTCCGGCTTTCCCCACGATGCCGCCACCGCGCCCTGCATCGGTTGCCTCCTCTCGCAGCAGCGTCGATATTGCAGATTGAAAGGGTTGTTTACCCCCTTCACTCACAGGTACTGAGATCAAGTGCTCCACAATCTTTTCAGAGAGTTCGATCGGACATCAATGAGCATATGGCTATGGCGAAACGGTTTGGATAAGTGTGTTAAACTGGTCTTTTGAGATGGGAGTTTAGGAAGACAGCAGGATATCAATCATGTAACAATCTGTGCGCATTGAGTGTCGGCGTGTTAGTCTAGAATGTGTTATTATTACTTTTCTCTTGTCTAAACTTGTTGATACTAGAATGGTAGTTTGTGACTAGAGAGAGAGGCTTGTTATTCTACAAGACTCGAGTTTACGATACTTTGACGAAATAGCTGCATATCTATCTAGCTGCCTTAACAAAAACCTTAATGATGCTTTCTGCATATTGGAGTTGTTACCCCCCGCACTTGCACTTATGTTACTCCCGGACCTCTATAGATATAATGACGGATAAGATTCGAGTTCGATACGCAGATGTCGGTAATTCGTCTCTACTCTTATTGGTAAATTATTCGTAGACACGGGGCTCGTTAATGATGAGATAGACCAGGATCTAGCTCAGCTTCCGCCTCACTTTATCAGCACATGACAGACTAGAGAAGTGATTTGGTCCTCTACGGCTGGAACACAATATCCAACTGATGATCATGGCCTTATAGATACCATAGTCAACAGTGATTCGGCGCTTAGAGAAAATCGATAAACGGGGAAGAATCCGGATGAGGCGGTCCTGGTGGTATAGAATGAGTGGTTAATAATATGCAATGCAATGCATCGACAAGCGGGGTTTAACACGGGAGACAGGGGTTGTTTTAGTTGGAAGATGATTATCATGACTGCTTTTGAGAATGTCTCAAGATGCAAAAGGTTATACAGTCAAACAGCGCTGTAACGATGTGGGTCTTGCAAGAGGGTTGGATCGTTATAACGCGACTTAGACCCACTTATCGCTACGATAAGCATTATGGTCCACTTTTGTTAAGCTGATAAGCAGGTAAAGGGGGGTAGCCTGCCCTATATACATACCAGAGCCCCTGTAGGTCACTATAAATAGGGGAGTGAGGCTGCTGAAATTGCTTTGAAAATCGTTATAAAAAGGAAGTCACTTTTCTGCACTAACATATGCAAAAGTAGAGAAAAAGGCACTTAAAGGGGGGCGTGAAGTGGGGCATCGCTATAACGGAGATCGTTACCCAGCTGTTAGACTGTATAGGTCATCCACATGGATAGATAAAGTGTATCACGACTTTCGTGTTGCAACGATGGATGTAGAATATTAGGATAGCCGCAAATTGGACTAATTCTGCAGTGGCTAAGTGTGTTCTTCACCGACTGGATATTATACATACACATACATATATATAGCGTCCAGCCCATCGGGATGCAGTGTGATTGCTACTTAGTATAGCGTAGAAGGGAAGAAAACAGTACGCCAATCTTGGTAGCCTCACAACATGAGAGATCACGAATAAGATCGAGTTATAAACGTTAAGTGCATGAGAGTAAGTCTGCAATCTGGTTATGTGGTTTCAACGCCCATATCCAAGGCTTATCACCGTATCTCCAGTCTCGAAGAATTGAGGCCCCCCAACTTCGTCCGTAGAGGCGGCTCACAACGTTCGGGACCCGACAGCACGGTAAGAGCGGATATAGAAACGAGGTGAGGCGGGATGCGGGATGTATTATAGTGCATTTATTACGTCAGGAGGTGTTAAGAGACAAGGATGAGGGTGGGAGAGAAGATGCTGGCGGTGAAGAGTAGAGGGGAGGTGAGGCTTGGATGTGACAGAATTGTGAAGGAGGTCAGATAGGCCGTTGGTGATGTTCAATAAAATAATACACCATTTTAATGTCATCTTCAACTGCAACAGGGCGTACTAGCTTCTCATAGAACTGACTGAAACCAAGACTTGCTTCAAACACAGTTAGGACTGTACCATGGGCTAGTCCTCAATCAACATCAATACAGCCAGCTGTACTGTCCCATACAGCAATTCAGTTTCAAGCTGTACTGAAGTCTAGAGTAGTCTAGTTCATGGTGCACTGTTCCACTGCGCAGTTGTATCTGCGGCGATCCTTCGCTTGAAACTCAGCTCACTCTACTATCCCCTTGTCAGAAAAGTCTGTACTGAACACCCACTGGAATCCTTGACTCATCACTCCCTCTTCTCCTCCTCCTCCTCCTTCTCCAGGGCAGCAAAAGCCTTGACAACCTGCAACCAACTATCTCTCAACAGCACTACGTCCCAAGTCAGCACAGCACTTCACCGCAAATTCATAAACATACCCAGAGGTACTATTGCCCAGGGCAGGTTGAAACCAACATAATAGATCCAGAAATACAACGTCTCGGGGCGACTGTACGCCACGCCATGCACCCTCGACTCGTTCCAGTTGGTCAGGTAGTAGAGCGAAACGCTGTACACATGTGCTACACAAACGATGACCTGCACGATGTGGCGGCTGTGCCAGTTCTTAAGAATTCCCGCCACAACGAGGAACGAAAGGGGTCCCCAGACGAACTGTGAAGGCCCTGTAAGACTGTGAAGTAGAGCGATAGGTTGGGGCTTGGCTTACACATGTGATAGTTTCGATAGTCACGGTGAATATGTCGTGGGTCAGATAGCGCGAGTCTGAGAGTGTGTACTCTTTCCAGAGCTGGGCGAAGAGTGTTGACATGCTTGGGAGTTGATGGCGGTAGAACAAATAGTATCCTTGACATATCAGCAACAGGTCATGCATAGTCAAGTTATGGCACTACCTTCGAAAAATATGTGCAAGAACCCGCCTGTAACTCGTTCATTTCAGGTTAGGCTTTCTCTTTTATTCTGTGTAAGGGAGAATTTGACTTACACAACGCAAACCAAGCAGCAGCGAACTGATCGATAGACCGGACTGGTTTTGGAGGACGGGTCGTTTGCCAAATGGTAACTCCAATAACTGCACTAACAATCGCACCGAATGTAGCTATCAACTCTACCACTGGAGTACTGTTGGGGGTATATCCTGGGATCACGGCATCTACCGGGAAGTATGGATGAGGGACAGAGTTGATAGGGTCGGCCATCTTTGCCTAGGCGTAGTCTACAATTTTGAGTGGCAAATACAAAGTGTCTAAGGGTAGTTCTGGAAGTCCTTGGGCTTTTCAGGGCGACACTGACTCAATTGATTTGTCGAATTGGAGTGAATATCCGAGAGGAGTATCGTGGTTAGCTGCTGATGGTTTAGTCAACTCCCTTGTCTATCACGTGATGAAGTCGATGAAATGCAAGTATCAAAGACATTGAAATTGTGAATAACATGGTGAGAAAATACGATCTTGTCCATATTACAGAGAGTGATGGGGTTCGCAGTGCGCTTCTAAGGTCAAAAGGTTGGGTCCTCAGCTGAGTGGGAGTATTGTGCGTCACCATCCAACTCCTCGACATTAATATATCGCTTTACAAGAAGGTACATATA
The DNA here is from genome assembly GCA_033439405.1 of Fusarium sp. NFCCI 5145. Taxonomy (NCBI): domain Eukaryota; kingdom Fungi; phylum Ascomycota; class Sordariomycetes; order Hypocreales; family Nectriaceae; genus Fusarium; species Fusarium sp. NFCCI 5145. The sequence goes on from JAWDHB010000352.1 coordinate 1,225,931, forward strand.
GACCTTTATAAAATGTAAGCAGCTATCAGCAATGCAAATCAATAGTTAGTAGAATAATTCCCCCTTCATAAGAATCCTCGCAGTCCGTAAAAGCTGCGCAGACTCAATCTTCCCTTCCCGGATAACAGCCCCAACACCCACTCTGCCGCTCGGGTGTTCAATAGTAACCGTTTCCTTGCATTTGCCTCCAATAAGATCATACGCAATAGTCTCTTTAATCTGAGAAGCAGCTCCGAGACAAAGCGCTAGAGTCAATGGCACGGCCTTGTGCGCCTGGCCCATCGACAAAGCGAGGCATCTGATGTCAACGTCTGATGAACCACTCGAGGGGAATAGTAGGACAATTTTTGGGATACTCTCGGTATTTGGATCAAGTCCCATGAGATGAGCACCAACTTGACGTATGTGCTCCAATTTTGTCTTGAGTTCAACGTTTGCCTCCACGATAGGTGGTGTAAGAGCCATATGATCGGCCAGTCCCAAGCTTTCGGTGCTGATGAAGACACCAGGGTTTCCAACATCAACAAGGGATGCCTTGACCTTGGTCCCATCTTTCAACTCCAGTGTATCCACAGCGTTGCCTGTGGGAAGAGCCCTGCCAGTCTTCGCGCCAGCAGGATCGAGGAAGCTCATTATGACCTTTGAGCCTGTTCCTGGGACTCCATCCATGACATAATCTCCTTGGTGCATATATCGAAGAGGCTCGCCCTCAACTCGAAACTTCGAAGTTATGACTTTGTTAGTATTTGTATTTAAAAACCTCACAGTCGCCCACTGTGAGCCGTCTTCATCCGTCTCAACAGTCTTGGACGACACCATGCCGCTATCCCATGCCGCAGGTCCAACCAAAGACGACATGTTGCCGCAATTACCTGCCATATCAAGACTTCCATCGCGAACCCCAACTTGAATAAAGGTAAAGTCCACATCAACGTCTTCTCTTGATGGCGATCCGAGGATGACGATCTTGGAGGTTGATGAGATACCAGAGCCCATGCCGTTGAGTTGGCGTCCGTATGGATCAGGAGAACCCATTGCTGAAGGGAGGACCTTATGCCATTGAGATTCAGGAGGGAGGTCTTTTCGTTGAATGATGAGACCGTTTGATGTCCCACCCCGAGCGAACCACGCGGGAAAACTTGAGGAGCTCATAAGACGGGGTTGTGGTTGTTTGGAGAGGATTGATGATGAGAGTCCAGCGGAACGGGATATATGTCTCGATAATAGCGTGAGAGACGTCATAACGACTACAATCTGGGTGAAATGAGTTGAGAGTATGTACAAGTCAAATTGATGATATTGACATTTAATGTGAACGACGGGTATGGCTCGGAGATCCGAAGGCCCTCTGTAAAGGCGCTGAGCTGAGTCTTTAGTGGTTGATATGCTATAATCTCACCACACGCATTGGATCCTTACATTTCTTTCATCTTCCATTCGATTTATTGAGAAGAGTGCATTCCTTCACTTCAATGATGATATCCTAGTCCCAGCATAAAAGCTTCACAACTAAACTCGCCCATGACATGATAAGAGATGACAAAAGAAAAGAGACAAGATGCAAAATCGCCTCGGCTAACAATCAATCAAAGACATTCAACAACTCGATCACTCCTCCTCAGCCCAAAACCTTCTCATAACCCGATTAGCATAATCCTCCCCCAACCCATGATTTTTGATGGCATCTTCAATCCCCTCTTCCATCCGCCCGATATATTCCTCCCGAGGCACATTATTCTCCACATTCATCTCATCAACATACACCAAAGCTCTCAAAGTTTCATCCGCCCACTTGACATCCACCCTAAACTTCTGGTACGCCCAAGGTACTCCTTCATACCCATCAAGTCTTTCCTCATCAGCTGGCGGAACAAGGTACAGAAGCCCGTAGACGCCTTCGTCGGCTTTCTCTTTGCCCTTTGTGCTGCTGACCTGTTGGTAGCTTTCAGCGTCGGGTGTGTTCTCGTCGTCGTCCGAGTCAATTGGGAGTTGTACTATGTTTGCGTATCCGCGGTCGTTGATGATCCATTTCCAGCCCTTGAGATATGCGAGACCGACGGGTGTAGAGTGTGGGCAGCGCTGGCGCATCTGACGAGTTGAGAGGTTTGATCCGTAGGCAAAGTAGAGAACTTCAGAGAGGTTTTCCTGCATGAGCGTCATGGTGCTGTCCTGGGAAGGTTGACTATCACCTCCTTGAGAGCTCATGGTTGCTCCAGTGGTTGGTTATTTTGCTGTCTTTTATAGACAGGCTGACTGACTGTAAGTGATAGTATTAGTTATGACTGTGCATAGAGTATCTACCGTCCGCTAGTTATCAACATACGAATGATAAAATGACTATTCGGTGTAGACTCAGAAAATCGCACCAGCGTGAGCGTAGATGATGTCGGCGTGAATTTCTGTTCTTGTATTAGGTATGAATGGTTCGACTGCGATGCCTCTGGGCCGCCTGACGCATCAAGGCGAATGGGACTTCCGATTTACAGTTGCGGGTTGCGAATAGGCAGCAAGGCGCTTCAAGGCCTCCGCCTCGCACTATTTGACTCACCACCAGGAAAATATATACACTTTGGTTTCACTCAAAAGGATCACCCTTTGTCAAGAATGGGACTTTGGTACAACCCCTTGCCCTTGTTTGACTTTTACACAATCCCTCATCAGGCTCATCTCTTGAAATTCTTTTTATTTGTCTCTTTGACTCATATTACTTATTCATCACTTCTCATCTACCTAAACAACCAAACTCCTTATCCTATGCAATCCTCTAGTTAAGGTAAATTAAACAAAGCGAACGTGGTATCGCAAATCATTCATCACGCATATGCCTGGGCATTGTCTCCTTTGCAAATTACACACATTCTGCTTCTTTCAGCTCATCCATCTCCTGAGTAAATTACCACGCCCAACCACTGATTCTTCCAGCCTCAGCCTCTACCGCTAGTCTTGCAGTTTCCGTATCCCATCTAGTATTAGCGTTAAGCACTTTGTAGGTTGTTTGTTCACTTCAGGCCCCAATCGAGCCTGACAACCCTGGCCGCATTGCAATTAAGTGATTGGGATCAGGAAGGGGCTGAGTATCAGCTGATCCGCGCTAGGTCGTAGATTGTGGTCGATTTCAAACGTCTGTGCCAGAAACTCTTTGGCTGCCTCGCTCGCATGCTCAGGGATTGTCGGAGCCGCCTTTCCGCCCCCAATCTTGAAGATAGCCTGGAGCTGACTACAATCAGGGAATGGGTGACTGCCAGTCATCATCTCCACCACCAAACATCCGAGCGACCAAATATCCGCCTTGCGAGTGTACGATGTTTGCTTCACAACCTCAGGAGCCATCCAGAAAACGGATCCCTGTAACGAAGGACGGTGCTTGTTGTTGTTGGCGCCGTTGAGAATGTTGGAGGCCTCCAGCTTCTTGGAAATGCCAAAATCGGAAATCTTGATAGTACCCTTATTATCAACCAAAATGTTGGCACCCTTGATGTCGCGATGGATAATGTCGCGGTTGTGCAGGTATGAGAGACCAGTCAGAATCTGTCGAACAAAACTGCGCACCAGTGGCTCTGGGAGCGCACCGTACGAGTTGAGTATCGTTTGGACTGAGCCACCAGGAACATACTCGAGGAAAATGTTGAGGTAATCAGCTGACGAACTGCACCCAAGATATTGCACAATATTGGGATGACGAAGATCGCGAAGAAGGCTTATTTCTCGCTTGAGCGCCTCGATCATGCCCTTCTTGCGAGTGTCGCCCTGGCTATTGGCTCCAGGTGCGGGTGTCTCGACCTGCTTTACGGCAAGAAGCTCGCCAGTAACAGCATGCAGGGCCAGGTACACACAACCAAAAGACCCTTGACCAATGAGCGCGCCCTTCATCCACTTGTCGTCCCCCCAAGACTCTCCGGCGAGGAAGCTTTGCAGCTCCTCATCTACATCGTCGCCGTCGTTGGTCAGGGCTTGACTGAGTTCCTGGAATGATCCGGAACCTGTCGAGTTGTCGCCATCGTAGTAGCTCGTAGCTGTAGTGTTGCCTTCAGGGTCAGTGACACTCAAAGGAGCTGAGTCAGAGCCACTCTCGGTGAAAGAGACATAAGACTTGCGGTTGGGCTCGAGTGAGGACTCCTCTTGGAGAGTGTCAAGCACTGAGGATGTTACTGAATCGCGGTTGTACGCATTCTGAGGAACCCTAATGTGCGAATCCCGCGACGACTTCACCTTGGCGAGTTGTGAGTTGGCATTGAGCCACGAATCAGCAATAGTTGGGATAGGGGGCGCATCCTGGATACTTGAGGCAAAGCTGAGGCTGCTAGCCACGCTGAGCCGGCTATTGACCTTGCTCAAGCGAGTTGACCGACGCATAGAGAGTCGGGCTGTGCGATCAATGTCCTCTCTGGTGTGATCTGGGAAGTACGATGTCAGATCAGACGCAATCAACTCGCTGGGAGGTCGAAGTCCCCCAAATTGTCGAAGTGCTCCAACACGTCGAGTTGGTCGTGATTCAATTTCTGAGGGAGGACGCTCGAGGTCCTTAGCTGCATTGTGCAGGTTTCGCTCGCGGTCCTGGTATGATATTGGTGACAACGGGGACTGAAGCTGGTCGTTCCATTTCTCCCCAAGCATCTTCTGAACCTTGAGTTGACTTCGCTTGTCCACCGTCTCAAGAGCTCGGGCATGCTTTTGCTGCTCTTCTTCCATGGCGATGGCAGCAGCACGCTGCAATTCAGCCTCGCCTGGTTCGCCCGCTGGAACTCTTCGCAATATCAGTCGATTTCGCTCCGGTCGCCGCTGGTCCTTGATGATGCGCCAGAGTTCCGTGTCGCCCAGTCGCCGGCATTGGCCTGGATCAGGGTCTATGCCAGCCAAAACCCAGAAACAGTAATTCCTTTCGTGATCCTCGCGCAGGGCAAACTTTCGAAGAGTCACCCGCATTACCTCCTCGCAAGTATTACACGCGGAAATCTTGACAACCTTCGTAACGCCGCCAGTCGATATAACGCGAATAACTTCTTGACCCTGTGGTAAGGCAGCCATCAGTGAACCGTCCATACTGGAGTTATTCCTGGTATGGGTTGTTACCAGACGGTTTGCCGGAAGATCCGGGTTGGTTATCACAATCCTTTGACCTTGAGCATTTCCAGGACTTGTGACATATGTCTTCCCTCGGGCCCGTAGATTCCGTACATCGGTACCAGGGAGAGGGGAGTTGGGTCTTGAGGAGGTCTTGCCATTATCCAGAGCACCATGCAAGTCCATTTGTCTTGAAAACCGCTTGTTAGATGATGATGTCTGGAGACCTCGTGAGGTGTGCATTCGTGGCGAATCACTGGGTGCAGTGATCTGAATATCGAGACCGCCGAATGAATCCTAAAAAGCCGCGGTCAGTTTGTGAGCCTAGCATCTGTGGCGATTGCTGTTATAGCCTACCCGATTCCGCTTCTTCTCGTTGGCGTATGCCCTGGTTCTCAACTTCTTAATGCTGAGGAAAAGGCGGACACGATCGCCGACCTTCTCAACACCCATTTCTTTAAGCACATCCTTGTCCATTTCCAAGAGGTTCTCGCCGTTGATGTGGTTCTTTCGGAAGATCTTTTCATACTCGCCGCACTTTACAGATCGCAGATACTCGCACACTTGTTCTTCGTCCCAGTTCTTGACGGATTCGGCGGGATCGCTTTCGTTGAATTCGGACTCTGTCGGACTGCCATAAGCACCTGAGGAGGGCATCGTCGGAGCTCTTCGAGGGGGAGCCATTGTGGGCTGAGAAGGAACAGGAGTGAGAGAGGAAGCACCCAATCCGGCGGGAAACGACGCTTTTGAAGCTAGCATGGCCATGGTGGGTGGGTGGTTGAAGGTGAATGTAAGTGGTGAGATTCAAGTTGTTGTTCGTCGCCAAAGAACGGTGCCTGAGACACCAAATCAAGGTGGAATACCCAGACCCAGCTGAGTCGATTGATAGTCGCTCACCCGGTGGTGATTGGAGTAGGTGGGAAGTGGCGGAGGAGCGGGAGGGGAGAGGACAGAGCCAGTCGAAGCTCTACTCTGTATTATTAGTAACGCGAAGCCAAACAAGTAAAAATTGCGATCAACGCGAATCACCCCACAGAGAAGCGAAGAAGAATACTGAACGATCCAGCAAAGTTGAAGCTGAGCTTCTGGTGGTGAGGTGAGGTTTGGAGAAGAAAGAGTGACGATGGGCGGATGGACAATGAATGGTGAGGTGGAATACAAATTATTAGCCAGAAAGGCCCGGTCTGAGGGGGATGGGACGGTTTGGCAGCCTGGGTACAGGGGAATGGAGCAAAAGCAGGGGACAGGCGGTGGTTACGGCGAAGGTACTACCAAGACAGCATGTACTTTGAACTAGAACATTTTAGTGCATAGTTGTAGTGCCTATCTCCAGTATCAGAAAAGTATCGACCAGACCTGCAGGTACCTTCCAGAGGGTGAAGTGGTGCTCCTGGTTAGCCTGGTTCAGGTTTGGGGGGTCTTGGCCAGCTCTGAAGCGTCAAATGGGGCCCCTGTAGGCTAATAATCACGCTGCGATGGGAAGTCTCATGAATCAATAGACGCCCAATGGTTGGGTGAGCCACTGACTTGTTAATGCGAAGAATGGATGGGAGAATCCAATTGCCCGAAACTACCTTTGTATGCTATAGGGAATAATTATTAATGCTCGATGGCCCGAGAGTTCCATGATAAAACTCCACTGTCAACAACACAAATCCCCAGATTCAAAGCAGATGGAAGGAAGGAACTGACCAGAGACCCATCTCGGGCGATCTGATCGCGGCGCGGCGTTACAGAGCTCCAGAGGGCAAAAGAGTTAGTTCCACATCCATCCATGCCACGCACGCTGATCGTGACGAAAAGACAAGGGCAGAGCCGCCGCTAAAGTCTGGTGTGCATGGAATATGAAATTCTGTTGACCGTCCGTCATGGCCATGCAATGCACCAGAGATGAAGCTAGGGCTTTGCTGACATCCATGCGAGTGAGTTTCAAATATGTTCTACAGTCCCCGCCCACGAAACATGTTGTGTTATTATTCCTTTTTCCAAAGATAGATGCCATTAGCGCCATGACGAAAACTATAACAAATTGAAACTGAAGCACAAAGATGGGCAGCGACAGACGCTGTGACACCGTACTACGCAGTCAGTCAGAGCTGTAAAAGTCAGGGTTTGCTGATTCGTGGAGTGCGTGTCGGAGCATGAAACAAAGTGAGCCTAGACCCTGGATGCTGGAAATCGGGGCGCCTGCAAACAGTCTTGATAGGCTAGAGGCTGGTCGTTGATGAAACAGACCGTGTTTCGACCGGGGCCACTCGAATGACGCCGTCTGAGTTAAAAGAGCGCATCTCTCCAATTGATTTGAGAAGGTCAGTAGGCACCCAAGAGTTGAGTTGTCAATCATGTGCTCTGAAAATTCCATAGTAAAAATAACGTGTTCCTAATATTCTCCAGTGGTTCGAGAAGTGGCACTAGAATGTACTGTACAACGAGATTATTAGATTATACCTACGGATACTAGGTACTAACCTACGTACTAAGGTAGGGGTAAATTGAGTTGAGAGGCTGACTTGCTTTTTCCCGTCTTGCATAAAGCAATGCTTACCACGTGCTTACCTGACCTTCCCAAGGAATGGAGGCTGTCAGCTGTCAGGCCATATCCAGGAACTTCTAATTTCGGCATCGCCCATTCGTTTGTTTCCTGTGCATACATTATCCAGAGAGCTATAATATTTTGGTCTATGACAAGTGGCATTGTTGCTCCTATATTTTATGCTCTCAATCATGTCATCTACACACTACGTAGGCATGCCATCAAGAGAATGTCTTCATCTTTCTCGTCTAGCGACGTTGTAATCCGTGCCTGTTTGCTCTGCTTGGACTCTATACTGATCGAAAAGTGGGCGATCTTATGTGCTTCATCCTATAATTGCGGACGGTATGATAGGGGCATGTATGGACCGAAATATTCGTACTGTTAGGGGTGTTCAAGGTTTCTTCAGGCATGTGAGCATTGATCGCTAACTAGCAGTTCGATCTGATCGATTTGTTTGACATGCTGAAATCCATGCTGCCCGTAACACCCTGTCTGTGTCCCCCATACTGGTATTATGCTTCAAGCATCAATGATATAGTCAACATTAACAGCCCGCATGTCATCATGTCCTTTAATATTGCCTTCGGCATATCCATTTTCCTATTATTAACACTCCCCTTTACTATCTCGCGTGCTGATGACTTTACAAGAACGTGTCAGCTTGTGAAACTGGCAGATATGGCAAACCAAAGCATTAAAACAGAGAAGAATCTGATGGAATTCTGTTCAAGAGCACATAACAACTACAAGCGAGTGTACAGTGGTACTGTGAATTCTGAAATTTGACTTCCGACTGTGCCTGTGTTGCCGTTCAGGCGAAAGGCAACTAGGAAACTGTTTACCACAAATATCTATCATAGAGCGATAAGCAAAGCACGACATGGATTTCAGAAATCCTATGGCCCAGGAGTAGTAGACCTATAATTAAGACCAAAAAATAACCCCTTGCTAGCAAGAATCGTTGGATAGCTCGGACGCTGATGCCTTAGTCAGGACTGAAGTAAATACTACCTCTGATAAATAAAACACCACACCCTCCATAGGTAGGTATATAACGTCACTTTTGTTCGGTTGGCCAACTACCTCACGAGTTGATATACAAAGCTTACTCCAAGCACAACAGCTTCAGAACTCTTCCTTGCCTTGTCCAACTCGCTCAAAACATCTGCGACGCCAACAGGGTTACCATTAGGATCAACCAAGATATAATCATCTATGACATAAACCACTATAAACATCTCCTTCGCATCCTCTGGAATCTCAAAAGTATGGGTATCATCAAGAGGCTCATACGCATAACTTCCTTCTGTTACCTACCAAGGATGTTCAAGGTAATGCCAACGATCATTGAGGGCTATTCTATGTGCGCAGTCGGCGTGGCGATGGCGTGTGAGGATACCGAATTGTTGGTCCCGAAATATTTTGATGAAGCATTCGCCTGAGATGGGAAGCAGATCTGCGGAACCAAACATCTGGTGCTTTGGGGGCCGGAAACTTTTGTCACACTCAGTGTCGAAGATTCCAGGGACGATGTGAAGACGAGGGCCGCAATATGGAGCAGAAGTTCTGTCTTCGCGTTCTCTAGACTCTTCTAGTTTTGAGGTATTCGCAGCCATGGCGGTGTTCTTTATAGTAGTTGTCAGGTCGGTGGTTCCTCAGACTGCCTCAGTGGATGTGAGGAGAAAACAAAAAGATCGTGTTGGTGCGAGGACAACTTCCTTGCCTCACGAGAGAGAGGCGTGGTTTTCAAATGCTGGCCATCTGGTCATAATCGCTTTCTCAAAGAGCCGTTAATAGGCGTTGACTTATCATATGTTCGCACAAATGCATACACGCGGTATTCAGAGCTTCGCAGTCACGAAATCGAAAGCTCTCAGTTCCACTGTTACGTTAAGCCAATCCATTTTATCTTCATACTTTTTTTATTATCACATTCAAGACTTGAGAAGCTCTCATATGCGCTGTATCGTCCTCCAAGCCTGTCCCAAATCCACCAGCAAAATATGCCATTGACTGCTCCGTCATGAGAACCTACCATTGGCGCCACCATCAATCTCGCTCTCACCAATGGTGAACAAGGTTTCCAAACTTCCCCGAAGTCGTGAGCCTCACAGCAGCGACAATGAGTCGGCCAATAGTATCTGCCCGGTGTAAGTGAAGATTTTGATAGGCATGATAAATCCAAAACAAATCACTATTCTATATCTTCTACGATATTGTTTGCAGCAAATGCCGTAAAGCTATTACTGATGATAAACTAAAGTCCTCGTATCGCTCGCAACTGCAGCCATGGGGGTCAGAAATTCTGAAGATGTTGATATGCACGAAAGGGTGGGTGGAGGGTTGGCTGCGGTGAGGCTATTTGGCTTTGGTAGAGTAAATCTCAAGCAATAAGTATCGGAAACACTTTGCTGTACCTTTTGTGTTCGAGACTGAATCGTCGTATTCGTTGGTTCGAAGATGGGTGCTATTGATCTGCCATGCCGAAGTACAAAAACTCTCAAGAATATACCAGAGCCCCTGAGCAGAATAACCACCGGCAAGTCTGCAGAAAATGGAAAATTGAATACCATAGGCAGTTGTCTATACAGATACAGTAGTCCACTGATGAAAAGGGGAAAGGAACATACTCTGTGGTTTCTTATAATTCCAACACAACACATAAGAAGCCATTTTCATTTCCCTTACCCTATATCGAGGCATGACCATAGACTATCTCTATAAAGATGTTTAATAGATATGCAACTTCTTAACTTCATAGTTGGTTACTGGGATGTTTCTCCCCCTCATATTCTCTCCATTTTAATTAGGAGCCAGTTGTACTGTGGTTATGCGGAGGAGACGGATAGGGCAGCCCAGTAAGTATGCTGTGTACCTCAGGGAAGAGCTTTGGAGTCTTCCTTCTCCCACCTTCCATAATTTCAGGTCAGGTTTTGACCTTTAAAATATCCAACTTCACGAGAGCGTCTATACAAACCCTACCGTTTCCCTGATTGGACAAGAGGCCAACTTCACATCAACCCGATCTCGCAGTAGCAAGTGGAACCCCGCACGAGCAAGTAGCTCATTATCTTTTAACTCGTACCCACTCGCTCGGAAACTGTTACTGCTATACCTGGCTGCCACTTTTCATCCCACAACTCGAAGTAAATCACTACTACCCCACGATCACGACTTCGTCAGCGTCCTATTTGGTACACAATCGGTCATAATTCAGGTACAAGTTGAAACAGGACACACCCACAAACGAACACAGACGGTATAGCTCGTTGGAGGGTTCGCGATCGTACCAATTGACTCATTCCAACCATCACATCTCAGCGTCCGCTTCACCGTCACTCAACAACAGACTACAGCACAAGGACCCCTGGAGGATACGGTCTTAATTCCTCGACACGAAGAACTGCTATCATCAAGGCTTCAAACGCACTCACGGCGTGTCGACACCCAACTCGACCCGTACCAAGACTCTCATCCCATCCGGTGAGACTGACCATCACCAAGGCATCATGACCAGCCAACAGAAACCTGTTGTCAGCTTCCTCGGCCCAGTCGCCTCCTATACCCACCAGGTAAATTTTGTCCTGTGTCCGCCCTCAATGGCGAGTCGTATGGCTCAGTCCCGACTGACTTGGCTGTGTAGGCTGTTCGCCAGGCCTTCTCTGAATCCACATGGGAATTCTCCCCTGCAGTCACGATAGATGGTATGTGGTGGGGAAATCTTGTGGCTAAGATGTCTGTTACTGACCTTCCCTGGTAAAGATATCTTTGATCAGGTCCAAGGTGGCCAGGTGCAAGCTGGCGTCGTGCCCTTTGAAAACTCCACAAATGGCTCTGTAATCTTCACCTTGGATAATCTGGCTGACAGAGCCAATCGCTACCCAGATATCACTGTTGATGGCGAGACATACGTGGACGTGCACCATTGTCTTGTTGGTCACAAGAGTGCCGTTCCAGCTGTCGAAGACGCAGCCGAGGGTTCTGGTACTTGCACGCCTACAGCCATGGACCCCTCACCTTCAAAACCACGGTCTAAACCCTTGTCGAGCCTTAAGCACATCCAGCGCTTATACTCGCACCCCCAAGCATTTGGCCAATGTACAGCCTTCATCTCCACCTATCTCAAAGGTGTTGAAATTTTCGAGGTCAGCTCGACCAGCAAGGCGGCTGAAATCGTAAGCAAAGATACGACGGGTACTTGGGCTGCCATCTCTAGTGAGCTCGCTGCCAAACTTCATGGTCTCAATTTCCTGGGGAAATCTATTGAAGACAGGGAAGACAACACCACCCGTTTTTTGGTGATTGGAACCAACGCTACGGGCCCAAAAAACCCAGAAAAGACTAAACAAGCCGTGGCTGAAAAGGGAAGCAAGTCACTTGTCTCTTTCACAGTGCCTCACACATCACCTGGAGCTCTGGCGGATGCGCTGAGTTGCTTCCGCGCTTTTGATATCAATTTGACTAGCATTAACAGCCTACCAAGCCTTGTGAAGCCCTTCCAATACATATTCTTCATCGAATTCGAGGGTCACAAGCACGTCGATCCCGAAGGGCGAGTCAATGGTGCGCTGGAAAAAATCAGTCGGGTGGCAGAGAGTTGGAGGTGGCTTGGAAGCTGGGAGAGGTGCATATAACTTTACCAACAACAAAACGAATGACTCTCCCATTATGTGCGATGTCCCTGTACCCACTCTAACAACCGCCGGTGTTTGTTGCAAATCCGCGAAGCAAGGGCATCGTGAGAAGTCAAGGCGAACTCCCCGTTTGAACAGGACAGTAGCTTCAGAAACTTTGAGGAACTCCCCGTCAGTCTGCGGGGCTGATTGCGTGCTTTCTATGGAATAATATTGCCCTGACAGGTTGCTTTCTTTAGCAGGGCCTGGGCGCATTGAAGATCCCTTAGGTACGTAGTACTGTATTTTCTGTACCGCCATCGGCCCGTCCCCACGTTCAAAGGCAAACCCTTTGCATTCACAAAACCATTACAACGGTGCCAAGAGTTAAATACACGGAGATGAGACCTTATCCCACACAACCCGGGCTACGCGAACATGTTTGCCAATGCTAAGTTAACGCTATTGAATCCCTTTCAGGTACTTGCAGGACACAACTCACAGCAACGGAAAAACACTTGCGTTCTTGGGATTCATTGGGTTGGATTGGATTGGCTTGGACTTGGCCTGACCCAGCCGCGTGGGGCAGTCCGGAGGAATTGACCCTTCGGAATGCCTCGCAAAGTTGTTAAGGACAGGGATAAGAACCAAGGGCCCGATATAAACTCCTGTGGGATTGTGGGATGGGCTCAAAAAGCATCAATGAGAGGTGAGAGAACTCGGCAAATTGAGAGATATCTCGTCTTAGTTGCTTCGGCGGAGACCACTATCGACCAACATGACGCACACGCCGCATGCGCAACACTCAGTGAGAGACCACTAAGGGTCATCCAAGAGCCACACGCCCAGGTTCAAGGTGGGAGGCTCTAACCAATTTGGTAATAGCTTACGGACCATCGCTTCAACACTTACCATCGGGCGATGGTCCGGAAGCTCTCCAGCAAACTCTGAGAAGTACTCAAGTACTGTACGTCGAGTGAGTTGAATACCTTATAACTGCTGGATCTGCTGTTTTGTATCTTTGAGGATTTGCTCATCTTCTCCCACCTTTTTCTCTCCCCCTCCAGCTTAATGTTGAAGCGACAACACCTATCTGCGATATCTCCCTTTTCCTCTTGGTTCTTTCACCCAAAATGGCGCCCCGCCCTATCTTTACTGCCACGCACCCACGTGCATGCTCCACGGCCTTTGAACGGGTATGTTAAGTCTCGGTTTCATGATATCTCATCTCAATTGACTCCTATCATAATTGCACCTTTTGTTTTAATGCTGACTGTGTTTGATAGGTCTTCATGGCCCGCCGCGATATCCTAGAGAGCGTTCACGAGCCCTTTGGAGATGCTTTCTACTATGGCCCTGAGATCCTCAGTGATCGCTTCAGAAATGATGCTACCACTCGTGAACAGAGTGGATTCTCTCAGAAGACCTACAAAGATGTCCTCAACGAGGTCATGGATGCGGGCAAAGATGTTAGTACGCCCTCACCTCTAAATCTCCTCATGGTTCACGCGATCGCCCGAACTCCCCGAACTCCCCGCCACCCCGCTATCTCGAATGAGGGGAACTGCATGTCAAACAAGAAATATGTGCCTCAGCCAAGTTTTCCTCTGTAGCACACGCTTGGCTGGCATGTCATGATTATGATCGTGCAACCAATGTTACATGTCATATCATTATCGTCCCTGCGCCATTGGCGGCTACCATGCCATGAGAGCTCATCAATTGATGCCACAAACTTACACGTTTTTTCAGGGCAAGCGGATCTTCATCAAGGACATGGCATACTATCTCATGGCCCCAGACAACAAGCCTACCAAGGTTGCACCATCTCTGGGCGAGGAAGAGCCTGGCAACCCTACTGTGTTGCCACTAGAGATCCTGAAGCAATTCCAATTCACCTTCCTGATCCGACACCCTCGCCGAGCCATCCCCTCTTACTACCGTTGCACGGTGCCACCTCTGGATGAAGTCACTGGTTTCTATGATTTCATGCCCAATGAGGCTGGTTACAAGGAGCTCGTGCGCTTTTTTGACTTTCTGATCAAGGAAAATATCGTCGATAAGGACAACCTTGTTGTCATCGACGCTGATGATCTTCTCGATAACCCCGAGAAGACCATTCGCCTCTACTGTGAGAAGACGGGTATTGATTTCAAGCCCGAGATGCTCGAGTGGACCGATGAAGACTGCAGCTATGCTACTATTGCTTTCCAGAAGTGGAATGGCTGGCATAACGATGCCATCAAGAGCTCAGCTCTGAGGCCCCGCACTCATCATCAGGTACGTTAACGATTTCTTATAATCGCACCCTCCCCATTATCCCTCCACCTGTCGGTCTGCAACAGCATTCACTGTTTGTTCGCGCTTCCTGTGGTAGGGTGAAAATAGGCTGACATTGCTAACTAAAGAAGACGATGACCCCTGAGACAGAAGACAAGGAATGGGCTGCCAAGTTTGGCGCCGAGGCGCAAAAAGTCATTCGCAAAACAGTCGAGGATAACGTGGCCGATTATGAGTACCTAAAGCAGTTTGCGCTGCCAATCTAAATTGATTTGGCTGCATGCTGGCTCTGCTATTTAAATGATTGCTTTTTCTCTACGGTTTTGGATCTGCTTTTGCGCTTCTATCCCATATCAGATTGGACTTTTGCACGTGGTAATAAGTACCAAACCAGGGTAATGAATGACTTATGAGCGCTTGGATTTGGTTGATCGTACAGCTATTATCATACAACGACTTTGGAACCACGCCACCTGATGAATATACATATGCCCCCTCATACACGAATTTTCCAAGTGCTGTGATCAATGCCCCTTTTTATAGGCTCTGGCCACCTCGTGACAGATTCCCAAGATAGCCTAAAATACACATTTTATACATTTGGAGGGGTAACACCTATGTTGGTTTTATAAGAGGAACTTGGGCGTCCTTGAAGGACTCAGCCTTCCATCCGACCCCCCCTCAAGCCATTTCGTAGCCCCTTTCGGTCACTCTGGCCTTCCCTTCATGCATTTATTCGGCTACTGGCTCGGCTGTCTCCTCCTTCTTCTCAAGCTCTTTCGAAACATAGGTAGGCTTTTCGAACAGCCCGTGTGTGACATTTCCAGACCACTCCTGGGCGTACTCCTTATCCTGGTCGTTCGCCCAGTTCACCTTGACATCCAGAAGCTGCTTCTCAGCACCCTCAGCATCTTCAGACAGCACAATCTTGTTACCACGACCAGCACCGCTCAGAACGGACGCTATATCGGCTATAGAGTTTGGCTTCTGCGCATTGAGAGCAATACCACGCTCCTCTTTTGTGCGGATGGGCCGGTGGCTCGTGTTGCCCTTCTCTTCCTGTTTGGCGGCTCGCTTGCGGTCGGCCTCGGTGAACTCCTCGGCATTCTTGTATCGGAAATCGTCGTCCCATGCAACCTCGTGAAGATGCTTCAACTCGCGTAGTTTCTGGAAAACAGAGCGGCCGATCGAGCCTTGGCCGGCGGGAAAGGAGATGTGTGCGAAGGGTGACCAGTAGTCTTTACGAAGCTTGGCGGGCTTTGTCTTTTTTCCGTTAAATGGGAGTTGCTTGAGGTCGTGGAAACCCTGTACGCATATGGTAAGTAAGTTAAAGGTGCTCTATAGGAAATTTGCAGGTTTGAACTCACATTTAGCGTCTTGTCAAAGCTGTAAATAATCTGGTTTGTTCTCCTGTGGCCGAATACCCAGATATCCTCTCCATGACCCTCAGGCGGAGGAAACCCCCTACCAATCTTCTTCTTGCCAAAATGGCCGTGCCGCACCCATATCCTTACGTAGCTGGGCAACTGACCCAGTCGAGATGTCGGCGCCGTGTTCATGGTCGCCCGTTGTGAGGTTGAGATGACCTTGATATTGGGATGGCCTGGAAAAAATCGCCGGTTCAATCACGGGCGAAGCGGGGTCACGTGAAACTGAAGCCAAAAGATGGGTTAAGACTGAAGAGTTATGTTTTGGGGTCGTTTTACAGCCTCTACCCGTGATACTTCATTGTTTAAAACCAAGTCTCCATTTATTAGGGCTATTGTGATTGAAATTGAAGCATTAGCCTTGTATTTTTCACTATTGGATGTTGTTCTCATTCCTTGAAGTTGGCAACTTTCCAACGGTCTCGGTTACCCATTACGGAAATACATGCGCAGATCGAAGACTGTCACTAGGGATGATAAGATAAGGGCATCTGACCAATAAGCATGCATCACGGTCCCAGAATGGATGGACCTACCAGAATAGACCATGCTCCAATGACGTCGAAGAATCCGGAAGCTCCCAGAAGCTAATGGGTTGGGCAGGAGGCTTCCATGAGCGTGCTCGATGCTACTTGAACCTGCCGAAGCCAACCATCAAGATCGAGATACTTCACGTCGGACGATATCCTCCGCCAGATCATTCTATGGAGTGACTTGATTCTTCCATCGGATCCACCTAATTTGTGAATAAATTCACATCTTGGCCCTCGGTCTTCCGGATCACTTTCTTGCTCCTGCAGCTTTCAAACAACGATACCCCACAACCTCAAACGATACCCAACCTTTCCGAAGTCAGAAAACCTGACAAAAGCCATTCTCTTACATACTTTCTACCAACCAAATTATCGGGCTACATTTCGTTATACACCTTAATTCTCTGTCCCAAACCATCGTTTATACTTCTACTACGGCAACGCAATCATGAATAACCGCATGGACTTCACAGACCGCGCCCAAAAGGCTGTGGAAGATGCCATGGGCTTGGCTGAGCAATACGGCCACTCTCAGCTTGTGCCAGTTCATCTTGCTGTTTCTCTACTCGACCCTCCTCCGGACCCTTCAAAGGATCAACAGAATGGCCCTGCCCCCACAAGTACACTCTTTCGGCAAGTCGTTGAGCGAGCACATGGCGACCCTCAACTGTTCGATCGAGCCCTCAAGAAAACCCTCGTCCGGCTTCCAAGTCAAGATCCCCCGCCTGAGCATGTCTCTCTGGCACCTCAGTTTCACAATGTGCTCAGAAAGGCCATGGACTTGCAGAAGGTGCAGAAGGATACATACATTGGTGTGGATCACCTTATCACTGCGCTTTCTGAGGAGTCAACAATCCAAGGACCCCTCAAGGAAGCCAATGTCCCCAAACCTAAACTTATACAAGAGGCAGTTCAGGCTATTCGGGGAACCAAGCGAGTCGACAGCAAGACGGCTGATACAGAAGAGGAGAACGAAAACTTGGCCAAGTTCACCATTGACATGACTGAGATGGCCCGCGAGAAGAAGATCGACCCCGTCATTGGTCGAGAGGAAGAGATTCGCAGAGTTGTCCGAATCTTATCCCGACGAACTAAGAACAACCCTGTTCTCATCGGTGAGCCCGGTGTAGGAAAGACCACAGTTATCGAAGGACTGGCCCAGCGAATCGTCAACCGTGATGTCCCCGACAACTTGAAGTCATGCAAGCTCCTCTCACTAGACGTGGGTGCACTTGTCGCCGGCAGCAAGTACCGAGGAGAGTTTGAAGAGCGAATGAAGGGTGTTTTGAAGGAGATTACCGAGTCCAAGGATGTCATCATCCTCTTTGTCGATGAAATCCACCTTCTGATGGGCGCCGGTTCGTCTGGTGAGGGAGGCATGGACGCTGCCAACCTCCTCAAGCCCATGCTTGCCCGTGGCCAGCTGCATTGTATCGGCGCGACTACCCTTGCTGAATATCGCAAGTACGTTGAGAAGGATGCCGCCTTCGAACGTCGGTTCCAACAGGTCATCGTCAAGGAACCCAGCATTCCTGAGACAATCTCCATCCTTCGAGGCCTCAAGGAACGATATGACCGACACCACCGTGTCACCATTCTCGATAGCGCTCTAGTAGCTTCTGCAAACCTGGCTGCTCGCTACCTCACATCCCGGCGACTGCCCGACTCGGCCATTGATCTTGTCGATGAGGCAGCCGCCGCAGTTCGTGTTGCTCGAGAGTCTCAGCCTGAGATCATCGATTCTCTTGAACGTAAGCTTAGGCAGCTTATGATTGAGATTGCGGCTCTCGAGAAGGAACGCGACGAGGCATCCCAAACTCGTCTTGCTCAAGCTAAGAAGGATGCCAAGAACGTTGAAGAAGAACTGCAGCCTCTCCGTGAGAAGTACCAGAGCGAGATCAAGCGCAGCGAAGAGATTCACCAAGCCAAGCTGAAGCTCGATGATCTTGAGAAGCGTCTTGAGGATGCCATGAATAACTCTGAGCATGCCAAGGCTGCCGATCTCAAGTACGGTGCCATCCCCGAACAGGAGGCTGTCATCAAGGAGCTTGAGGCTCGCAAAGCTGCCGCTGACGCCGCTCTCAACGCTACTACTACCGACGCCGGCGGCGCCATGGTTACGGACATTGTCACCGCAGACAATATCAACGAGATTGTTGCCCGATGGACCGGCATTCCTGTCACTCGCCTGCGCACCACTGAGAAGGAGAAGCTCATTCACATGGAAAAGGTGCTTGGTAAGGTCGTCGTTGGTCAGAAAGAAGCTGTCGGGTCTGTTGCCAATGCCATCCGACTCCAGCGTTCTGGTCTTAGCAACCCCAACCAACCACCTAGTTTCTTGTTCTGTGGTCCTTCAGGTACCGGAAAGACCCTTCTTACCAAAGCTTTGGCCGAGTTCCTGTTCGACGATTCCAAGGCAATGATCCGTTTTGACATGTCCGAATACCAGGAGCGACACGCACTCAGCCGAATGATTGGTGCACCCCCTGGATATGTAGGCCACGACGCCGGCGGTCAGCTCACTGAGGCTCTCCGTCGCAAGCCATTCTCCATCCTGCTGTTCGACGAGGTTGAAAAAGCAGCCAAGGAAATTCTCACTGTCCTTCTTCAGCTCATGGATGACGGTCGTATCACCGACGGTCAAGGCAGAGTCGTTGACGCCAAGAACTGCATCGTGGTTATGACCTCTAACCTGGGCGCAGAATACCTTGTCCGACCTGGTGTCAAGGAGGGCCGTGTTGACTCTGGTACCCGAGAGTTGGTCATGAACGCCCTGCGTAACTACTTCCTGCCCGAGTTCCTCAATCGTATCAACTCAGTAGTCATCTTCAACCGTCTCACACGTAGAGAAATTCGCAAAATTGTCGACATTCGGCTTGGCGAAATCCAGAAACGACTCGAAGATAATGGTCGGAAAGTCAAAATCGACGTGTCAGAAGAGGCAAAGGATTATCTAGGTAACAGCGGATACTCACCAGCTTACGGAGCTCGGCCTCTGTCTCGTCTCATCGAGAAAGAGGTCCTCAACCGTCTTGCTATCCTCATCCTGCGCAATAACATCCGCGACGGCGAATACGCGCGTGTTGAACTTATCGATGGCAAGATTGTTGTGCTTTCCAACCACGAGGACAGTGAACTTGGGGAGGATGAGGATATGATGGATGAAGAGGATGCAGTTGATGAGTTAGTGGATGACATGGATCAGGACATCTATGATTGAGTGAAATCCGAGGATTGAAACAGTACTGTTGGTGATGGATGATTATGCTCTCCTGGACGAGTTTGATGATTGCATGACGGAGTTAAGGCATCATGCTTAATGTTTGTACTGAAAATTCATGTACTTAGCTGCTTATGATATACATATAATGGATACAGAATATGAATTAGTTTATCAGATTTCTTGACATGTGATTCAGCATAATTAATTACCTATGTATCTATAAATGTCTTGTCGGATAGTTAAACTCTTCGACTTATACTTTCTGAACTAACCACTATGCTGGACCAAGAAACACAGGGCCCTCTCCGATCCATCCGAAATCATCAAGGATCATAGACCAGTCAACTCCCTGAAGGGGATCAATAGCAGTATCCATGCTCTGGTCCTGACCATTGATGTCTGTGTTGGAGTTGAGATTATTGTCGTTGTCGTTATTATTGCTAGTCCCTGGATACTTTTGTTCTGGACGCTACATGTGAGTAGTCTCGATGTATTTCGAGGCGGGCAAAAACTTACGAAAGGCATCAAGGCCTCTTTGTGTACCATCTGTGATACTCTTGGCTTCTTGCAGTGCATCCTTGAACCGCGCGAGGCACCAATATGATGTAGCAGCGCCTATGCGATCTGGCCATGCACCGACAGGAATATCCCACTTGGGCAGTACATGCCTCACAGACCAGAACGTTTCGAGAATAACGGATCCTCGTGTCGGTAGATCGTTATCGCGGACGGAACAAGACCTAAGAAGAGACAGAACTTGTGCCGCAACAGTTTCAGCATCCGAGGTTGAGAGGTGAGGAGGGGCGGCGGAGGAGTGCAGCGTGGACAGAAGAATGCAGCTGGCATCGACGATGGCACGGTAAATCCAGTGGGTGCAATGTGTGAGTAATTGACATGTTGATTCGAGTGCGAGTGCTGTGTTGATGATATTCTGTGAGGTGTTGTATATGCGTCGGGCATTGAGGGTGAAGTTGGGACGTTGGTCAGAAGGTGATACGTAGTAATAAGCCTGGACTTCGAGTTGTGCAACTAGCATAATGAAACGAGAGAAGTCTGAACATGAAGTTTTAGCCCTAAGAAGCTGAGAATAGCATTATTGCACACGTACCTGTCTGCACACGAGTGACGAGTGGCCTGAGAAGCTCAAACTCATCTTCCCACGTTCTGACAACTGTTTCAGGGACTCCATTGTTTGATGAGATCTGGGCTGCCATGGCTGTATGTAATCGATTTGAAAACTTTTGCAGCTCAATGAAAGTGAGCAATTCGGGTGCAAGAGAGTCTTTTATAATATCCTTGCATTTGGTGTCGTTATGCTGTAGAAATGGCGGTGGATGTCCGTTGCCTGTAGAAATTCTACACTTCTTTTAGCTACCTACCTACATACAGCTAGTTATGGATTGGACGAACCTTTGAGCAAGAACGCAGCAGAACATCCATGTTATAGATGCCTCGTAATCTGAACATGTCATATACTGGCGTCCACCGATTAAGAAGCTGGGATGAGACCCTCGACCGGTATGTAGACCCAGGAGCATACAGGCGTTCAGAGCGCTGCTTATGAATGTTGGCGATGGATCGGTAACAAATCTGATAGTCGGGAATGGCCAGGCACAAATTAACAACAGGGTGTGAATAGACTCGAGATCCAATGTGATAGCTTGGAGCAGGCCCCATACGTCGCGGTTGAGGGAGTCGTGTAATGCAGTTACAAATTGCTCGTTTTTAGCATATCGACGACAGGCTATGAATATGATTGTCCAGAACAGAGTCGGAGATGCTTCAAAGCACTCATCCGGGTCTCTCTTCCTCAATATTGGTAGATAGAGATGATAGCATTGTAGATATCTAGAGTTGTCAATCTCACCAGGGTAAAAAGAAAGAGAGAAAAAAAGATAAGCTAAGGGAGTCTCACTTCTCAAAATACCAATCAATATCCTGGCCAGACACCAGTTGTCCTCTCAGCATTCGAGGCTTTGTGGGTTCTGTCTTTTTTAGCAATGAAGCTGATGGTGTAAAAGACTGAGGTTGTTGGGGGCTTTGTAGGTTATTTGGTAACGGGAAAACAGTGTCGTTGGTGGTTGAGGGTAATTGACTTGTTTGTGGAGGAAACACGGAGTCATTCCTTTGGGGAATTGATGGTGATTCGGCGTTACTCTTTGGATGGACAACTTCTTTGATAGATCTGAGTTCTTGTTCCAAAAGCTCAAGTTTACTATTCGGCGTTAATTAGCAGAAGTCCGAGGAACAATATTGAGGCATTTCCGAGGAATCTAAACAGATAATTACCTTCTTCTTGTCACTCTCTTATGCGATCTGTCGTAAATACATGAAATTTGTAACTTGGCGCATCGTTGACATGGTTGTCCTGCAATAGGACTCGCTCTACACCGCACCTGGCAGATAATGAGCACGAACCGTACGCAGCTTAGCTCAGTCCAGATAACTCACCTTTGAGTCACGACAACTGATACAAGCTACATTTCGTCTAATTTTGCTCGGAGGCGAGTCAGGCGCTTGTATTGGGCCTGGACCAGAGGTCGACGCGGGTGACTCGTCTGAGGATGGTGTAGGGGCCATGAGGTTGCATTAGAAACACACCGTGAAAGATTTGGTGATGGACTTATACAGACTCATATAATATTATTAGGTTTAAAGCGATAAGATATTAATTAGTTGTTGAAGTCATTCACTTAAGGTGGATGCAAAAAAGTAAATACCTAGGTAGGTCGTTTGGAAGTTTGGTGGTCGAGTTGAGCTCTGGGAATCTTTATATCTGACGTCACGTGTGCCCCATCTCGGTCAAAAGTGTACCTGGTAGGTCCCAAACCACATACCAACAACCAGTACACAGAGTTTTAGAATACTATATTCAAGTGACGCATATTATTACCTCACGCTCATCCTACGATCGATCTATTCTGTGGACTCCATTTCAGCGCTAATGCTGGGGAACTTGGACCATGTGAAACCTCCAGTCTCAGTATTGTTGGTCTATTTCGACTTATTTTCGGCAGCTTTCTTCTGAGCTTCTGTAGTGGGGTTTTGAGAGTTCAGCATAACGCTACGGACCAGCTTCCAAAGAACCCAGACAAAACCTAGCGAAACAGCAATTCCTGTGCCTGACCTAATAGTATCTACTCCCTCGTCCTTAAGCACGGGTACAGTGACTCGGTTCATGAGTCTGCTGCCACCTTCTGGCTGAGGACTGACGTGCCAGAAAGAAGTGCCGCGAGGGAAAAGGTTGTCATATCCCACGTTGAGGCGATCGAATGGGTTCTCCAGCGTCTCCTCCCCAGAAGAGCACGCCCAAAAAACAGCAGGATAGGGAAGCTGAATCTCGGCTTGACCACTTGCTGAAGGTTTGAGGTATCGCAAATGAAGAGGAATTTCAACATTCCATGGCTGCTCTTGCCTAGGGTCTGGCGGCGCGAGCTCGAGCAGGATACTGGAACCCCATGCTTCAGTGGTGTATGCTGGCGCTTCCAGATCGACAGGCAGAGTGGTGTATCGCAAAGCAGTGAGGTTCTTGGAGGCCAGGAACAGATCGTCTCCAAGTTGATATCGATCCGCAAAAATGGTCTTTGGCAGTGTCAAGAACGCGTAAGGTGCACACTCACCCTCGGCACTTGGTAGCTTATTAGAGCTGAAGCTAAGCTGAAGAGTTGGGTGAAGCCCTGTAGGCATGAGGAATCTGGAGGTAAAAACGGATTCATCTCGACGATGCCGAGCAGGAAAGGTGAAAATGGTTGGTGAAGGCTTCTTCTGATCACCAAGTACAGACAAAACGCCAGCAACTCCAAGTTCATTCTCCTTCATGTTTGGCTGTGAGCGGTCGTTGACAAAAATACCAACTTCCACCCTTCTCACGGTAGATGCCGGAACTGCAACTGTTTGAGGTCGAAGGGGCCATAATGCCGAGACGACAAGAGCATTTATAGTCTTGTCAAAGGATAAGTCTAAGCTGGCAGCGGTCAACAAGCTCCTCAGTCGAGCGTTGCAGACGGTATCAAGCTCAGGGCAAAATTCCTGAGAGCTAATGGTTACAAAAGACTGTAGATCTTCAATTGCCTGGTGAAATGAGAAGATGGGAGAAGTGGAGGTTGCTGGTTGCTTAAATTCGGTGAAAGCCTATTGCTGGTGAGCGTTTGGTAAGTCAAGATATGTGAGAAGCATACCTCCGGCTTAGAACATGCCAGTGGCCCGAACCGCTGGAGCCAGCCACACAGGTTTGTTCTAAGATTCCAGGTCAGTGGGTTGTACTGGCCTCGGGTTTGAAATTACATACGGGTTGCATGAGTTTGGTGATGTTGGAGTGGCATAGACATGAAGTCCTGGTGAGATCCGCGAGGTAAAAGGGTCGAGCGTCTCTGATTTAACAGGGTTGGCCCATCTGATGTGAAGAGACTCATATTCTTGGAGTATATCGGTGAGCTCACGAGGCAGCTCACCAAAGGGGATAGTGAGCTTATCCTGGCGAGCTGATTCGATCTGTGGCCCCAATAACCCAGCTTCTTGATTGTCCAACTCCTCGGGATCAAGGGTATGGTCGTTGTGTATAAATGTGACGCGCTCACGCATGATGGCGGTGCGGTATGGTATGTGATGTGATGTGATGCTTGTCCCTGGTTTAGTTCGGTGTGTTGTATCCGTATATACGAGTATTGCTCAGCTCATGTAAGGCAAGCTACAACAGCACAGCTATCAGGGAAGCTTGTCGCGTGCGGACTACGTCTAGAGTAGGCTTAACACGTAGTAGATCACATCCAATGCAGTTTCAGAGATGGACAATTAAACTGATAACCAATAGGAAAGCAAGCCTTTCTGCCTTGTTTCGTTGCTTCGGTGTTGAGCTCGGTGGGCGATTTGGCTGACAGATGATGCACCAAAGGTGACGTTGGTTTTTGGTGACCGAAGCTTGACTTGAAAGAAGCGATAAACTACCTAAGTACCCAGTACACGTGGATTGTATGGACATCAGGCAGTGGTTGGCGTCACCAAATACCACTCAACCCCAACCCTTGCTCCTAGGTACTATGCTCTCCAGGCGGGGCTGTTCCTCTTTGGTTACCGCCAAAAACTACGCTAAACTCACTCGGGGACCGACGCTTGATCCGTTTTCAAACTTGAGTAGGTACGGGCTACGGGTGCGCCTGCCACACGCGGCCTCAGTCGCGAATTGAAAGAAGTCGCACCAACGATCGCCCCTTCCATCCCAGGTAGTCTCTTAGGTGTCTTCGAGATGATACCACAACAGAGCCTGGAACTCCTTCCTCCTACATATTTACTGTTGCCTCCGTGAAACGACGTTGGAGAGTAGCAACTACCAAAAACGCAACGGGACGCTGTACCATACGATCATGCCTTTTAACAAATGAGCCGACAACCGCCCGCTGTAGCTTCAGAGCACGATACCAGCCAAATTCGCATTCGAAGCGACACAATAAACCCGCATTTGAACCGGAGATCTTTCGGCCCCAGCGATTACAGTACAGCCGTGAAACACAACTAGCTGTTAGAAGTGAAGTTGCGAGAGTGACGACGGATTGTGTTCTGGCTGATCCGCCAGAGTCGCGGGGAAAAGCTACCGACTCCGTACATCGCGCATCAAACACCATGGCCGACCATCAGCCGTATGTCACTATTCGCTCGCGGAGACCTGTTGAAGGTCCAGGCTCAAGAAGCACTGGTCCTCCCATGGTGCGTCTTGCCGTTGGTTCCATTCCGACATTCAAAACAACATCTGACTTACACCATACCACTCATTAGGCTGCACCCAATGGAGGAGATTACTATGCCAGGTCCGCAACACACGACACAAGCCGTACTAGTTTCCATGTGAAACACATCGGCCAATTCGCACAAAGACTTGAAGACGTCAGTCTCTCCTGTTCACCATTGAAACTGTATCTAAACTCTATTTCAGTCCGCAGCTCGTGCCTTTCCCAACCGTGGAAGATCTTCGGCCAGATACAGCAAAGTGCAGGCATTGTTGTTACACTGGAACTCTGACGATCTCTTCGTCATTCCTGAGCTGGAAGACCTAGAAAAGTGTTTGAGCGAGGACTATGGCTTCAACACTGACATATTTGGCATCCCCTCAGAGAACTCACATCTTGAGTTAATGATGCGCATTGGTCAGCTTATCAAGGATCATGAGTCTCAAGACACCCTATTTGTAGTATATTACGGTGGACATGCCAGAATCGACGAATCCAGACAAAGTACCTGGTGCGCGTATGTTGTTGTCATCGTCAGAATTCTAAGGAGATCTCCTAATGGTTTAATAGTACTCGGGAAGCAAACTCACCATGGCTTCAGTAAGACATTCTTAACATATCCGTCGCCACATGTCTAACTTTCAAACAGATGGTCTGCAATCCAAACTCTCCTCGAACGCTCACTATCAGATGTCCTCATTTTGTTAGATTGCTGCGCTGGAGCCGCGAGTGCGACCTTTCCCAGCGGAGCCAGCATCACCGAGACCATCTCAGCCTCGAGTTGGGATGCCATTGCACCGGACCCGGGACGCTATTCCTTCACTAATGCTCTAATTGAAGTGCTTCAGGAGTGGCGTGTCCGAGCCTTCTCCGCTGCTATGCTTCACGCCGAGGTCCTCGCTCGATTAAAACATCCCCGACCCATCACCATCAACGGTAAATACTTTGAGGCTCGATCAACCCCCGTGCACTTCATGATGACTTCCAACCACAAAGCACCCAGTATCGAGATGTCTCGAATGTCTCAAGGCGATAACTTGCCATCCCCCAAGTTATTACCAATGCCTGCGATGGCCCATGAGGCAGGCCGAGCAGCTGATTCTACACCTGTCTCGCGAAATGACTACATGTTTACCGAGCCCAACGAAGATACCCCCCATGTCATGATCTCTTTAGCCTTAGAGGACGATCAAAGGCTCGATATAAACGCATGGGAACAATGGCTGGGTGCTTTCCCCGCTATGGCCAAATATGTCAAGGTCCAAGGCGTTTTCAAGAGCCACTCAACTATGCTTCTTGTTTCAATGCCGGTCTCCATTTGGGATCTGCTCCCAGAAGACCATGCGACATCATTCGTTGCCTTTATCCGTTCCAATAACCTCATGACTCAGAAGCCTCGAAATCAGTCAGTGCCGACCTTGGTTCCAGCAAACCGTTACCCAGTTGAGAATGACACTGCCTCATTCGTTTCTGGTGTTTCTGGCACGACGTTTGTACCTACAGAGATGACGGGGTTGGCTGGCCAGATGGGAGCTTTCCGGGATCCTACATACGGTAGGCAAAGCGGTCCCGTGGTGAGAAGTGCTCTTCCACCTATTCTACCACTCTCGCCTCTACATGTACCATCACAGCCTAGCTCGCCGTCCCAAAGCTTACCGCAGCGTTCCATGAGACCGATGCATTCCACAACATCACTTGCTACGTTACAAAGACAGCAGTCATCGTCCTCTCTAGGGGGCAGTGGAAACTTAACAAGGCAGATGATCATGAATCAACAACAAGCCTTGCGGCGTACAACTTTTGGGGCTGACGTTCCAGAACCCAAGAAGTTTTCTCCTCATGTGGAAAAGCGTCTAGAAGAGTATTATCAGACTGAGCCATTGCCGAACGATGGCCAGAAGGCATTCTTTGCCTCAAATCTTGGTGTAGAGCCTTGGCATGTGGAGGTTTGGTTCCATCATCGGAGGGAAAGGGACGCCTTTTCTCAACGATTTGCGTCCCTGAGAGTCGAAGACTCGAAGGCTTGGGCTCATGAAGGGCCACGCGTGATATTACCGGCGAATCTCAGTGAGCTTTTAGACATATCGCTACCAGGGCAGAATCTCCTGCTTGATCTCCGGTCATCAACGGAATTCCAGAGGTCACACATCAAGGGCGCACTTCACCTGCGTGCTCCACAATCTTTCTTGCGCCCAGCATCTCTAGATATGGTCGAGCGAGCCTTTCCCGACGCCCAAAGCAGGAGGATATTTTCGCGCTGGCACCAAGCGAAATGCATCATCTTTTACTCGCGTGGTCTTGAACATCCTTGGGAATGTCCATCCGCCGAGGTTTTGCTGGAGAAGCTCTGGGTTTGTGGCTGGAATGGGCGTTGCTTTATTCTAAAGGGCCATTATCGGGAGTTCAGTGATTCCTTTGGCAAACACATCTACCGTGTCCAAGATGGTGATGTCGACAAAAGCTTATCTCAAGAATCGGCTACCAGCCAAGGCATGCAAAGTAATGAGGGTGAGCTTGCCGGTCTTTTTGCTCGTTTGGAAAGAGAGGATCAGGCGCGTCATCTTAGCTCATCTCCTGGGTACAACGAAGAACGAACTACAGCACTAGCAGAGCAGGAAAAGGTACTCGAGAATGAGTTCCAGAACCATTTTCCTGCACTCTTCAAGAAGGCACTAGATGTTCACGCCCCTGGGAGATCTGACGACGAAACCTTTGTCACCAAAGCACAAATGGTGGAGTATCTGGATCGCGGCTTGACAAAGATTCGAGATACTCAGGCTCTCCAGGCGCAGACTACTATCTATGAGCCAGGGCATTCCAAACTGGCAGCCGACAGTTACTTCGACAGGACAAATGTGAATCGAGAATCGGATGAGTATGTCGAAGTTGGCCGGGGAGACGAACCAGCATCAGATGGGAGCCCACAGATGGCAAGCAAGGGCAAGGAAATCCGGGCCATGTCGTCCCCAGATGAGATGTCCCGAAGGGGAAGAGGAGGGCTTTTGAACAAGGTGTTCCGGAGGATATAGTATCAAAAACCCATGTGTTATGATTTACGTCGCATGCATAGGATAGCCTTGAACCAGACCTGGGAGTTCATTTTGAGAGGCGAGGAGTGAGAAGTGAGAAGTGTACAACGATGTATTTGTGGATGTCGAAGATGTCACGAAATACGGTGACATTTTAGCACCATGCCCTTATAACACTCCGTAAATCAGTTATAAGTCCCTATAGTAGTTCGTATTCCTAAATGAATGGTATATTTCACAGCTCTGTACCCCGTACAGAGCACAAACCACTGAGATTCGAAAACAAGTGCTGTTCAGGCAAAGCCGCTTGGTTACTTTATCACTGGGCTACTCAACGATACTATCTGACTGGGTTTCCACTAAACAACCATGACCTTGACCACCACCCTCCACGACTTATTGGAGTTGGCATACCAGTGGTGATTACAACTGAGCCAAGTTATCATGGCCCTCCAATGTTTTACGCCTCCTGATCGATGGGTTTGTCGATGTAGCACAGCAGCCCAGATACAGTAGCCGGTGCCGCTGTGCAAAGCGGCAAGACCTCGTTTTCACGCGTCCAACTGGCGAAGCCAAACCGTCACAGGCAATTGTTGCATGCATGCGTGGAACTTGACGAGGGAGCGGATTACCCAATAGAGGGCTTGTCGCGACTTTCCAGAAACTGAGAATCTCGGTGAGACGATGCGCAGACGGCGTGTAAGGGAGTGAGTTAAGGAAACCATCCCACAAGACACAAGACACCTTGGGTCATGGCAGAAGGTAGCACAAGTGGAGCCATGGGTACATGGCGAGATCATAAAGGGGAGAGTTTGCTGGGGGACAGTATACGGACGGAGTGCGGTCAAGCGGAAAGATACAGGACACAACCTCATAAACAAAAAGCAATGCTCATGTTGTGAAGCTGCTGTACTGGACAGGTACGAATAGTATCCGTAGGTTGAAGGATATCGGGAGGGTCTACAAAGGGGGGCAAAAGGCACCTATGGTGGGGTCACCTATATCTGAGCAAATACAACTGTAGAGTAGTATACATACAGTAGCATGGCTGTCTCCAAGGCCAGCATAAGTTCAAGGTTAACTCAACTAGTTACTCTGTAGTTAGGTAGCTGAATGTTTGGGGAACAGGGGCGAGCAGCCCACATTGCCCTGCCAGCTTGGCTGAACGCCACAGAGAGCAGCAACAAAGGATTCAGATATTGTAGCATTCATCAAACATCGACCATCATCCGAGACTGGCGCCGAGCACGGAGCAGCGGCTGAAGAAGAAAAATGACCGACCAAGAGGCCGAACCGGGGAAAGGGTCCGTGGCCTGGGGCCAAGGGACGCCCGGCCACGGCGGCTCAAGTTGGGTTTGGTGTCCGTCTGACAGGACGCTTGGGCCGGCCGCTTCAGAGTACGGTATCGTGTCACTGTCACGGCGGCCCATGGGTCATGTCCACCCACCCATCCAGGAGCATGACATGACAACAGACAGCCTAAACCTAGGGCAGAGGCACAGTTCTCAATCGCCTATGTTTGAGAATCCCGTTGACCTGACAGAATCCTAACGCTACCATGGAAGTGGATACCACTGGGTCGAAATCGATAACCCTGAAGATACTGTACAATACAGAGTAGTTGCTTTTCGATTGTGGGCTGCGAGCATTGGGAAAATGAGTCCACCCAATGAGCCTTTCCGTAAAGTGTCCAAAACAGAGAACGACTCAGTACAGTACTGTATATGCTAATAAGCGTAAACTTTCCTCCAAGGCACACACACACACCAACCTCTTTGTTGCAGCTGGGTTTGACTGAAGTCGACCAGTAATTATATTCCTTCCCGTTTAATTCGCAGTTTCACAATGCCAACCCTGTTTGTTGCATTCCTAATCATCCACGCCCATAATGGCACCTGACAGTCAACTGACCACCAGACCTTCGACAGGGTAAAGTGTAGGCGATAATCCCCGTATCAGTTGATGAAAAACGAACAGGACAAATCCAAGTGGGGGAGATGAGTGGGAAAAAGAAGGGGAAAAAGTAGAGAAGAAAATTAAAAATGAAACTTTGTCAGGATGCAGTCAACCGTTAGGAGTCGCTTCTATTTCTGTTGCACGTTAGTTGACGTGATCCTTGTCTCTTCTCTCGGACATCGTAACTAACAAGGACCAGGCGTTCCGTTGATCAATTGTCATAATGACAGCGACTTGAACCCTTGGTTAGCTTGCAAAGATCTGATAAAAGCCTCGGTGAGACACAACTTTGCGGGGTTTTTTATCGCATAATACAATTGCGGCACCTTTCGAGAGTATGAAGCCATCCACAACTTTGCAGTCGAGGCAAACCACGAAATAATCGCATGTCGCTTGTGGTGCATGCATATTCACGATGTACCTTCACTTTCGTGGCAGGCAAACCTTCATGGTCATCATCATGACATGCATCAGAACAAATCAGTCGGGGGAGACATTGCATAAACGATAGGCTTATGACAGGTACTGTGCAGTTCCTTTCCTGCATGCATTGAAAGAAAGAGACCTCGGCCACAGGCAACTTCTTCCGCGATCATGCACTGATATCCTGATTGATAGTGTTGAACAGAATCTCAGTGCGACTCCGGAGCAGCCTTCGTTCGATCGAGGCGGGGTGATGCTGACATACCCCCCCCCCCCTCCCCCCCTTCCCCCACAAAAGCAAAGGAGTACTTAAGTTGCTTGTGTTGCGACACTGTTCCGAATCTATGAACAGAGTTATTGGACTGGCCTGACTTAAGTCGATTCTGGAAGAGACGCAATAGCCGCCGAGGAGTGTAAACAACTAAGTTTATCAAACTTAACATTATGTCGCCGATGAAGCCAGATGCAGGGATCCGATGTGGCAGTTAATTCAGATGGCCTGCCTCTGATGGTCCCGCCTTGCCAGGATCGCCCCTGTTCAGGGAGACACTTTTACCGTACCGGATGTTTTAAACTGTAGGTGAGTGTCACCACGGATCATGTTGCTTGCTCATCGTGCTATCGAGCGAATATTAGATGAACGAGTCATGGTGATATAGAGAACTTTATTTTGAACAAGTTGCGATGCCCTGCACGGAATCTTTGTAGCTCCAGATTTACGCTTAATTGACATGTGACCGGTTTACTAACAGTAACAGCCACCTGCTAGATTCCGAGGTTGACACTTGAATTGAGATCAACGAAGAGATTTACAATATTGGTATCTTGATGAACTGGCGGGTAACTCTCAGTATGTTTGACTGGCGATGCCACCGTCACCGCTTCTCCTTGTGTAGCAGTCTGGCAAAATCGTATTCATTTATGTATGGCCTCCCGAGCCCGTGTTGTGGCGAGAGAGCGACACAACCTGGGAAGGGTTTTTTTTTCCGCTGTGAGTTGTGAAGAAGAATACGTGTGCTAATATCTTGCCAAAGTGATACCTTCCCATGTCAAGCAGGTAATGATGAGTAGCCAAAGCATGTTTAGAGGCTTTAGAAAACAGCAGGCATTGAATGGTAGCAGGTAAATTCACGTATGATTCAAGGCGGGAAGGAATAATAAATCCAACTGCCATATTCTTCTCTGATTGTATTGAACATGCAGGAAGCCGTTGAGATGGCTAGTTGCCAGCACATGCAGGTCATCATGACGGAGGACAACCTGGCAAACGCGAGATAAGCGACGGCGTAGTCGTGAACGATATCCAATCGGTTGGCCACTGACAACTCTCGATCCTGAGCCGTGGCGGCAAGGGGCGACATTAGTCCGCATGTTATGGTTTCGTGGGACCGGATTGCTTTTTGCTGTCAGGAGTTCAGTTACCACTAGAAAGACTTGGCACATATGATGAAGAACGCCCCTCCCCCCTCTGTGGGAAGGATACTTCAGGGCTTGTGCTATGTACCACATGCTGTGACATTGGCCCGGATCTAGTATAGCAAGGCCAGTGAATTCATGCAAGGCGGTGAATTCAATCGAGTATAACTCTTTACTTAGACGGAGACTTTCCCCTTGCAACGTCTGTCTGCTCATCGATCGTTGGCAGACACACGATGGATGGTGACACAGAGATGAGACTGGGGTGTCCCGCAAAATATGTCAAAAGCCAGATCTGCTCGGCGCCAGATTTGTTGGTTTTGCGGGCCCACCAGCTCCCAGGAGCTCGCAGGCGTCCAGGGTGCCCTGAAAGCCCCTCCCGACCTGCGGGCTCTGCCGTTGGGTTGAGTTGACTGTCGACTGTTGTGCTGTGGCCATTGACGGATGAGTGATTAGAGGTCTTTTAATAAGACAGCCAGGGTGTCGGGTAGGCTACGGCTCTTTTCCTAGTGTAGCCTATCTTGCGAATGTATCCTTGAATTTCTCCGTTCCATTTTTGGTTGGCACCGAGAATGTGAGCAAACTGCAGAGAATATGTGCAGTGGTAATACAGAATTTGAACAAATAACTAAACTGAGGTTGTCTCACTCCGGTGAGATGTCAAGAAGGGGCCATGCGGGGCGCGACAGGAGGCAGCTGGCAGCCACCATGTCTCGTCCAGCAGCTGGGGTTCGCATGAACAAGAGGTGTGGGTATGATGGGTATGACCTTACCCAGCATCCTGCGTGTGAATGGAGAATGGTCTGCATATCTTGCATAGCAAGCACAGCGACGTGGGTCAAGTGAACGTCGATGAACAAACCAGCCTTCTTCAGAACAATGCTTTGCATCCTAAACAAAAACGTGGACCCAGCTCTGGCTTCACAGCGACCTGCAAGGACCCAATACTGTACTCTATATATAATTGATTGAGATGACCGAAACGAAGTCATGAAATATATATAATAATAAGAAAAGAGAATAGCCACCATAATACCAACCAGACAACTGGGCAAATGTCGAGCCCGCCATTCCTGGCATGTCGAAGTGGCTGTCAGTGCGTGCATAGGGTAGTGATTCGGAAAGATTCTGAGGCATCTCCGTTGTGCAGTTTTGACAGATGTGGATAGACTAGAGGATTGCCGTAGGGATTTATTCATAGCCGAAGGTCTGGCAAAAACTGATCGGCGAGGGGAGGCCCGGCGCAACTCCGAAATGAATGGTGAGTGGCCAGCTCAAGATACCGGGATACTGGTGTAGGAAAGGTGCACCCGGGACCCTTGTCTCAAGGCTTGAGATGGGGCGACGACTTGTGCACGCGCCGGCTCTGACAGATCCAGCTTGGGTTGATCCTAGCAGGCATGTTGAGTCGCAGCCCTGAGCATGGTGACTATAATAGAACAGGATGAAGTAATAACGTGCGTGCTGTAGCTGTCGCCGTCCGGAGGGAGGTTTAGTTGGGCGGCCGATGCCAAGGAAATAACTTTAAGAACCAGGGTTTCGCCAGTGATGACCCTGGTACTGTAACCGATGTAGCCTGAACTGCATGTAGCTGGATTAGTGATCTTTCCATGGATTCAAGACCGTTGAGGAAATGAGATGGGTGTTTGCGATGCACGTACCGCTCAACGGCGTGCTGATCAGCATACCTCTTGGCAAGAAACCAAGCGTTTTATGAGTTGGATGTTTGGTAGGTACAGTACTTACCTTAATAAGCATCTTGAAGAATGTGGAGATGATCCGATCAATTCAAGATGCAAGGAAACCGGCACTTGACTACCTATCGGGTGGGCTATTCCACTTGCTCCTTCTGTTATTGTGTACTGATCCAGCTTCTTATCGGGCAGGTAGTCCTGGCTGTGGCTACCTGTTCCATACTGCATACATGTATGTTTGTAGGAAAGAGGCAAGGTATATGCACTCAAGGCACCTTCCATTCCAAACTCGTGCAAGGTAACGTGATGTGGACCTCGATGTGGAGACTTTTTATTCTCAGCTTGCCTTCCTCGTCTTGGAATAGAATACACCTACCTTACGGTACCATCGCTCTGTACCCAAGTATCCTAGGTATCCGTACTCATGCATTGCCTCTCCGTAACAAACGCCAACCTCAACGGCGAGTGCAACTTCATCGGTTCACCTACTGGACCTGGACCTCAAACCTTCCAGACTTCGCCTCGGAAGGGAAAACAAAGTTTATTATCCTGATTAAGCTCGAGAACCATCTGCCGAGCTCAGGTACGCCAGGGACAAGCAGTTAGCCACCTTAGCAGACACGCACCGGTAAGCCTCAGTGTAACGTTCAATCCTCGTTCTCAAACGGATAACTTAAGTTTCGTTCAGGTACCAAGACAAGACCAAATATGACTTTGGCCGTCGTCGGTGGCAGGCCGTATCAAGCCTAGAAATGCAACGATATACCTGCTGTTTCAGTGCACCTGCGCCGAGTATTACATGTACTTGCCCTGTAATTCCATCGAAACCGTTTTCTTAGGAGCCAATCGTGGCCTGCGAGAATGGCTATCCCGGCTCCGGAGGTGATCCTAATGCGTCCCGGCGCCGTGCGATCTTCACGACGATCGTACAACCTGACAAGCCAATCGCAACAAAGATTTCGCTGACAAGCTGTATAATTTATGTCCTGCGATTTGTGCAAGGGCAACCTAGGAGAGCTGTCACAATCTATGTATGAATGTTTGAATATTTCCCGACTTATCGCTGGTTCGTCCGACGAACGCGAAGGAAATAAACATCTTTTCGAAGCTTAGGCTTATGGAGTTGCCCGTCTACTGCACTTACGTGTATTTGCTCTCAACAACGAGGTGTCAGGACGCTTGTTCTCTATTCTCAGACCTTGTTGGACCAGCGCCCAAGACCCAGGGACTTGGGCCTGGACTGTCCGTCGACGCCACGGGCCTCCCGTCTCTGTACCCGCTCAAGCCGCGTCGCAGTCAGAAATCCTAGTGGTATGAGTGGGATTACGCCCCCCCTTTCAGGATTGCTGGGAATCCAAGAAACAAACATATCACAGCACAAAACGACACGACGGCCAATGCAAGGCATTCCTTACCATATTCAATAGCCCCACATTGGCTGCCGAAAAGACAACGACTGCCGGGAGCCCATGATACAGACACAATCCTGAGATCGCTCGGTTCAGCCTCGAAGCACGGACAGACGATGAAAAACATATACTGGGCGACGACGACGATGACAAGGCATCAGACTCGTCCATCTGCAGCCTATTCAGGCACCTGGAGACAGTGAAGCCTAGAAAAGCGAGAGATCCGCAACACGGTACTGACGTGTAATTGCCTGCCCGACTGGCGAAATCAAGGATCACGCTTGAATCATGGCCAATCTGTAAGCTGCAGATGCCATTGTCAGTGGCGGGTGCCGTAGCCGCCCTAGCGCTGCTCTTAGCCACAACAACTATGGAGATGACAACCCGTCAAATATCGAGGCTGGGCTTTCTGAGCCAGAGGCAAAGCCAAAAAGGAGTGTAACGGCACCTACCAGCGCCCAGGACCCGTCATTCTTGAACTCTAATGGCACCACAAGCCCGATAACCATCGGCTTGGGTCAGAGCGTTCCAATCTCGTGATCCCCTCACAGTCGATGGTGAGCGACCGTATTAGTGGCCTCTTGCTTTCACAACGTTCACAACCAAGGTCGGCAATCTAGCGCCAAGCCACAGAGGCTTGCCAACGTTGAGAAACGCAGATGCAGATCCAGTTGAGAATAATTCTATCCCTGTCCCAAATAGTGACCTACACAGTTCAGGTCAGGTCAGGTCAGGTCAGGACAGGATCAAATATGACAGCAAAAACTCATATATGCCCACTTCCCTTCCGGTATGCGTGTGCAAAGCTAGATGCATATGCAATGATACCCCAAGCTCCGGTCTAGTCGTGTAGGACAATCCTATTCATCGCACGTTCTCAACCGCCTTGACTCCATCGCCCATACATACACAACATACATAAAAGGGACATGCAGATGGGGGTGGAAGCGGCGAAAACTAACTGACACACTCCACACTCCACAGCAAGAAGGCTGCGAGTATCACTCACGCCATGGTGTGTCAGCCACCATTAACCTGGTCGCTTTTCTCTGCTTCTCCAACTGGTTTCCTAAACTGAGAAACTAAGAGCCATGGGCGCTAGTTCTTGGCCTCTTGTTGAGCCCCTGCTCCATGTCGACTACCACCCCTGATCCAGAAAGCGGGCATATCCCAGCAACCACCAAGAGCCTGTCAAAGCTGTTCATGAGTGTTTTGGGACTGGTGACGTTTCTCTTGTCCTGAACGATACGACGCTAAGTTCTCTGAACCCAGACCATTTGTTTCTTCATCTTGCCCCATCCTTCATTCTCCCCTGGCTTTTTGATCGCCCTGTGTACCCTGTCCAAGCTCGCATGCCTGTACCCTTCAGGTTTAGACTGCCCGTCAGGTTGTTTCCTCCACACCTCGAGGCAATGACCTCTCTTCCAGATGTACTGTATCCGTCCGTATTGCTTTAAAGAACCTGGCATCCCAGTCCACAACGCTTTGTTCCCACGTCGTTGCGTGTGGCTTGGATGAATTGGTTTCACTAATACTACGACTTCTCCAGTTCAGCCCCGACCACTTTGAAATTCTCCGCTCAGACTGTTTATGGTCCAGTGTCTTCTGGCATTTCCTACCCTGACTCCCTCGTCTGCGTTGCCCTACGATTAAGTGCCCCCCCAAATACATGGGATTTAGAGCAACCGTCAAGGCTATACTCCGTACGCTGCCATTACATCTCTGATATACAAAAGGCTTGGGCTTCCCACCAACATCAGATAGCCCCCTCCGCTATTCTCTTGAACCACATCCTTCTCACCATCACTATCGCCTGGTAATCCGACGAGGGTTGGCCTTCCACAAGAACGGTTTATCGGATTTCGCTCCTTACTCAACAACGCTCTTGTTTCTTCAACTGTTTATAGTTCTGGATCTTACCAACTGGACGATCATTCAAGTTTATCTTGGCCTCATATTGTGTAATATCTCGAGGTACAATTCATTCTCGACTTGTAATTGAGAAACGAATTGTCTGTTGACATTAGAGACTAGACCATTAGCCGCTGCGCGGTCTCTTCTTGCCCAACTGGCCGTCTTGTTATGGAAGATAGTCGTTTACTGTCAAGACAGTCTGAAACGAAACCACAACACTCAGCCCCCGAACTTCCCAACATGTCTATGCTTGCTACAGCATCCCCCTCTCCTCACCTTTCATCCTTCGGTATGCCACGTCCATGGGAGACAAACCGATGTCCCGACTACTCGCTTCGACCAAGGACCGAGAACGACAAAGTTGCCCTTCCTTCGATTCGGCAGGTAGGCGACACCGAGGCTGCAGACAACCATTATGTTACTATTTAGCTAATACCTTGCAGGCATTCCCAGAATTGCAACTTCAGACCCAGTCGCCACATGATCTCAATACCAAGCCGCCCGTGACAGGACCGCCCCTGGGTACAGCACCATTGACTTCGGCATCTCCTCAATATGTGCACTCGCCCAATTCTAGTAAGAGGAGGAGATTGTCAATGGAGCGAGAGCTAGAGAGCGAGAGAGTCCACCAAGTACCACGCCTGTGTTACAGCCCCGATCGATCATCACCCAGACAGATATCACCAAACCGTCCCATGCAAGCAGGACCACCGGATAATTGGGCGGCTCCCACAAGAACAAGCCCTTATCTGACAAATGGATCAAACACTCACTCAACGCCAGTGGAAGTCAACGAACGAGCAGAGCCTCGGCCAACGTTGCCTAGTCTTCCTCCACCACGCTCTCTTGAACGAGAACCGATGCCTGTGAGCCGCGCACCAGCACCTTCAGAGGGATATCGACCATCTCACCAGCCAATGCCGCATTCACGGACGCCTATTTCTGAATCTGGTGTCTCACCTTACCGCGAGAACGGCTATGGATATCCTTACCACCACCCCACGCGATATCAATCACTCTCTACAGGATCGGCTCACTCGTTTGACCGTACCCCATTTACTCCAGGCGCATACAATACACCTTACCAGGATTTTGTTCGATTTGGAGAAATGGGCCCTGCCAGCCTCAGCGGTGATAACAAACAACGAAAGAGAAGGGGAAACCTACCCAAAGAAACTACAGACAAGCTCAGGGCGTGGTTCGTGGCACATCTCCAGCACCCATACCCGACCGAGGATGAAAAGCAGGATCTCATGCGACAGACTGGATTACAGATGAGTAAGTTCAGCCGGGTCGAGCCGGGCAATTACGGAGAAAGCTAGTGAGAATTGGAAACTAACATGGCCACTAACAGACCAAATTTCAAACTGGTTTATCAATGCACGACGTCGTCAGTTGCCGACCATGATCAACAACGCTCGCGCCGAAACTGACGCCATGACGGGCGCTCGAGGCGGTGACATGAAGGTCCTTGCCACAACAGAACGGGGCGACTTTGAGCACGCCAAGCGAGAGCCCGTTGGACCCCTAAGTGACGGCGAAGGCGCCACCTACGATGAGGAACTTGAGGCGTTGAGCCAGCGAAGACCTGGCACTATCGGCAGGGGCAGTGTCTAGACGACTCTACTACGCAGATTTCATCTGTATCTCCATTGTTTGAATGATTTTTCGGGGCGTCACCCTTATTCGGGTTTGGTATGGGAATAGCGCCTTTTTATGTTTCTTGTTACTGTTTCTTGTTCATGTTTGAGGTTTTAGCCTCCAAACGCATTTAGCGACGGGATATCCCTTGGGCATTCTTGGGTCATCTATCTAAAGTGGGGGTAGTGTTATTTTAACTCTTGCTTCCAAGTAGGGTCAGCCACTGGGACGCTGATCTTTTGAGGAACGAAAGACATGGAGAGCATTATCAATGTTACAACGAAGAAAACGCGATATACACGGCAACAGCGTTTGAATTGGGGGATAAACGGAGGATGAGTCTCTGCGATGAGCACTGAACTCAAAAAGATTAGACACCTCGCGGACAATCTACGATAATCTAGGGGCTCATGACGACTTTGGCAACAAACAGGTGAACCAGACGCCTGTGTTGTCAAATCAAATCAAGTCAAATCAAATCAAAGAAAAACATTGCCAATCAGGGAGGGATGGATCAACCACTAATGCTAGGAAGTGTCTGACAATGACCTACTGTCTGTGCGTGAATGAATGTCAGTCGGGGCAGGGCCGCTTGGTAGGGTAGGATTTAGTTGGTTTACCGACTCAAAGGCTGCTAATTATACCAGGAAGCTTTGATATTCGGTGGGAATACCAAATATCCTGAATTTCTTAACCCCTGATCTATCAAATCTTACCAGTCTTGCCGATGCCGTCGCTAACTCCCACTTGCTACTCGAGTAGTCCCCATTTCTGTCAGTGCAGATTTAGGGGAATCGAGTGGAGGTGACTGAGAGGCTGATCTTAGCTGGAGTTGTTTATACGGCAGCTAGCTTATGTTAGGAACTACTGACTCGATAGAGCCAACGGCAACCTCAAGGCAAAAGGCGATGCCAGTTATCAAGTTTGCTAAATTCAATGAAGAAAGGAGGCCAAGTTCCAAGAAGGAATTTAGGGACCAATTTTGAGGTCCGTGTTGGGATGGCCTATGAGCAGGGAGCTAACCGGTTCCATCACTTACATAGGTAGGTGGTAAACTGGGCTAAGGAGGCTTTGACAGAGGGCTGGCTTTATTAATGCAAGACACACCAGACGGAGATTCTCCGGCGCTGGGAAGGTTGTTATAGACAAGGTAAAGGTTGTGGAAGCCGATGTGTGGATGCATGAGATCGGAAGTCTGCATAAAAGACGTGTTTTTATGGCTTCGGAGCATCAAGAGAGTTATGCACGACACCGAGAAAGGAACTTAAAGGAGAGAGAGGGACAGAGAGAGAGGCCGTGGAAAGAGGAAAGAGACAGAGACAGAGACAGGATTGGCTACCCATACTGCTCAGAGAACTTAGTTCATGGTTAAAGACATGCATCAACTAATATGTGCGCCTCTGCCGCTGCATGCACAACTAGAAGATAACCTCATGAGATGTCTGCATTCCGAAACGAGTAATCCATGCCTTGTGATGACTTGTGAAAAGCTGCGATACTGACACGACCAGATCATGTACGCTTAGGATATGTACGGCACCTTGAAAGCCAGATCAGGCTTCTGGGAACGCTCTGAGCCGTGGATGCCGCTACTCCGCGAAGCATCTCCTTGCAAGTTAAGTCGAACGATCTGCGCATGCGGACTAGCTGGGAACAGGGATATACACCGGGCATGAAACATGTCAAAATTCACCGGTGAGGGGGTGTTTCCTGCCTCCAGGCTGGTAGACAGGCGACAGGGTCTCTTGTGACCCGGTTCAGGTGCCTAATAATATGCACAAGAGCCTGAACGTTGAGTGCCCCAGGCCAGGCAAGGAGCTTGAGCAGACAGAAACAAGCATAAACCAAGCTGCTTAGAGCCCGGCAGATGCACCATCCGATATTGAAACATCAAATGTCTATGCTTTGCTGAGTTTCCAATGTGAGTATAACACACCGGGCCGATACAATACCTATCGGCGCTCCAAAGCAATTACCAATCACCCTTTGTTCTGTAGCTGTGGATTCTCTGCAGAGCCGCCCCCAGTGGACAAAAGATGAATGGTCAAGCTTTTCATGTTTTGCTTTGCGTATTGACTTGTTTCAACAACTCTCACATGATGAAAATCCTACAACACTGATTGTAAAGCACTGTTGCTAGTTTGAACATGTCATGGCCATCCTCATCCACCAAGCTTGTTCAACATAAGTTCCCTTCGGATTTGAGAGTGATGACACAAAACGGGCGTTCGCCGCGGCAAGATACTGGTGGACCATGAGGGGTGCCAGCGACAGCTTATGTCCTGTGGCGGGCTTAGGTGACAGCTAGACTGGGAGGTGTACCCTTTTTCGTACATGTGCTTGTCTGTGAGCGCCACTAGAAGCTTAGTATAGACATGGCTGCGTAGTACAACCGTTGGTTTGGACTTGACAGGAAATTACTTCGATTCAACTTGAAACTTGGCATGATATTCTCGGATTATGAGCAATTTTAGCTGTTCCTTGCAATTGCCCTGTGCTGAACTAGCTAGCCCAACCTTCCGTGTATTGTTGATAGGCCGTGTGATATGCAATGCTTTGATTTCTTAAACGATCTTGAGTTGGTTGTGGATCGTCAAGGATAGACCCGGTGGCTCACCAAGTCTCCCTTTCCTCGTCCATGGAACTGGGGCGAATGAGCCGCGTGGCGTGGCTGGATGACAAGACATTCCTTGTGCCGCCCCTGACGTGGTAAGGCGACATATTTTGGGATGAGTAAAGTGGTTGACAGTTTGAGTGTCGAGAGTCACCCATGAAGTTATGAACGGACCAGCGTTCAATGCCGATCACCTTATTGGTCTGATGTCTCAAACGCAAATTGGGGTTTTCTTTCTTTCATCTCTTTGACTCCATGGTGAACAAAGTGCCACACCTCATGTTGCGCAAAGATGGGGAGCGACTAAATACAGTATCAGTTTCGGGTCCATTGAACCGAAACATAGCGTTAGGATATGAGTATTGTCACTGCGGTGAGGCTAAAGAAAGACCTGAGACCGCCTGGATCGGTTCCCCGGAGCAAAGCAGAAACGACGATATGCAAACCTGTCGGTTGACGTACTCAACTATGCGGCATGAATTCAGCCTTGACCGTAGCCCTGTTTTGTGATGCATGCAACACGCCTCATTCTGCCAGGCAATTCATTGCTGTTGCTCTCGTTGTGGCGCAGGGATGTTCAGGGCCCTACCGTCGATCCCTGGGGCCTCTGGAGCCGCCCCAGTATGTCAAAATGAACGTTGTCTCTCGGTTCTATGTTTAGTTACCGATATTTCAGGAAGACGA
The DNA here is from genome assembly GCA_033439405.1 of Fusarium sp. NFCCI 5145. Classification (NCBI taxonomy): domain Eukaryota; kingdom Fungi; phylum Ascomycota; class Sordariomycetes; order Hypocreales; family Nectriaceae; genus Fusarium; species Fusarium sp. NFCCI 5145. The sequence goes on from JAWDHB010000352.1 coordinate 1,268,104, forward strand.
ATTGACTTTCAGTATGGCTTGTGCGTGCCTGTTCATCCTTTCGTGTGTAAATAAATGACTTTCTGTAATCAGAGCCACTCTAAAAGTTTTCCTTTAACTTAGATAGCTTTTGGCGTGGAGCTCTATGCTTCCTACTTTGAATGCTTTTGTGGTGTAAGTTGAGGCTTGAATAAGGAAGTGCAAGCAAGATACCAAGAGTCTCCGTCGTTTCAGCCTTTCAGGCCAGTACCGGCAGGGCTGATAGAAGGATGGGGCGGCAATCTAAGTCGCAATTTTGTCCCCTGCTGTGTTAATCCCCGAGAACCAGGCCTATACTGATCAGCAGAGTCCATGCTCAGTGCACCGGGGGAAGGGAGATAAGTTGATGTAACTTGGATGAAAGAAACACCGATAAGGATTCGTGAGAGAATTGGCCATGTGCGAATAGAATTTGCACGACTAATGCTTCAGCATTTTCGTTCTCACCCATGCGTACATAGTAGCGTTTCAGGACTGTGACACTCTTGCGCTCGGTTCTCAATTCCCTAGTACCGGAGTTGCCAAACTCATTTACCAGGGTTGACCTCGTTGGTCTGAACGCCACCACCTGATTGGAAGTGTGGACTTGTGGTCAGTGTCAAGTCTAGACCAGTTCAGGACTGTCGCTAAACCAAACGCGCTTGTCGATCTTGGATCGACCGGGCCTTCCAGGACCGCCAGTGCACCTGCGATAGCGTTGAAGCCTAGCTGTCAATCGTTGGCGCTCGTCGAATCGGTAGCAGACGGCTAAGTGCCACATCGGTTCGTAGGAGTGGGCCTGGCGGCCATCGAGGCAATCCCAGAAGCCCTGTCAAAGTTCTAGCTCGGGCTGATGGAATGACTAGCTGCACCAGGAGGAACAGGTACGGCTCAGATTTTTAGTCCGCGTTTCCCGCCAAGGCAGGACAGGATAAGACGAATGGGGCGTGTGTCAATATGTGCCCATCTTGGTTTCGTTGAGCAACGAGCAATCGAGCAATCGATGAACAGCCACTGTTCCCCTGCTCCCAAGTGGCGCGGGACTGTAATACGACCGTCATTGATGGCCTAGTGACATCGTCTCATCCCGGCTGTAGCGCGGCAGCACCGAAGAGGCAAGAAGCGTGTGTAGAGGACCCAGTTCAGGAAAAAGCGCAAAGACTGGGGTTGTGGGTTGATTGATGATGTTGTCCTGACACCTCATTGTGAAGTCAATCTGGCCCGAGAAAAGTCAAAATCAAGACTATCATTATGCAGCGCTTGCAATACGAGCGCCCTTCGCATAATGGTGCGGGATATTGGCTGTAACGGTGATGATGATGAGTGACGAGAAGAGCTGAAAGAGTCGTCGAGAACAGAGTCCGTTGTTTTAATCTCGAATGATTATGGTCGAGAACGTTCACTAAACATGAGGATTTGACTTTGCCCCTTGATCACCGCCCTGGAAGACGAGTCCGAGGGCCAAGCTTGTGGACGGGCGGGTAGATATTGTAGAGGTAGTAGTGGTGGGTATCACTGGTGGTGTTGAAGATCATGTCGAGGTGTAGTCTTTACATCACTTGAGGATCTGATTGCCGAAGACCCCAAGTGGCATGGTCATCGACCACAGATATTCATCAGTTCACGTTAGCAGAGAAACGGTGAGATATCATCGGCCGGGGTGAATGCAGAGTAGCACTGAGACTGTCTGTAAATGCACGGTGCTGTGCAGTACCGTACAGTCCTGGCTGGTGGAGCGCATGAATAAGTCCTGAAGTGAGTTGTTTCTGGAGGGTGTGATTGTGATAGAGCTTGAAGATGGTGATGAGAGTTTTCGTTGTTTGACATGGGGCCTCGGAAGAGAGGTTAACCGATAACGAGAAAGGTTAGTCAGAATGTCAGATGAGCATGGCAGGAGATGAAATGTCTCACTCCTGCCTGCCATGATGGATGAGACATTAGGGTGAGACAAGACAGCCTGGAAATGGAAGGGTAAGGTGTGGCTGACAGCTGGAGGCAAGCAAAGGAAGCGGTCCTCTCATACCTTACCCGAGCCACATTTACCAGGTACATACTGAAAGTGCTGTAGAGTAGGTAAGCAGCTAGGTACGTACCCTTTTTTTAATGGAGTCTTCGAGGTTAGATTGTTTGGTTAGGAACGTACCTTATTAATAAAAGTGCCGAAACCTCAACCTGATAACGAGGCACACATTTTAGGTATTACTCGCCTGTCTATTTGTATTTACTGCCAACTGTACAAATATATACAAACATAAATGAAGCAATTGCGTCTTGCTCGCGCCTTCGCCCTTCGCGTTTCTATCCTGACTCATCAAATCCTTTGTCGGGCTATTGTCAGCCTCTCGGTCTTCGGACAGTTTAGATTTCCGACGCCTGTGGAATCAGAATCTCATCAAAGCCTGGCAACGTGAATATGTCTGTAATACGTTTCTCTATCGTGAAAATCCTCGTAATTGGGCCTCTATACGCATTTTTTTGCCCTTCAGAATAGCGCAAAGACTGATATTGGAAGTTTCCACATCTTGTTCCTTATCAGACAAGGTTCTTGAGCCCCATATCGCCTTACCCACCTCGTGCGAGAGTCCTCAAAGCGATACCGATTCAAAACCTTGAAGGAGGATCATTGGATTTGTCGTATATTGGATGAGTGCAACATTCCATCAAAATGCCGCCGGACACGACCGAGTCCGATCCTTCCGGCCGACCTGAGTCTTCAAAGACTGAACCTCTAGCATGCGTTTCCTGCCGAGCACGCAAGTTGAAATGCGATCGCACAACGCCAGCCTGCACTCGCTGTGTCAAAGTTTCAAATGATTGTATATATCCAGAATCACGGAGGAAGCCAAACTTCAAGAGGAGAAATGTTAAGGAACTTGAGGCTCGTCTGGCTCAAGTTGAAGATTATCTCAAAGAGGTCAACAAGAATTCATCAGAGGAGAAAACAGACGATGGCAGTCCTGTTCACCCAACTCAACAGATTGCCAACTTTTTTGATACGGACTTTACACCTAGCATGCAGACCATGGGAAACATGCCTGATCTCAATTTTTCGTCTTTTACACCGCCAAATATCGCAGCAAACTCAAATGAAAACACCCACCCTCTCAATGCGCAGCTGATGAGTCTGGGCATGAGTGAACCTCTGCCACCAGACGACGTTATGGAAGAACTGTAAGGACCATACTCAGCTTTCCTCTCATACTACAGCCGCTAACCTCTGAAGAAATACCATCTTCTTCCATAACCAATATCGAATGATACCGATTATCCACCCTGGAAAATATCTTCAGTCCTTCTATGGTCCTCTCCTCAGAAGACCCCCCATGTGTTTACGATATGCCATATGGGCTCTGGCAGCTACTGGTAGTACCAAATATGACGAGTATCACGATATCTTTTACCGTCGAGCGAAGGGATATCTCGATGTCGATGTCATGAAAGTGAGTAATGGAGAGTTGCTCTACTGGTCAATATTGACCATCATATAGGGACATGGTGACACTTTCATATCCGTTCAACATGCTCAGACATGGGCCCTTATAGCATTTTACGAGGCAAAGCACTTGTTATTCTCAAGGTCGACTCTAAGTGTGGCCAACGCTGTTCGGCTATGCCATATGATAGGACTTGATCGTCTTGATGGAGACCCGATGGGAATGCCACCAGCATTAGGGCCTCCTCTTAGCTGGGCCGAGTTGGAAGAAAGGAGGAGAATCTTCTGGGGAGTATTTGCTGCGGACTCTCATTGTTGTATTTCTACGGGTTGGCCAAGCCTTATCAACTCGGAAGACGTATTTGCCACTGCCTTTCTGCCCTCTTTCAGTACGTACTAACAAAATTTAGATCGCAACAAGGCTCCCTGCCTCTGAGGAAGCCTTTGTAGAAGATCGCAAGGAGGAGGCCCCATTCCTGGATGAGGTGTTCCAAGGTGCTGAGTACACAGGCTTTGCTGGAACAGTCATCACCTGCCAGATATTCAAGGTCATCCTACGCCATGTTCAGCGACCTAAGCCCGACACTCGGAACGACGACGTTATGCACGGATCGTTCTGGACTCGACATCGCGACTTGGATAACACATTGTCCAGCCTCTTCATGTTTCTCCCTGAGAAGTTTCGTCTGCCTGAAAATGTGCGAGACGTGGCAGCACTTCATCTTAATCTCAATTTGCATGCCGCCATTATCTGTTTACACCACGCTGCTGTTGAAAAAGCCGAGAAGTTTGGTTTGCCTGCGAATGTTAAGCAGAGCAGTGTCACTCGCCTTCGAGCAGCTGCTGAGGAGATTGTGAACATTATGCGGCTCACCGCGAACGCGACTCTTTTCTTTGTATGTGGGCACTAATTTGTCGGTATTTTGGATCTTACTAATGAGTCCCCGTTTAGAAGAGCCCATTATCTGCTCTATCGCTGTACTGCACAACCACAGTTTACGTGTATCTAGGCAAACAGAACCCAGCGGCCGGCCTGAGTGCAATCGACTTGTCAAACTTCCAACTTATCGTGCAATCCATGGAGGCCATCGCACGCGTGCACACTATCACCCGAGGCTTCTTACAGCAGGCGTGTCTCGACATCGAAAAGAACGGCCTCGACTCTGTTATTCAAGTGCCATCACTAAGGAAATATCGAAATGCTTTTGGGCCGAGCAAGTCGCGCATACCAATAGTCGCTCGAAGCTCGGTTGCGCAACACACCAAGGCTTCGTCTATGCTGTTTCCTAACGAAGTCCAAATGGACGCTGAACAGTCGAGACTAGACAAGATGACCGACTCTATGTCTATAGGGAAGCTTTGCTATCAAGCAATGCTTGGGGCCGCTTCTCGTAATGTGGAACCTGCGGATCGCCCAGATCCCGAGACCAATAAACGAAAGAGGGCGAACGACAGCCCTGGGCCGGACCTAATGGCCAATATACAAGACAGAGGCCCTCTTGGTCTGAATTTGAACCCCAATTTCAGAGGAACAGGGATGTGGCCAGCGTCTTTCTCACCTCGAATGGCATCGGCGACCATTTTGCTACCCGATCGAACAAGCTCATCCACTGCATCTTCCCCAGCAAACCAAGGGTCAAATCATGGTTCATACACGAAAACAGTCTCCGGGAGTAGTCACACCTCGCCCGATATTGGCCCTGGCACTAGTGTGGAAGAGAACCGAATCGATCTGAGCGCCTTCCAAGAACGAATCGCTACGCCGATATGGCAGTCGACTGAGGAAACACTCTTTGCACATATAGTCTCGAATACGATTCCCAGCGATGGCGATCCTTGGGGGATATTGACTGCTGCAGGATTGAACTGGGATGCTGAAGGTCTGCCAGAAGGAAGTTGTCCAGGAAGGTAGAGAAACCTAGAGTGGCTTTCTATGTAACATTAGGATGCGTTTGGAGTTGTGGTCTGTTCATCTTTGTGTACCTATGCTGAGATGTTAAACGAAGGAAGGTACTATGTACGATGTAGGTATACCCAGGGCTATTGCCGACCACGCTACACAACTCTTGTATTATTATTAGTAGTAGTATTATTGGTGTTAGGGGAGTAGAAGAAATAGACAAACAAAGAACCTGTTGAAATGATCCGGATATCGAATCGCTTATGCATATTGATCGCTGTGGTTTAAGCATCTTATAAGGCCAGGCATTTAGAAGTGATCCCGTCTTATCCGAAGCTAACTAGCCCCTGTAACATTTGCATTGCCCCACTCATGATGACTTGAATAATCTCCCTTCAACTCTCAACCTCGACGAAATGTCAATATTCAACTTCACATGAGTTACCTTAACCATGTTTCAATACTTAATTGGCCTTGTGGCCATTATTCTCGTGTTTTCAAACCCTATCAGCGACTTCTTTTACCCTGATCGGGCCACCCGCCGCAACGAGGTCTCACCGCGTCCCAAGTTCGATGAGTCGCTCCTAGCTATTGATCTGCCCAATGCCACAGTGCCTGAATGTGTGCCAGATGTTTATGTTGCTAGAATCCTGAGCAGAGAGCCTCTGATTATCTATCTGGAGAACTTCTTGAACGTGCAGGAGAGGAGTCATCTGCTTGAGATTAGGTACTTGACTGACTACCTACCTATATATTATGCCAATAAGGCATGAGTTAGTATAAATGGAGTTATGATCGGGATACTGACTCCCAACAGTGAACCAATCTTTGTACCGTCAACAATCACCAACAACGGCGAGGCCACGCATCGCGACGCCTCAGTTCGTGACTCTCGCGTCGCTCTCATCCCAAGAACCGACCCTGTCCGCTGTATCGAGTCTCGCGCCCGTGCCCTCCAAGGCTGGCGTTCAGATTTCTGGATTGAGCGCATGAGGACTCAGTTCTACGGTCCAGGAGGTCACTACAATCATCACTTCGACTGGAGTTCCAACGCGCGGGGCTGGGGTCGTGTAAGTAGTCTCATGGCGTGGGTTCAGGGTTCAGATGATCTCAAGGGCGGTGGTACTGAGTTTCCCCTAATTAAGAGACCTATGGAAAAGGAATGGTGTCGATTTATTGAGTGTGCTGAGGAGGGGCAGGAAGAGGGCCATATGAGCGTGACGTTCAAGGTTGTGCCGGGCAATGCTGTTTATTGGGAGAACTTTGCGACGGATGGAAGAGGATATGAGGAGACGTGGCATGCTGGACTGCCTGTTCAAGAGGGTACCAAGACTGGGTTGAACATCTGGAGTTTTGGGCGAGTTTGAGGTAGTTGGGTACATGAATGACAGGATTGAGGCGTCTGAGATATAGAGAACGCTTCAGCGGGTCTCGCTTCAACTAACTTCCTTCCATCGCCGCTCACATTGGCCCATCCATTTCCCCCAGACGACAATCTTGCCTTGTACAGCCTCTGCAACTTGATCCCTCCTCGGCTTTGAGGTTTTGAACTTTTCGTCCAAGGGCTCGCTCAAGCCAATGACTTGAAACCAGTCTGGTGTGACATTAACTCGTTAGTTCTGGCTCGAAGGGGAAAGGGCACTTACACCGATGGGAACCATGGTTGAGAAGTGGCTTCGGGGGAACATAGACCATGCCATTGTAACTCCCTCCGTAGTAGAACCCTCCAGCAAGTCGAGTCGACCTTTCGCCAACAGTTTCAAAGTCACTATTCACAACACTTGTTTTCTCAGGAGGTATACCCATATACATTCTACCACCATTAGATTCTTGTCCAATATCAAGTATTCAACTTACCCGTGACAAATCGGTGTTGGCAAGGGAGCGTCTACATCTTCGGACACAAGCAGCCATTCTTTTACACCAGAATGAGGTTCCCATGACAGTTCTGGAAACTTGTTCCGGTCTCCGCTCATATAATCCTTTCCCAGTGTTGCACCATCGGGACCACAGTCTGGGGAAGTGATCGTGAGAGTAGGTGAAGGGTGCTCAGCAAAGGCAGGAGTGGTGAAGAAGGCTTTTGCGTCTCGACCTTTAAAGCTTTGGAAGAGCCAACTTGCTGCTACTTCGATATAAGCTGTCATTGTGTAGGTAGTTGGCAGACTTAGACAATAGCCGTTGTGGTAGTCTTTACTATTGTGAGGCACGTCTTGGCGACGGAAGATAGGTTGACAGTTTGGTCAGCATTTCAATGAGGGGAACAATTATATGTAGTTTCACATGATCGAGCGAAACTTACTTTCAATGCCAGTGTAAAGTTGTCATCTGTTTGCACGACCCAAGTACTCTCGAGGTATCCACAAGGGTATTTGGCCAATTGACGTAAAGATACTTGCCAACATACCTAATTCCACCCGAGCAAGGTACATTTGGGCGTGCAAAGAGGTGGTCTTAATTATCGGGTTTCAAGAAGTTAGTGCTGATCTGGTCAGCATTTGCCGATTCGGCTCCGACGTTTACGACTATCACTCACTTACACGTCGATCAAATTTGAGACAGGACAATCTAATAGTAATAATAATCATTGTCATTTTTACTCATATCTACATCTACTTAAGCCAATACCAATACTCCATGATGGCCACACCCATCCAACACCAGGACATTATGCAACGCCAATTCATGATGATGCACCCAAAAAAACTCCAGATCCAGCCCTCACTAGTCATAGCACCAAAGTCCTAGACGAACATCAAAACAAACCCAAGAGCAATCGCCCCAGCAGACATAGAAACAACCCCACCACTACCCAGCGGCGAAAGAGAGCCAGCGCCATTCTCCTTACTGCCAGATCCAGATTTACCTCCACCAGTCGCTGAAGGAACAGGATGTTTTCCAGAGCCAATCTCGAGAATATGCGATCCCTTGACGTCAAAGTTGCTCTGCGCCAGCGAAATTTCGTTATTGTTTAGGTCGAACACAACATAAGCGCTCCTTAAGAACGTGTCTCCTAAGATAGATATGTCCGATGTCGTGGGTGCGATCCCGAAGGTGCAAGCTTGTTGGCCGCCGTCAAAGGACATTTGCTGTCCTGTGATGTCGGTGAAGTCGAGAACCAACTCACTCAATGGCACGTTGATCTCCGCTGAGTTTTGGAAACTAAACTTCAAGTTGCCTGAATCATTTGCAAGGTCACAGGGGACATATGCCACTGACTGTCCCTCGTCGTACTGGGCGCCAACAACGTCGTATATATCCTCCGTGAGTCTGGCGGGGAGATATGAGAGAGTTGATCCAGAATCGAGAACCACGCCAAGGTTGAGGTTATCTGCGATGGTTTCTGAGTCTGCGCTGACGCTGTTGAGTGTGATGTAGAACTCAGCAAATTCGCCGTTGATCTTGTTGATAGGTAGAGTGATCAGCTCGCCGACGTACTGCTCCTGATCGACACCTCCAAAGAGGATAGTTCCAGTGGCAGACTCGAGGTCGTTCAGATAGAGGCTGTACGCATTGGAAGCGATGATTCCCTCAGTAGCCAGCTTGGCCGGCAAGTTATCATAAGGGTCTCGGTTGAGCTGATCGACTTGAGCTTCGTTGATCCTATATCCAATACCGACCACACCCTCATTGTCGGAAGTAATATATCCGATACCGAACTGGAGATCGTCGATCTTTACACTCCCCATTCGGAATGTTTCAGTGGCATAATCTCCAGAAGCACCGGAGCCGTCTGCATATGAGATGTTGAAATCACTGTTCAAATAGTCGTAAGTTGACGACTTGTTAGGGTTGTATAAGCCAGACTCGGCGCAGATGTTGGCATGAGTAGAACATAGTTTTGAGCCTTGTGCGTTGACCCATAGATCACTGCTTCCAGTGTCGAGATGAAGACGGAAGTTTTGTGGTGGAGTCCCCAATGATACATTAAGAAAGTAGAGGGATTGCTATACGCTGTCAACAAGGCTGTTTTTGTGTCTAGGGTGAATGAATCTCTTACCTCGTTGTCAATGCCCATGTCTACTGTTCCATCTCTCCTACTAAGATGCTTTCGATCATTGGCGATAGGATTAGCTACCCTTTGCCGCTGAATACCCACGTTCATAACCCGTGGCTCAAGTCCATTTTTTATCTTATGCAGAGAGATTCCTTCTGTGAGTGATAATAGAGAGAGTATTGTCGAAGACACTTGGATTGACTTCATGATTGAAACCTTGTAGTTGATATGTCGATGTCCTGGCAAAAGCATTGATCGATCCCTGCCTGTGTTATATCCCAGTCCCATGTACTCCGCCCCAATATGAATTACGCCTTGAAAGCGTATTTTAGAGTATGCAACTCTTTCATACGTAGATAGATGGGCGATGTCACTGAGGATCTTGCCGCTGCATCCGCGTGGGAAGACTAAACTCTTGAGATGCGTCAACGTCACCCGCCTCGGATCAAACGTCAACGTCAGAGCCTCCATCCACTCACTAGGTAGGTAGGTACTTTTCGGCACAGAAAGGCCGAAGAAGCGAGGAACAATCCGACAATAGGGAAGGGCGTCAAACACTCAAACACTCTATCATTAATTCATTCGACACGACTGCATTTTATAAAGCCTAAAAGTATCGAGTCATGCCATTTCACCCCCTTATCGATCTTCATTGTAACAGAGTCGTCTTTAGCCGCCGCACGAACCATAAAGTTTGCATACTCGAAACACTTTGAAAACGTTTGGGTACCTCTCATCCAAGCGAAGTTGCTCAGTAGATTAACATCAGCGCTTGAGTCAATGCTGAGGGGAAGACGCGCGGCCCGCTGGCCGGCGGAAACCTTTAGAGATACCTAGATCAGAGACCCAAAAGACGGGATATCCGGGTTATCGGTATTGGTACGAAAACTGCTCCGTAGTGCCAGCGCAGTCCTTAAGCCTCCCGTCTCCATAAAAGGTTGGCCTGGGCGTCTGATTGGCGCAGGCTTTATGACATCCTATTTTGGTCTCTGCAGCGCTTAACTAAGATACGTACCTGTGACCCTAAATGGATCATGGCACCAGGTTGTCATTAAATTGCCAGAAGGAGAAATTTGATCGATGGCAAAGCATTTAAAAATATCTTATTCTGTAATCATCATTACCAACTACCTATCCTACCGAACTTGTCAGCCAAATGTCAATATACAATCATAAATGTCACATGAGGGTCTGATGGCGATGCTGACGACAACTACAAGTGGCTGAGGCTGCCGAACTTCCGACTGACAACAGGGACAATCGACATGACGGTTGGTGGTGATTTCAGTTCCCGTCTACTAAACAGATGTTTTCCTACACTAAACTCCCAAGATATGGTCGCTTGAACTTTTGACGTTATTATTCTTTTCTCAATCTCCAGGTAGTCAGGGAAGTTTAGGGTAGGTGATTGGCTCCAAATAACAAAATATCTTTGATGACGATGATCCTACATGTATCACGAGAATACATAACTTATTACCCTAGCCACAGGGGAAAGAATTTTATTCTCTATGTATTGAGATGACTGCTATCCTGACGTTTCTCGATGTATCTTGAGGTAACATCGTAGGGTTTCACCGAACTCCAGCCTGAATTCAATGTCCGTTTCAAAACGGACCTTCACCAAAACAGTACATTCGACCATTCATCCCCACGTATAACTTCCACTCAGTATGACTTCAAGAGATACATGGTTTTATATCAGGCACCTCCTTGTCGTGAAATATTCCATCCTAAGCGTTGCATTCAAGATCCTCACCACCAACCACTCAGAAGGCCTCTTTATTGTTCTGCCTATAAGGCCGCGTCATGATAGAGATAATCCAGCAATACAAGCCGTCTCATTTAATATTGTAGTTGCCTTGTACTCCGTAAGGCGCTTGCCAAGACAAATGGTTTTCGTACGGTTGTATTTCTTTGAGGGTCTACATGCGATCAGGTGAGTCTATTGGCAGATTTTACATAAGCTTATATAGGACATATTTTGACGCAACTTTACATTGGTATATATATATATATATATATATATATATGTGCTTATCCTGCTTGCTGACCATATGAATTCATGATAACAATCTCATTCTCTACCGAACCTTCGATAGAACAATCCATAGCATCTTAAACATAAGAATGGCTACTGAACTGATCTCGAACATGGACCGCTGGTACACACTCCCACCCACCCTAGACTACTGAGATGCAACTAACACAATGCTCATCTCAGTCCTATGTACGCCGTACGTTTGTCTTAACCAGAAACAAACCAGTCCTGATCCATGTCAATAGTCCTTCTTCGGCGCCATCGGCTGTGCATGTTCCATCGTCTTCACTACCTTCGGCGCAGCATATGGCACTGCAAAGTCCGCCGGCGCCATCTTCCAATCTGGCATCCTCCGGCCCGACATGTTGATGCAAAACACGTACGAAGGGAAAAATTCAATGCCAGTAAAACAGTGGCTGACACATTTCATTAGCTTGTGTGCCATCATGGCCCAGATCCTGTCCATCTATGGCCTTGTCGCAAGTGTCATCATGTCGAACAACATCAAGGAAAAGATGGCAATTCACACGGCTTTCCTGCAGCTCGGCGCTGGAATTTCCGTGGGGCTGTGTGGTATGGCTGCTGGATTTGCTATTGGGGTTGTTGGTGATGCTGGAGGTATGCTCATTACTTGGACATTTAGACGTGACAATACTCGTGATCATTGCTGACACTTCAAAGTCCGTGCAAGTTCGCAACAGCCCCGCCTCTACATTGGAATGGTCCTCATCCTTATATTTGCAGAGGTTCTGGGCTTGTATGGTGTCATTGTCTCCCTCCTCATGCTCACTAATTCCACAGAGGGGGTCACCGAATGCAGGTATTGATTGAGAGAAGCAACATGGAGCGCGACTATTTGACATATCGCGTTGGGCTATAAAGCGTATCTCTGTCAACTGAACTGAACAAATGTTGCGGGGTATCTGCAGATCTAAGATAATGACGAGACGGTCACAAGCACACATGCTTTCCTTTCCCATGGCTTCTGTCCTCCTCTGATTACAATGCCCATTCGTTGACATTATCATTATGTGTAATAAAAGGTTCATCAATCCTCTTAATTGCTAGATCGCTGCAAAGAATACTATTCACTGTTAGCTGTGAAGTAATCAAGGGGAACAGCAGCTTACCAAGCAGAAGCAACAAGAGCATCAAGTTCCGCCACAACGGCCTCCCTCTGCGTGCCGCTGACCAAACCCTTCTGAATTTGTGTCTGAAGTTCCCTGATGCGTGTCGACTTCCCAACGCCTGCCTGCTCCAGTACCTTGCGTCCCAAGCAATCAGAATGAAATGAGTGCTGACAGGGAAAGACAAAGAACTGCCGACTCAACAGCGGCAGCCCACAAGTATAGCACTTCTCTCCGGGCTCCACGATCGCATATCGATGATCGAGTGCAGCAATGTCAACCTTGATATTTGTAGCAGTCTGTGACGACTCATCCATCTCTTTCTTCAGGTTATCAATGTTGCGGCTGTAGTCCTCCAGCGCAGCACAAATTTCCTCCTTGAAGTCGTCGATGACAACAAAATCAGGGAAGAACGGGATAAGATCTTCGATTTTGAGCAAATCGCACCTCTTGAGAAACTCGATGGCTGTCTTGATCCCGTTCGACTGTGATATGACTTTTCGGGCCACTGCAAGCCACAGGCGTTTACGCAGTTGGGGATTCGACATTGGGCGATCAGCAATGACTGCTGCTAGCTCAACCTCACCATGAGAGAGAGCCAGGTCAACAGCCTGAAGGTACTGGCCCATGCTGGTGTAAATGTGAACGCAAGATAGTGTTCGGTGGTGCTGAATGCAGAGCCGAAGGGCGAAGTCTGGGTCATAACGGGGTTCGTCCCCTTGCGCCTGGAGATATGATAAGAGTCCTGATTCGTCCTTGGACGGGTGAGAAGCGTATATAGAGACGAGAGTGTTGTGCACGGCTGCATCTTTCGAGTTGAGCTGGTAGACAGCATAGTTGAGGTATCTGATAGCCTGGTTCTGCGCATTTGGGCCGCCGGTGAATGTCCGGTTGTACTCCAGGAAGGCAGGAATGAGATTTCGAGGTTTGAGGTCTGAATGTCTCATCAAGATCTCAACTAACTCTGGCGCGACATATGTCATTAGTACGCTGCTGTATCGGTAAAAGGCTTCAGGGTCCGTCTGTTTCTTGAGAACATTCAGGACCTCGCTCCACCTCTCCCGCTGTACCCAGTACGAAAGAACATAATTGTAGTCATTGACAGAATTGGCAAAGTATAGAAGCTCTCCTTCACGGCCATGGCTGCTGATGACATCGTAGACCATCTTCCTATCGAGGTCGCTCTTGTACTTGTCGACAAAGTCCCTAAACTCTTTTCTGATAGATTCGAGAAGCTTACGTGACTCGGCCGAGTTGATATGTTCTGTTGGCTCAGCTTGTGTATTTATGGTATCATCCAAGGAGTTGAGTTTAGACATAAATACCTCGATCAACCAACCAGCAATCATCATCCGTTGCATGATGGCCGATTTCTTGAGTGAAGCCAACTTCGTTAGTAAAAATTTCCTCAGGGCATCTGGTTGGTTGTTGTCGATGATGCTCAGAGCAATATCTTCAAAGGGCTTGTTGCTGCGGCCATACACAGTAGCAGCCTCGAGCCAGTGTCCCTTGCTGGCCAAGTGATCACCGTATGCAGCCGCAACTGTTTCCTTTTGCAGAGGTGTTCGGGCATGTTGTAAAGCTGGCTCGAACTGCTGCAGCTTGGTCATGATTTCCCAAATATTGCGTTCCTCGTCCCGAACCACAATCTCGAAGATCTCGTCTGACGTAAACAGCCAGAAGGTGTTTTTCTGCATATCCACAGAGAAACCCAAGGGCTTTTGTCCCTGACCAATAACATCATGCTCAGAAACCATCTTTCCAGTGAGGCGGTTCGTTGTGATCACACGGCCTCCAACCAAGTGGACGATGTGCCACTGTGTAAGTGCGATCGCATCAATTGCTTCAGTTGTAGGGACGCGTCGCTCACTGTTTTCTGTGGAAAGAATTTGAGCCCTGGAGAGTATCTTCGATTCTGAAAAGACCTTGGTTCCGAGGTTGCTGTCTGCAGGGATATTTGAGAGTTTGCCGTGGAATACACCTTGGTAGGATAGCCAGGCATATGCTCGATCAGGAATATCGTCATCGTAGGGACCAGAATCCGGGGGGTCTGGAGACACAGCTAGATTTGAAGGCGCACCAGATGTTGTACGCGATAATTCATGAACGACAGGCTGCTCTGACTCAAACAGTCGAGTGTATACAGATCCTGAGCCATCATGTCCAAATCCTATTCTTCCGACCAGGTGGAACAATCGTGTCTGAGTAGCTATCACCACTCTTCGTAGATCTGACTTGCTATTCTGGAGGTTATCCACCCATAATCCAGTAATCGGCCCATCAGGGAGTTTATGCAGGTTCTTTAAATGCTTCACTTCCTTCTTGTAAAATTCCTTGGACGTCTCGATAAAGGCCTCATAAATGTTGCCGTCGGATGCACCGATCAATATCTCACGTGTCGATGCTGTAGGCAACGAAGGGTTCCATGCTACACTTTCGATCGAAACGCCTCGAAGACGCCCAAGTGGCCGGGGATGTTTTGACTGGGAGTGGAGGTAATAGTTCTCGCCGAGAGAGGTGCAAACGATCAAATGTGATGCTGTCGGATCGAGAAACATACGCCGTATCATGCCAATCTCAGATGGTTTCTTGGGTAGGTCAATATCTACAATAGACATATGCCATTAGTTACTGGGCCAATTGATTTTCACGACACCTCCTTGAAGTCCCTACCATCGATATCCTCGGGTCGTTCCAGATCAATACGGAGGATACGCCCGTTGGAAAGTGCGAGGACGATGACATTGTTGGCAACCTGCGCCGCAACAAAGTCGGCCGCTACCGAGAACTGCAACTGAACGCGCTCTACAGTGAAGATGGGCTCTTCGAGATCTGGGACGCCATTGGCGGCGGCGAAGCCGTCTTGGAGATCCAGGGCCATGGCGTCGCGGTTTCACGGGCGCATATTCGGCGGTCGGGGAGCCTGGGAAGGAGTATTTTGTCTTGCAAACACAAGACTTTGACTTTTTAGGATTCGTAGAGGAGCGAGCCTGGCTCGAGGTCTTTCTTTGCACTTGGCTGATGAATTGGGAGAGTGTTGAAGGTGACGGTGACGAGAGTCGGGTGGGTCATGCTCTGCATGGAGTTCATAGGTAGCTCTCCACCTAGAGCACGGGCTGCGATAGGCAGCGGCTGTTGGGGGACATACTACAGTACCTACTCTAGGTAGCGAGCTCCTAAGAACCTACCGTCGGGCAGCCGAAATATTACATCACCTCACAGTGGAGATTATTAAGAACTAGGTAGGTACCTGGTACCTAGGTAGGTAGGTATTATAACAATGGAACGTCAGATTTCGATGCATGATTCACAGCTGAAATATGTTCTGACTCTCTAAGTTGATTCTATTGCCAGTGCACTGATATACACATTCTGCCTGTTGTCTGTCTAACCAATCCAAGTGTCTTTTACATAACTCATCACATCCATAACTTCGATGGCTATCAGATGAGCTAGTCTTGTCACACCAAAGCGCCATCCATGAATATCTTGAAATGACAACGACCCCCTGTGAAGATTCAATGCTGAAGAATGTAAAAACGAAATGTAATAAAAATGAGTCGTCATCCGTTTACAACGCCTGCCGAAACGAAAGTTTGCGCCGAACCCCTTTGCACACAAAAGAACAAAGCCGCCGAGTCAAAGAATTGGGTTTCTTCCTGCCTCGTCATTAAAAAAAAGTTGATATTGCCGTTTCAGCTTGGACCTGCACTTGTTTGGTCGTCCGCTCGAAGTGTAGGATCAGGGCTGTTGCCGTTCAGGTCCGTTGCTGGTGAGTGACTCCTCCCTAAGAGTTCTGCAAGGTCTGTAGGCGGTGCATCGAGGGGCTTTCTGCCAATGATAATACGCATCTTAATCTGAAGACCGTTCGACTTCTCGGGGTCCTTAGCTGCGTTTGCCAAGTCTCGCGCGGCAGCTTCGCAGGCCTGCTTGCATTTTTCAGGGTCCCAATCCATGTATTCTGTCAAAAGTCGCAGGCAGTGTGCCTCTAAGCCATCCAAGCATGAGATGAGCCAGATCTTGCCCGCAGATGCCTCAGCCACGGTAATAGGAATTGAGTATTCTGTTACCCGTACGTCGACAAAGCCAGCTTCCATCAGGAGCCGGGGCTCGAGATGATATGTACCTCGAGGGCGTCCTGACTTTTCCGAAGCTATTTCGAGATCCCGAAGTAGCTCGTGCATGGGGGAGTTGTCCGGAAATTGTGATAAGAATTGTATAAAGCCCTCTGCGCTGACAAAGTCTTGAACCTCAATCCAACCGCCGGGCTTGAGAGAGAAGAAAGTATTGTCGTATACGAAGCTCCAATTCCGGAATGCGCCCTCCATAAGCCGGAAGTGAATCAGGTCGTACTTATCTGGGTGGCGATCCCAATCTTCGGCGTCTTCGATTTCGAAGAAAACGTTCATGGGCACGCTTTTCGTCTCGGCAATCGCAGCGATGTCGGTCCCTACAACTTCACACTGCGGTTGCAGCTCAGCCATTCTGATCGCCCATTCACCTGTACCTGTACCGATATCGAGAATATGGGTGGGGTCTCGGATGGGGGCAAGGGTGAGTTCGCCGTCGAGAACGTGCATGAATACTTGGTGTTGGATAGCCATTCGCCATTGTTCGATGTCGTCGTTGGGTATGTAGTATTCGCGACAATAGCGTCGACCGTGGATTTCTCTATAATCGAGATCCTGGTCCCATAATGATCGCGTTGATGCAGCCCTAGTGTCAAGGTCAGTAACGGCCTGAACGGTAACACAAAGCAAGTCGCCTACATGTCTGAGTCTACTGCATGTGAGTCTGGGGAGAATGGGGTCTCTACACGGTGGGAGGCAGAGACTCTAGGATATTGGGAGGCGGGATATATGGATATCATGTCGTCTTCGTCGACATCTTCGTCAAGGTCGGAGTCATCATGATGATGGTGCTCCTCGTCGGTGCCCATGATGCTGGTCATGGCTGTAATATTTCCGTCACTGTTGGCATGCTCACTCGGTGTACCGTCGCTAGATTGTCGGCAGCTCTGTACAGCGTACGAGTCCTCCGAGGACATTGTGCTCGTCTGAGACTGGTTATGACGCCCCCGTGTTCCTTTGCGTGGCTTGGTCCGACGCTTTTTGGCCATGGACGTCTAGAGAGAAAAATAAAGACAATAAGAACTACAGTAATTGAATAGAGGCGACACTGGTCAGAGACATGGCTTGAATTCGGGGAATGAGGCTGAAACGAGCGACGTGGGCAACGAAGTTTGGGCCGAGTGTGGTTCGTTGTTGCTGCGATGACGGAGGAGCCTCGAAGTTGAAGGAAAGATGCAGAGTAGAGGAGCCGGATTAGTTCGAGACGAGGATGTTCGTGAGAACGAGGGTGCTGTCTTGTTCGAAACACTGGACGAGGGTAGACAAACCCGAGCAGTGGAAGGAAGCGCAGAAACGAAGAACAAAGCAATTATGGATGAAATTGGTGAGGAGAGTGGAGGATCCAAGACCTGAAAAGACGAAGGTAAGACCCGGGGATTGGCAAAGGTCCGTGAGCACAGACCAAGAAACGTGGACAAGGGTTATTAGAAGGTATCCGTAAAAAGAGGCAGACAATAGATGGCCAGTTTACGAGTGATAGTTGGGGAGAACGGGTGACACGAGAGGAGAAGTTTAGTCACCGACAGAAAGGAAAAGCTGGGGAACAGGCTAGATAGAGTCAGAGCTAGCCACTAGTGCAGTCAAAATGTAGTTCTTGGGTTGAAAGACAATGGAAGACAGGACAAGACAGAAACAGAAGCTCTCTGCTTTTCCTGATGAACAGAGCAGAACAAAAGTGGAGAAGGAGGTCCCAAGGATCGGGAGCAAGGGGGTTTGTGCAGTGCGGGTGTATGTACTGTATGTACGTAGTACCTTTGCTTGGACGGTTGGACCACAGAAAGACCATAGAAAGAGACAAGGATATGCCGGTCGGTTGACAACGTTTGTGGTTAGACGACTAGTCTCTTGGGTTGACGGCGGGAGACGCTAGCTGCTTCTTGACAAGGGGAAGACTCTAGAAAATGGAGTTGGAGTTAATATTGGCATTGGCAAGTTGTGATATTGATAGCCGTAGTTAGTTATGTGAGCGGAGACTTGTTATTCCGCGTGCATATATGCAACACGTACAATGCTTACAATGTTGTTGATTCGACTCGGATTATAATATATTACCCTAGGTAGCTAACACCACCCTCCACCTAAATGGCCTTGGCGGAAATGGCAGCGGGAAGAACTCCGTATACCCTTATGCTTAAGCCGATCAAAGTATAAAGAATAATCGTGAAACGTTGTATCCTTTGAACGGCCGTTTTTCCAATACCGTCCGTTTATGCGATTCGACAGTCAAGTGGAGGTTTATCCATTCCTCAGCTCCTGGCACTCAGCGTGGGCGTGCGTACCTACCTAGCCTTTAACCCGCCACATATATCCTAAACAGGGACCTTGGCACACATGGATGTTTCTGCACCTGTTCTCGGAATGATATTGCTCCGATGAGCTTGGCTGCTTGGCTCTGCCTGTCAAATGGCCTTGGTTGCAGGGGCGTGGCCTGGGCCCTAGGTTTCTGCGAACTATTGAATGCCCATGATTACTAAGGTAGCTCCTAAGGTACCTTAGATACAATCATACAGTTGAGAAGATGTGGCTTATAACTTCTAACGGGAATTAAGAACCGTAGTGTCACCGACACAACGGCAAGTTCCAGTCCAACCCAAGCTCTTGCAAAGTAACTCAACCGAAACTTGCCCGTTCTCTCCCTTCAGGGAGCCTGGCTAGCCTGGCTCCTGGTCCATCATCCCACAGTGGAGTAGTGCAACGACAGGGAACAGGCAGTTGGTCCAGGGTTCACAATCCAGACAAGAGTTAGTCCTGATTCAGACAAGTGCCGGGTTTTGTCATACTATGTAGTCGTGTGTGCGGTTGAGTTGAGAGGGAGCCGATGTTGATATTGAGCTGGAATACCATACCCATCGAGGGGAGGCAGCAAAAGATAATATCGGCCTTCTACTAAGAACATTTTGGATGTTTCATTATTTATTATTCCATGTAATGTCCTTGCGAAGCAAATACTGCTATTTTACTGCAGTCACCCGCGTTTTCCTCGTGTCCTGGTGCAAGTTACATATGGATCTCCACCATACCAGGCAGAAAACGGTTGATTAAACGACCTTGAATTTTACATAATCACGAAGTTGGGCATTGACAATACAGAGTACAGCCGTCCGTGATAGCCTCGTTATTTACTATGTAGTAGCTCGTACTGGTCTTATTAATCATCGACTCATCAATAGCTAGGTACTGAGGTATTGAGAGTAGTTATCGCATCTCGAAGCGGCCCGTCCCCTCAACCTTTGACCTCAAGGGAATTAATCAACTACTTATCAAACTTACTTTCTAGTGCGGGCATGGAGCCCCCCAATGTCACTGATTTCTCT
Source organism: Fusarium sp. NFCCI 5145 (assembly GCA_033439405.1). Taxonomy (NCBI): domain Eukaryota; kingdom Fungi; phylum Ascomycota; class Sordariomycetes; order Hypocreales; family Nectriaceae; genus Fusarium; species Fusarium sp. NFCCI 5145. Next base: position 1,288,040 of record JAWDHB010000352.1, read on the forward strand.
CCGCATAGTGCAAACTCTATCACCTTTCTGCCTATCAACATTTCGGCAGTTGAAAAATTACTATGGTGCAAATGCAAATACAATACAATCACCAAATCATCCCCCTGGAAACACTTTTCCTTGTCCCTCTTTATCCCATATCCGGCAGGTCGGTTCATCTTCAGATTGGGCATCGACATGAAAAATGCTAAACCCTCTCTGGCTTGATCGTCCCGCTATGTTCCCATTCGCCGAAGATACTGTAAGGTGAAAGAACTTCACCACGTATCACACAAACTGTTATGCGCTGTCAGACCTTTAGACTATCGGCCCGGAGCCGCGGAGCTTAGTCTTTTCCCCGACCCGCTGGTCTGGTGTCCGTGTATGTGTCCGTGTGTTGGCACCTCTGCATTTGCATATGATACCATGCCCTTGGGAAAATGACCCCTGATTTTTTGCTTCATTTTTTCTTTTTGTCGGCTTTTGGTGATGCATCATGCAGGAGAACGCGTCATTAGATGTGGCTATTGGCTAAGTATGTTGCATTTGTTCTGGCTGTGTTCCTGCAGTTGCAAGGGGGATTTATTGGTTGCTGATGGAGCTTCGATGGACCAGTTGAGTTGTTCTCGTATGTGGTGATTATTGGATGTCAAAGGTGTGCTGTTGCTTCCAAAGAAGCCGTTTATTAGACACCATCAGAATTGAATTGATTCTATATGCACTCCTCCTAGGCATTGAGAAAAGTATGCAATATGTATTCAGATGCACCAGGAATATTTACAGAGCTGCCTTATCTCATAGCCTTCCTCTGTCTATCAATCCCCTTATATGTGTTATCTATGCCTTTCATCTTATGTCTTTGATCTATTGTTAAAATGCATGAACAAAATCCTTGTCAACTCTGATGTCGTCCTGTCAGGCAGTAATCTGGTTACCACTGCTGCTATTTTGATGTAATCCATTTGAATCCTCTCTCTTCCGTTTCACTTCTCGGTATCCGTTCGCGTCCTCCTCTTTCTGCTGCTCGTTCAACTTGCCTTGTCGTATGTCTTGCGCTTCAAGTGGCTCATCACGCATTGATCGTGCATCATCCGGAACCATCTCACCGTCACTCACCGTGGGAAACGGTGTGAGAACATGACTGATATCTCCCCACCAAGACTCCCCGAACTTGGTAAACCAATCCACTGTGATCTTGAGGCCCGCATCAATCGATACCTTCTGCTCCCAGCCAAGTCTCTTTAGCTTGGTCCCGTCGACTGCATATCGGCGGTCATTGAAGGGTCTGTCTCGAGTGTACTTGATCCACTTGCGGAGCTGCTCCGGGGTATCGTGTGGGATCCCCATTCGGTCAAGCAGCATCCCGCAGAGCTCTAAGTTGGATACTTCATCCTGTGAACCGACGTTGTAAATTTGGCCGATCTGACCTTTGTGGAGAATCGTATCAAAGGCGTCTGCTGCATCGCCAGCATAGAGATATCGCCGGGTAGGCGTGCCGTCACCGTGCAAGACTAAAGGCCGCTGACGGTTCAGAAGACATGTAAACTTGGGAATGATTTCTAAGAAGGGTTAAAAACCTGAGACTTGCATCATGCAGTAAGCAGTCTTCTGACTCACTCTCTGGGTATTGATGAGGGCCGTAAACGTTATTGCTGCGCACAATTACGGCAGGTAGTTTGAAGCTCTTCTGGTAAGACTGCACCAGCATCTCAGCTGCTGCCTTACTGGCGGCGTATGGATTTGTTGGAGCCAGTATACTGGTCTCAAGAAGATCATCGTCCTCCTCCTTGACCTCGCCATAAACCTCATCAGTCGAGACATGAATGAAGCGTCCGATACCGACTTTCTTTGCACTCTCCAGCAGAACGTGAGTCCCATAGACATTCGTATGTGTAAAGCCGTAAGAGTTGCCAAAGCTCAGGTCCACATGTGACTGAGCAGCAAAATGCAGAACGGTGTCGATGTTGTACCGCTCCATACAGTCAACGACCTCAGCCGGATTGGTGATATCGCCATGGTAGAAGGTGAAGTTGGACGATTCACTGAGAACGCCTGTGTTGTTTAGAGCAGCACAGTAGTCTAGCTTGTCGAATGAGACAATGTTGTAAGCATGTGGGTATGTCAAAGTGAGATGGCGGACGACCCAGCAAGCGCTTTGTAAACAAACCGTCAGTGGAGCAAAGCTTGGCATGTCAGAATGCCACTCACATGAAGCCAGCGCCGCCTGTAATCATGATGTTTTTAACATCAGAGCGAGGCTCAAATTTGGTGGTGCCAATGAGTACAGGGGCATGTTTCCATATGTCGCTTTGTTTGCCGTGGCTGTTTGTCCTGACTGTGAGGTATTCGGTTAGCTTGTAACTCTTCAATTCGCTTATATCGCTTGCTCTCGGATGACGAGATGTCAAAAATGTCTTACCACTGGCGTCACCGTTAGTTCGCGGTGGATCAGAAGAAGCGGTCATATTCGTCATGGAGATGCTGAGAGATTGTATGTCTAGAGGGGGCTGGATCGGAGCATGAACATTGACATTAACCGCAATGACAGAGTCTCTGCTGTTATGCAGACAGAGCTGCCTCCGTCATCAACAGCCAGGTTTTTAATTATCGCAAACCACCTGCAGCGTATGGGTCATGGGGAGACAGGGACAGGGGATATGTATGTAAGAGGCAATCCCTCGGTTCGTAGATTATGGAAGAATATACTCGACAAAGATTTTGGGACTAAAGATGCAAATAAAATTATCTTGTGTAACAATGCGCCGAGATTTTTGTTGCAACTGAATCAAGTTAAAGGGGCAAATCAGCCAAAAATACGAAGGTAGACGTTAAATTCGCGCCCGGGTCTGTTCACTGCACAATCAATACAATTAACCTGTAACGCCACCCCATTCATTTAAAACCACTGCTGAGATGTGGCGCTGGTCCCTGGAAAGGAACGTTACGCCACACCTCGTGGCCTCATTATCCAGATAGATGCCGTGGTTAATGGTGTACCACATATACAGTGAGATTGGCTGCACGACGATCTTACTCAAGATTCCATAGCTATATTGCAACTTTCCCCTGTTTCAATCATAATTTTCATTGAACTTCCCTATTGCTCCTCTTTTCTGTTTCTGCCGACCGAGGAAACATTAAATATTAGCATCTGGGTTCCTCAACGGCTACGTTCCGCCACCGTTCTCAACGGCTGACCCGCAGACGCAGACACTTAAAAGCCAAGTTCATTGACATACCAAGTTCTCTTTGACTTATGCTTTTGAAATTGTCTAGTATCGGTTCAGGTGTAAATTCTCAAATTTTGGTGAAATGGGAGGAATTTGAGGAAAGCGATATGTATGTATGTCCAGTTCCTTAGGCGACTTCACAAAGTAACGTTACCCAGGGTCTTATTAACCTCCCTCATCAGTTCTCATGGAATGCCGGATTATTGATCACGCTAAAGCGATTCAAAGATGCCTAGTTTGCATATATCTTCTAAAAACAAGTGACTACCTTTGTGTTCAAGAAGAGTCCACGCGTCGAACTCCCCTTTGCCCTTGCTAAATATAAACTTACCTTAGTTACTAAGGTAATATCCAGAGACCATGTTCGCAACCCCCCCTGTTCAACCATTGTTTCTTTACCATCCGGAGAGGTTTTCTGACCGTATCAACATAATGTAACGAGGATACGTAAACTCCAACAACTGCGCCTATATCGAACGATTTCTCCTCGCTGACCAACGCCACCAACGCCACCAACTAGCTAACGTAACTGAAACGGACTCTATCAACAGAGCATTTATTGATGGGCTCGACCTGTTTGGACGAGTTCCTGACTGGCTTCACGTATATCCGAATAACTACTTTCATGAAGTTTACAGCCAGAGTTATATTATGGACCAAATTGTATTTCTTGTCTAGAGGGGACACAAAAAGACCAAACCCTTTTATACAGGCAGTTTGGTCCCTCCAAACAGGCATCTCTTTGGGAGATTTTAAAGCTGCAAAGCATGGTACACAGGAATGGAAAGGGTACTCCAGCGGTTTTGTTATCTTTGTATAGTATTACAATGCCAGCCGGCCCAAGTCCAAGAACGCCTGGCGCCATGACTACCAAGTCATCATTAGCGAAACAATTATAGATTGAATCTCTTGCGATCCTTCTCCATCTTTGCCTTCCACTCCCACTGTGTCGCATCGTCACCCTCACTCCCAGCCCTTCCAATACCCTTATCAACTCTCCTCAACTTAAGGGTGAACCGGGGGCCTAGCTCTTGCAGGCCAGCTCGGATGCCTTCCACACCCTTGACCTCCTTCCCATCGGCCCCGACGATGCTCTTTTCTGTCTGTCGCTTTTCGCGGAAGACGTAACGATGGCGGCGCACGAAGATGTAGTCTCGCTGGTTGTGAAGTGTTGTAACCTGGCGGCCTTGGAATTCGGGCTTCGGTGGGAACAAGGTCATGAAAAGCTTGGCTGTTAGCAGACCCAGAGGAGTCTTGAAGTTGTTGAGGAGCAGCTCGGGGTAGTGATTTGTTGGGTTTCCGTGGCCAGGGAGTTTCTTGCCTTCGATCCAGTTGGTGATAGAGAAGTGAAAGGTCGGACCAGAAGGCAGATGCACAACTGTGAGGCCTGTGGGCTTCTTGGAGTCCTCTTTGAGAAGAATGACAGCCGTGTACTCCCGGTTTGACGCGTACTTGCAGATCTCCCGGAGAGAGTACTTGTGGCCGTATCGATGGGCAGATCTAGGGACGTAAGAGCTGTTGGGGAAGAACTCGCATAGAACATGGGCCTGTTCGTGAAGAGTAGAGTTGAGAGATGTTGTAACCAAAATCTTGGGCTCTGGAGCAGGGATATCGGTGAAGAGAGATGGGAACTTAAGAGCGAGAGATGTAGGCGTCAAGTCAAGGTTTGTGCTTGTTGTGGACGGGGCGAGACTATTGTCCCGCTGTGCCCGACGTTGTCGCTTCTTTTCCAATACTGCCTGTCGCTCTTCATCCATTTCCTCATCAGATGCCAGCATGCTGTCAACGTCATCATCATCGTCCAAATCCTCCTCGGCGCGTAGAGCTGCCTCATGAGCTGCTTGTTCTGCTGCCTCAGCCTCTTCAATGCGGCGGCGCTTCAGCTTCTCCAGATCCACCTGCACGCCGAGACTGTCATCGTCGATGTCATCCCACACTCGTTTCGAGTCGATCGTGGCAGGTTTGCGCTTCGCTAGACGGGCAGCCTTGAGCTCAGGATCCTTTGCTTCTTCTTTCCTACGACGATGTCGTTCCTCATGTCTCTCCTTGTTCTGGTGCTTCTTGTATTGGACAAAGAGCTCTTTGCGCTTGAGCTTGTTGGCGGACTTGAGCGCCTGAACAGGCGGTTTTGTGAAGCCCATTGTTGACGATTCGATTGCCTCGATAGAGTTTAAAGCCGGACGCAGTAAAAACCCAGAAACACAGCGGCTGGGAAATAATTTGGTAGAGGGGCATTTCTGTCCGGCAGAAAAGTCCAACTTTTTGGCGGTGAGAGATAATTCAATCCAATCAAAGGTTGCGATTCAGCATCTGCCCCACAAGACCTTGTCAACTTTCGCAGAAAACGACAAGAGACAGGACGACAAACCCTTCAAGAGGCGCATTTATCTCACACCATATACCACAACAAATACAGTAAAAATGGCCCCAAACGGCACAAAAAGAAGGAAGATCGCTCATGGTTCTACTGATCATGAGTCTCAAGAAGATCAGAACGACTCAAGAAGCGCTCAAAAATCTTTCTTCAAGAACGCTTCAAACTGGAATCTTGAACAAGACTACGAGACGCGCCCGCGCAAAGGCAAGAAGCACAAGGAGAGTAACAGACTCCCAATCAAGACAGCAGATGGCCGAATCGAGCAAGCCCAGGGACAAGAAGATGACACGGCGTCAATTGAGAGCGACACCGAGTGGCTAGAAGGTCGCGAGGATGAGATGGATGAGGAACCTGAGGAGGAGGAAGCGGAAGAGGAGGAGCCTGACATCCCAGAACCTCAACAGATTCTGGCAGCACAGGAAGAATTGGCAAAGATTGCTATGCAGATGAATGAGAACCCAGAAGAACACGTCGGCGCATTCAAGGCCCTCGCCAGGATCGGGCAGTCTAAGATTATCGCCATCCAGATGCTCGCCCTCATGACACAAATGTCCGTCTACAAGGATGTTATTCCCGGATACCGAATACGTCCCCAGGCTGAGAATGGACCCAAGGAAAAGCTATCCAAGGGAGTGCGCACACTGCGACAGTATGAGCAGGCCCTCGTGTCAGGATATCAGAACTACATCAAGGAACTTGCTCGATGCTCTAGGCTTGAGGACAGGGCTGCCAAGGGTGGACAGACTCTGGCTAACATCGCCATTACTTGTACCTGCACCCTCGTCACATCAGTTCCGCACTTCAACTTCCGCACAGATCTGCTCAAGATTCTCGTTACGAAGCTTAGCCGGCGCAAGATCAACCAAGACGGTGTCAAGTGTCTAGAAGCGTTGAGGACATTGTTCGATGATGATGAAGAAGGGCGGCCGACGAACGATGCAGTCGCTCTGCTCTCCAAGATGATGAAGGCTCGCGAATTCCAGGTTGACGAGAGTGTGGTCAACCTCTTCCTAAGTTTACGTCTCCTCTCCGGATTCTCTGGCAAGGCGTCTAAAGACCACGTCGAGAGCAACGATGTGCCTCTGAAGAAAAAGAAGGAGTTTAGGACCAAGCGTCATCGCAAGGCACTCAAAGAACAAAAGGCCCTCGACAAGGACATGGCGAATGCAGATGCGTCTGTCAGTCGCGAGGAGCGTGATCGTATGCAGTCTGAGACACTCAAGCTTGTATTTGCGACTTATTTCCGCATTCTCAAGCTACGCGTACCTCATCTTATGGGTGCCGTTCTCGAAGGCTTGGCTAAGTACGCTCATCTCATCAACCAGGATTTCTTTGGCGATCTCCTCGAGGCGCTCAAGGATCTTATCCGCCACAGTGAAGAAGATGCCGAGAAGGGCCCTGGTGATGAAGAGGGCGAGGTAGAGGAACACGATGACGACATCCCTGTTCGCAACCTCACCCGCGAGGCTCTCCTCTGCACGGTTACGGCCTACGCCTTGCTTGAAGGCCAAGACGCCCACAACTCGCGCAACGATCTTCATCTCGACCTTTCTTTCTTCACAACCCACCTTTTCAAGTCCTTCCTCACACTCTCCACAAACCCAGATGTCGAGCTGACGCGCCCCATCAACATGACCAACGCAGCCTCCAAGATCAACGTCCAGACAACAACAGTTCTTCTCTTACGGGCCCTGACCGGCATTCTTCTCCCTCCCTGGAACATCCGATCCGTGCCACCTATGCGTCTCGCCGCTTTCTCCAAACAGCTCATGACAGCAGCGCTCCAGCTCCCTGACAAATCATGCCAGGCTGTTCTGGTACTCCTTAGCGATGTAGCCCACACACACGCGAAGAAAGTCCGTAGTCTGTGGGATACTGAGGAGCGGAAGGGCGATGGTCGATATAACCCGGTCAGTGATAGTGTTGAAGGTAGTAACCCCTTTACAGCCACAGTGTGGGAGGGCGAATTGTTGAGGAAGCATTACTCACCCAAGGTCAGAGAGGGTGTCAAGATCTTAGAGAAGGGCATGTCCGAGTAGATGCTTTTGCAAGTAGGGGAAAAAAAAACTAGCGCTGTACATTGAGTCCTTAAAACTTTATTCTCCCATCTAGGTATTTGGATGCCGCTGGGTAATTCACAAGCCACTTCAACATCGAACACTGAAAAACATATTACAAGCTTGATTTTACACCAATACGTACAATGGAGCGCTCTAGCGTCGCCCTAGATGCTTCACTTTCTGTCCCTGTCCGGCATCTATATCGGAAATCTGCAATACCACCACAGTTGATATTCTTCCCCTGAAAAGACAATGTCTATTCTCAGGTCTTCAATATCCCCCAATGCCATTCCCCGTGCTCAAACCAAACACTTCAACTCACCGTCCGCATGCTGCATGTCTTATCATGCTTCACTTAGCCCACATAGACGCACTCAGGCCCTTGGCTGGTTTTCGAGTCGTTTCTCTGGAGGACAGCGAGGCACCAGGAGATCCTGGGACAAAGGCGGGTGCTTGCGGGCGAAGTCTCTTAGACGGCTCGAGCTCACCTCGAATCTCTCTCGGAACAGCAGCCTCTTCAGCCTTTTGAAACTCCACAGTCTTGGTCTCGATCACGGGTTGAACAATGCCAGGTTTGTCGACCTTGGAAGAGGTTTGTTGAACAACAGAAGCCTCGAGCCTAGGTTCAGATGGAACTTGTTGGATATAAGACCTGTTGATAGTCGGCTGAGTCACGCCGCCCCCAGGCCAAGATTCAACCGGAGTCGGAGTGAGAGTTTGAGGAGATGCCAGAGGGACAGGTTGGGTGTTGTTGGGTTGTTCAGTGTTCGAGGAAGACGAGGCTACAATTATCATTTCCCCATCGTTGCCGCGCTTGACAATGCAGTCTGGGGGGAGAACAGTGTTGGGCCTCAGCTTCAACAGTTCGTCAGACGAGTACTTCAAGAAGATAGAGGCATTGGACATGTTCGCAGTCTCATCTTTGGCTTCAAAAGCAATAAGATCTCCCTCTGATTCATTATCAGAATCCATCATTGAGAAGTATATTTCCACAATGTTCTTTTCCTTTTCTATCTTCTTGACAGGAGTGACTGGGCCCTGAGCTGGCATAATGAGCTTCCCAACCGTGGGCAGGGTCGAAGTTTTGATGGCAGAATGACTCGAATTAATAGTCAAGTGGCGAAGGAACCCATCATCTCTGGTCGGGGGGTTGAGAGCCTTAGGAACAGGAGATGCGGTAGGGGAAAGCTTGACCACAACCTTCTCTTTCTGCCCCCGGATGGGGTCAGGGGCCGGTTTAGGAACCTCCAACGCAGTAGGTGGATGCTTGGCCACAACGTTCCCGTTCTGCTCCTGAATGGGGCCGGAGGGTTTCTTAGTAGCCGCATCGTTACGCCTAAGGAAGTCAAGGGCATCTTGGCCAAGAAAGGCTCCAGGAGAGCGCTTGAGAGGGTCAGACAGCAAGGTCTCCGTATAATCGCGCTGGCTGGGAGGGGGTACGTTGGAACTGCTTGGGACAGGAGGTGGCAGACGCTGAGGAGGCTGGAAGGGCTCTGATGGTGTTGTGTTAGTCGCTTTGCTTGTCAGGAAAGAATCTCATAAATTTAGGGTGGATGGTGCTCTCTTAAGTTTGCGATAAACTCTCGTGAGATCTTGTGTGCTTACCTGTTCGCTTCATGGGATTAGAACTGCCAGTGGCCTTGCGTTTCGACTTGCCGCCGAACTCCTTTTCCTTGTTTCCTTTACTAAATAGCTGTTGCAGCTCTTTAGCATCGGACATACTACCGGAGTTCTGGTAGCCTCCACCGTTCATGGTCGCGGTGTTGGTGCTGTTGGTGCAACAGGACTTTGAGAGCGGATAGGAGCTTGCAGGGCACTATGGTAAGCTATCTAGGTTAGCCGCCGAAAGAGAAGAAGCAAGTCATGAATCCATGCTACGAGAGATCTGAAGTGAGTTGACATACTATGCGACGGTCGACACTAAGCACTGAATTCGGGGATACAATAACGCCTGCGCGACGAAGGTCGAAGTGCAGATCTTGGACGATAGCTTGAACCTTTAAGGTTAGTCGACAGAAGTACGACATACACGACACATGAATCATAATCGATACGACATGGGTCTGATGGGATCTGTGTCTGGGAGTCTTGGGGAGAGCAGTGACTTGCCTTTGGTCGGGATAAGGGTGCGCGCGCTTGGTGGAGCCAACAGAGAAGAAAGGAACAAAAACACCAATAGGCAAGATATACTTGACAAGTAATCTGTTAGTGGACAAGTGCAGAATATTCTTGGAGGAAAAGAAAATCAACACAAAGATTTTGTTGTGTGATGATGGAAGAAAGCAAAGACGAGATGAGTGGGGAGGGGAGGAAGAAAGTGAGGGAAGCCGGGCCACAGGCGGAACGGACAGGAACCGTTGGTTCAGGGAAAATATATAGATCTATAGGAATATATCAGAGGGAAATACTGCCAACATGCCACAATACAAAGGATATATAGTTGAGTGAGTCCCCCATAGAATCCTCGCTAGGGGCAGGTAGTACTGGATTAGAAGTGGGCGAGGCATTCGACTTAGAGACCACTGCCACCCTCGAACTGCATGAAAGACAGGAGCATTCGGGATTAACTAGATTCCCTCTAATAATGGCCTATATTTTGTCGCAGCCACTCAAGTTCCAGCAGTGTGGTTCAGGCATCCGCACACTTAGCAGCTGCAGGCAATAGAATTGATATGGATGTTGCAGGGTAGTGAAAGCTGTCTAAACTACAAGGGTTAATAAAATATTCCAAAATATACAGAGCATAGTGGTAAAGGGGATGCTGCTCAAGCGCTGCGGGCATGCTCACGGTCTTCTGGTGTCGGACTAGGGCGACGGGCTTTGGCATTTGCGGATCAACGGACGGGGATTCGCTTGACACTTAATCTACTACGCATTGCACAGCATATCAACTGGATTTACGACCGACGAACGAAATAAGAAGCAGAAACGGTTTCCTGTGTGCACCTATCATAGGTAATATCGGTGAGTATCCCTGATACCAACGTTTTGACGGGTCTCCCAGATGGATAATGCAGTTTCCAAAACGCTAGGCGAACATTTGAAAGGCTAATAACATGATTCGAAACATCTGAAGGGTACTATAGACATGACTTGTCTCGTCAATCTATTCAACACGCACGCGTTTGGGTCCCACCGTCGTCTCGATAGCATTAATCTTTGGCTCGAGATATTCCGTATCTGAAGACGCATCTAACCATGAAACCTCAACTGGTGCTACTGTCTTCATGACAAACTCCTGCAGGGCTCCAGCTCCCGGTGCATCCTTGAGAATAGCTATGGACGACACGCGAGGCACTCCCAGACAAGCACTTAGGCGCTCGGAGCAAGGTTTAGAAAGGCCCACGAGACGGATCTGCTCTTCGGGACGGGTTTTCTTGGACGCAGCTCCAATCATCCGTGGGAAATGGCAATTGAACGTCGAAGCTTGGTTGCCCCGTGTTACAAAAACCATAGAATACTGCTGTTTGGGTCCATCTTCGGTGGCCTTTTGCGACCGAGACTGGAGATGTCGAGTAATGGAGTTAAGACCAACATCTATGCTCGCTTCTATCTCAGGCATTGGTGGCACCGGAGGTTGTTCCGAGGCATTTTCTGCCTTTTTGGCATCTTTCTCCTTTTGTGCTGCACGCTTGCCCTTGGACCTTTTGATGTGTGTCTGACGGTGCTGTCCAATGGGACTCAGAAGGCTATAACTGTCAGAAAGATCTGGTCTCGGGAACCACTCGTCTTTACGAATATGACATGTGCAGTACTGTGGGCTTGACTTACTTGCATAGCAGCTCGAGGATAGTGTCTTGGTCCTCTGACGAGATTGAAGGCCTGATGACGTTGGCATTGCACACCTGGGAAGTTAAAGAGGCGAACATACCATGAAACCGTAGAAAAGGGAGTGTCAAGCTGATGCACAACCCTCTTACGAGGGCCTTGGGGGGTTGGGGTGGACATTATGACACTCAGTGACTTTGACAGTGTTTGGGAAGCATGGGTCGTATCAAAACAAACAATTAGATACTCCTGCCACTCATTTCAGTCCAATGTTCGATTAAAAACATACGCGTATCAGGAGCAGTTTGGGGCGATAAGAAGAACAACATAAAAAAGACTTTGCAGCTATTCGCAAATATGCATGGGGCTAGTTATGTGGGCCAAGGCTTTCGACGGGGAGTTGCGTGTTAGCGCCGAATTCTATGTCATGAGCCGCAGGTACAAACCCTCAATTGCCTAAGAAGTTATTAAAGGGTGGCGATCTGTCATTTGTAAGTTTACATTTATTTACTGTATTCTCTTTTTAACTTGATATGTGTGGTCATTTGGTATGTTTTCTTTTTCTCTTTGGTTTTTCCAGAAAGATACCTATTTTGGGAGATTTCGCCAAACACAAAACAAGTTGATAATTGCGATTACTTGTGTCATCGTAAGAGAAAGAAGTCGGTAAGAAAGGTTGGTCAGTCCCGCGTATAGGCCAGGGAGCCATTAGCTCAAATGTAGAGAAAATAAACAGTACCAACAGACACTTTCTTCCTATACTTTCAGTGCGGTTAAGTTGAATGACTACCTAGGGTACCTCTTCTGGGCATCTCATCTACCAGTTACGTGCTTCAAACAGCAAAAGTGCGCCTCAGGCAAACAGCCAAAAGTGTCCCAGTCACAGATTGATACGGTTTGGTCATCGTGAATGGCCGTCCAACAGCAACTTCTGACAAGGCAAATCAGGGTTTGCAAGAGGTTGGGCCTACAAGTACGAGAATTGCATCATCCAAGCCCCCCGCCCTCGCAAATCAACAAATTCCAGATTTTGGTGAGTTGTTTCTACCGTCATTTGTTCATGATCAAATGTCGGATGTCTTGGCCCCACCAAGGTGATCGCTATCATGACAGCTGCGTGAATACTCAGCTGCACCAACAGCAAAGTTTCATTTTATTTCATTTTTAAAGGAACTTTATCATATCTGCTAGGGCTTAGCAACCACAGCCACATATTAATCTGATGAGTATATTTTGTAGCATAAATAATTCATTAATAAATGTTTTTCATGACTACAAAGGCTAATTCAGGTATAAAGTCTTACCTAGGCGGCCACAGAGCGCGTCCTTGATGTAATCGCACTATCCTCACCCCTTACCCCGCCCTCGGACAGTAATTGACATCACGCCCATCAACCCATCTAGATGCAAGGTGAGCTCCCCACTAAAAAGATCTCAGGTCGCGAAGTGATGGGAACCAGACTGGATAACTGTTACTGTCACTGTCAAATCAGCCGCAAGGCAACCAACCACTCCTGTTTGGAACCCTAACCCTGCGGCAGCATCAGAGAATCGGGCTCTCTTAGAAACCCCCTAGATCTTCGACGCTTGATCATTTTCATTCTTACGCAGTAACACTTCTCCTCCTCCTGAGTCCAGCTCAGGGACAGCGGTATAGCAAGGCATTCGTAGATACCTCACCTATCTAGGTACTTTCAGTGTTATCCTTTAACAAATCTGGCCAACCTCTGCGATTCTTCCAGGTTCTTTACAAGGCAAGTAATACAATAACTACCTCCATTAGTACCTAAGGTACAGCCTACTTCTTCTCTCCTTCCATCCCCATCCCCTCTTGCTCTGGCAGTTTGGGAACCTACTATCTGCACACCCAGTGCTGCTCTTGCTGTGGCGGGGTATCCACACTAGCAAGTCGCGACCGCGCCCTGCCAATCCATGCTCCCCCATATCCTGGCCGGAACTAAAGGTACCTAGGTATCTTATCCTCAGATCCATCTCCAAAGCCTTATCCATCCAATCCATCCACTTACTTTGTTATCCGCATCCCACTTCAAACCTCCAGAGTAAACATTCTATTCTACTGGGTAATATTTCGTTTGCGCTCCAACATAAAGATCTCTTACTCACCAATCCATTTGTTTGCGTTTCCCGCTCCTGCCCCCGCACTCACGCTTTAGCTCTGATTCCCTCTTCGAACCTCTCTTGGAGCTTGGGAATCTTGCTGCTTCGCCCCGCTACATCTCACACTTCGATCAAACCCACATGTTAATTTTGTGCAGCTATCGCCGGGGCGTCTTTCGCGACGGTGTGACGTCTCTGCACTTCCACGCTTTGTCCCCGTTGACTTCATTCTACGATTCCGATGGATCCAGCCTCGAGATCTCCAGTCCTCCCAGATCGTGCTCTCTCCGCTGAAGCCAGCTCGACCAGGCCAAATCCCTTTGATGACGGCGATACATCTCGCAAACGCCAACGGACTTCACTTTCCAGATCACCAACCAACTCTCTCAACACAGTGAATCCTATTCACGACTCTTCCAGCTCCACCACTCTCGACACCGAACCTATCTTGCTTCGACTTGACTCGGCACCTGCAGACTCTCCTTCAGACCCCGTCGCGCTCAAGACACCTAATTCAGGGCCTCCCGTTTGCGATCCTTCAACAGAGCCGCCATCTAGCATGGCCACTCTTAATCTAAGAAACGCGCCCGAGAACGACTCATCTTCCTCGCCACCTCCCCCCTCACCTGTGGCTCAGCCAGCTGCGGCTGAAGATACGACAGCTGCTCTCAACAACCATGTGAAAAAGAGTGTTGAGGATTCCGAAGTCGAGATGGTACCGGCCCCCAATCAAAGTATTGATACCCTAAGGCCCAGCTTGTCGCATTCACCGAGCCCGCCTATCGAGGTTATCGCTTTACAGTCGGATGATGATATGGCCTCTGATCAACAAAGTGTTGGTGTTTCAATACTGGACAATGATTCTATCATGATCAATCCGATTCATAACTTTCCATTCAAAGAGCCTCCTGAGACATTGGAGGGAATGGTGATACGACTTAACAACTATTTTGAGAATCGTAAGAGGCGTCTTCTATTCCCGAGAAAGCCCAGGTACTGACAATGTAGAATCTCCAATTGATTCAGGAGTCGTTTACAAATTGCAGCATTGGCTCGAACGGTATCTTGAATACACCGGTAACGTCGACCAGCAGTCTCTCGCTGACTCATGTCGCCTCAACATTACTTTCTGGATGGCCCTCCCACGCATTGTTACCGCTATGGTTACTCACAAGTAAGCCCCCAATGGAATTTATTATCCAACAAGACTGATTGTTGGACAGGCCCTCACTTTATGAAGAAGAGGAGTTAGGCCAGACCATGAAGGCCTTCTTTTCGGCCTTCACCAAATTATCAGCATGGTTCGTGAGCCAAGATATCTTCACAATCAAAGGTTTCACGGTGGAGCCAGGAGCTCAGAGCCAACAGCCCCTAGAGCTGTTCTATCCATCTTATCTTCAGCATCTACACTCCATCACTCAGCCGCCATTTTTGGGCGACGATCAATATAGGCAGGCCGAACTCACGTCCTCATATTTCGTCAGGGTTTATCAAGACAGCGCAGGTGGAAGTATCAGCCGTCTTCTTCAGTTGACAAGGGGATTGGTTGATCTTGTTCCTGCGCATCCCCGACTGGCCAACGAACTGATTACGATACTACAAGTTGCGTCAGACATCATGTCTGATGCTTGCAATATGCGTTTTCACGACAATTCTTCGAAATCCAACCAAAAACTCGAGATTGGCTACACATTGTACGAGCTCGCCTATGTCTCACTAGACGGCATTATCGACAAAAAACCCACGTATCTAGTCGCGGATAATGTTCTCGGAAGCGTTCAGGCTTTGTCAGAGATGATCAAAGCCGGGCTTAGAGGTGACTACCCCGTAGCAACGCGCTTGCTTCAAGAGCATCGAGAAGCTTTTCCTACAGTCCCTTTCAACTACACCACCGAGACCATTGCTTGCGAACGCCGATTTCATATCTTCATCAAACTTATACGGTCAAGTCAAATGCAACTTCGGTTTCAGGGTATGACACAGATGTGCAGAGAGCTCATTGCCTGTTGGAAAAAGCATACCGAAAGTGCCGACGATGGCAGTCTTTATCATGTTGAACATCTCGCGGAATACCTGATCCGAACCGGGTTTATTGATTATCTGTTGGGCGCTAGCTGCCATCCGGAAATCATTGTGGAGGGTGCGAACATCCTCGGCTTCATAATAGTGACGAAGAAGTATCGAAAGATGCACATTGACATGCTTTGGGAAGGTATCACTTCCAAGCAAGATCCTCGTACTGCTGATGCTCTAACCCGCATGGTCAATCACATCGCTCATCTCTTCGACGACCAAGGGCTGCTAATTCTCTGCGAGAAGTTCCAAACACTTCCCGTGGACTCTTTTACGCCCGTCATCCGAATTCTTTGGGAAGGCGTGATGAAGTTTATGGCAGAAAGATCTTCAATAGAGCATCCTGTCAGTGTCCACCCATACAATCTTTGTCTGCGTTTGATGAGAGAATCATCGGCTTGTACATCTGGATCGCAAGTCATGTACCCTGAGATGCAGCAAGCGGCAATGCAGAAGTTCAGAGATCTCCTGAGATGCGGACCAGATTCTGAAGGGCGGCGACAGCTATATCTCGGCTGCCTTGAAGATATTGCGAGTAAGTCGTCCACAACCTTGGGTAGCATTTGGTGTCTGTACATGGCAATCCGGTCTAAGAATATGGGCCCTGAACTACGCTTTTTAGCGGAGGAACACGACTTGACAAGGCTCATCGTGGACGAATTTGAGCATACCATCAAGACCGGACAAGCGACGGGGACTCGGCCAGCCCTTTCCTATATTATCAACCAACCTCGAAGAGAATTCATTAGCCTCCTCATCCAACTAGAGCCGCTGACGATCACCCAAGACCTTGGTGTCAAACTCTGGGATATGTTGGTTGGGCCGCTTTCCCTCTCGCCCGACGACAGGCGGGCGGGTTGGGAGATATTAACCAATCTCCACCGGAGAAACAACATCGGCAACCCTTTCCTCCGAACCTGTTTAACCCATTATCTTCCAGATCTTTCCTCTGAATATTTTAGCGAGGGTATGCTGGAGTTTCTTCGAATCGAGATTCTCCCGCGGCTCAATGAAAAGTTCAATCTGGCTCTCGATGATCCGGAGGCTGTTGCAGAAAGTGGCATTGAACAGTTGTGGCGCCTGGTCCTTGAGGCTGAAGATGAGGCTCTCGTGGATAGGGCTCTCCGAACTCTGGCAGTTGACGTCTATATCGACAATCGGTTCTTTAACTCCAATTCACCTCAGCGGGCACGATCTATCCATCTGGTCTTGGTCAGCCGATGCTTAGAGCAGTTGAAAGATGCCGCGAAGAAACTCAGAAGTTTCAGTCAGGATACCACAAGTGACGATGATGATGTTATGGCGATTGCAGTCACACACCAGCAGTGGCAGCAACAGAAGAGGTTTTTCACCCGTTCGTTGAAGTTTCTCCGATACATTCTTGAAGCACATCAGTCAAAGCCACATCTGTCAGCACCTGATCTGAGAACACTGATCCCGCAAGCAACATATGAGGTTCAGGGAGATTCTGCCGGGCTCAAGTATCAATCCTTTGATGGTAACCAGCAGACTGATATCAAGCCACTCGTAATTGGAAAAGGTAACACAGCAGCTTCGTTGCTTGCCAGTCTCCAGCAAGAGACTGGCTTCGAGAACTATCGGGTTTACTACAGAGGTCGGCCGTTCTTGCCAACTGAGCAGGATATATGCAAGTCTCTAGAAGACTTGTGTGTCCATGACGGCCTAATACTAGTCAGGCGTGAGGAACCTGGTCCGGCTCTTTCTAACAGGGTCAGGCCAGGTGCCTCTCCACTTGAGATCGAAATTTCTGCTCACTTTGACGAGATGAGAGAGTATTTGGGCATGGATGAGGCACTAGCACAAGAAGTAAGCACCCAGATTACGACAACCAAGGTCTTGGACTGACATTCCCAGATTTACTTCTTCCTCATCAAATTGCCGACGGATGGTCACTTTTTGAGGTTGATTGATAACGAAACAGTGGCGTACAAGGATATCTTCCCTTCAGGACAGCCCTTCAAATCGCTTTACGCTGTACACGCGCTGGTCGAGTATACTGAAGCCCCTCTCCTTGGTCATAACACCAATCGTGATGGCCTCAGTGAATCAACCAGCGGCTCCGGGCCCGATTTCGCACCATCTTCAAAAGCTCTCAAGACAGCCATGTCTCTTGTCGTGCAGGCAATCTCGGACGAGAACATCTTTGATCGTGCTTCGATGTTCCTGCGTCTAAAACTTACTTGTGCTTTGATACATGCTTTCCGGCAATTCCTTGACAGTAAGTGCAAAGATAAAATATTGTACCAAGTCTGACACCAGTATAGAAATCGACATTCCGAGAGGATCGGCTACATCGAAGAACCTTTCCATACCTCAACCAGCTCGATTGGTCAAAATCCTGTCGTACGCCGCAGATTGCCCAGGCGAAATGCCTTCTGCCGCTATAGCAGGAACGCTTATTATTTGTCTTCGACTCAGCATGCTCAACGACAAGTTTTGGGTGGAACTCAGCACGAACAGCGATTTCACGGATATTCTGCATCGTCTTCTACTTACCGACCCTCGTCAGGCTATCAGATCGCTTTCTGCCAAACTAGTTGAAGAACTCTTCGTTGTTATGGACCATGCCGTCCCCACCGGTGAGCCTGACTGTGAGACTTCACTCAGATCCTGTGAAGGCCCATTAGCGAAGTACTTTTGGACGGTTGTTAGGAACCTAATACAGCAGACGGCTAGCTTTCCAAACCATTGTGAAGAATTCTTCAAGTTGGCTCACTTTCTGCTGGTGAGAATCGATGCCCAAGCGCCTGGAGTATTGAACATAGGGGTATTTGCGTGTCAAATTAGCCAACTACTTCTAAAGCATACCACAACCGAGGTAAGCCACCAGCCCATCTGGCAAAACTGAGCCGGATAAGCTAATCATAGGAGCTATTAGACCCTCTGGTCATCAAGTGTGGAGGATCCTCTCGCAAGAGGCTTGTCGTCGCTATTGCACCGATGCCTACAACTGGACAATTCTGTCGCGCACTCCGAAACACTCCCAAGGTGAGAAAAACGAGATATCCCGAAGTCTAACATCTGCTGACTGAGCACAGGGACCTTGCAATGTCGCTGTTCTGGAAGCACTTGTACCCTACCAAATGCCAACAGCCTGGGCAGCCTGTACCCAGAGTTGTTCTTCACGAAGAAACCCGTGCAAAGCTTTGCGAGGTCATATTCGCTCTTGTCAAGCACGACAATAATAAGTCAAGGGCAGTTGTGGAGGCGCTGAGCGAACAAGTGCCGTTCTACGCTGATGACGAAGGTATGCATTGTGCTCTGGTAAAGTTGTAAATCACTAACAGCTAGTCCAGAGGATCACTACATCTACGATCTCTCTTATCACTTCGAGCGACACAAAGCTCTTCGCGCCCCTTGTGGCTATGTGGGCTTACTGAACCTTTCCAACACATGTTATCTCAATTCGCTGATGGCGCAACTGTACATGAATACTGGCTTCCGGCGTTTTATCCTCAATTGTCGCATCCACGATCCTGCAAACAGCCAACAACTCCTTTCCTATACCCAGAAATTGTTCGGTCATATGCAGGAGAGCTATCTTCGCTTTATTGACACGTCCAAGTTCGTGAATTCCATCAAAACATATGAAGACACATTGATCGACATTCATAATCAAATGGATGTTGATGAGTTTTACAATCTGCTCATCGACCGTTGGGAGACCCAGCTTCTTGGCCACGATGAAAAAAGAGAGATGAAATCGTTCTATGGAGGACAGCTTGTGCAGCAAGTGAAATCCAAGGAGTGCGAACACATTTCGGAGCGACTCGAGCCCTTCTCTGCAATCCAATGTGATATCAAAGGGAAAAGCTCATTGGCAGAAAGCCTTCAGGCATATGTGGACGGCGAGGTCATGGAGGGGGGTAAGTAACATCCCTTATCAGAAAGGAAATATGTGCTAACCCAGTAACCAGACAATAAATACAAGTGTTCGACGTGCGACCGCCATGTCGACGCAGTCAAGAGGTAAATATCTTTCATCGCCATCGTCCTCAGTGACTAATGTATTATAGGGCCTGCCTTAAAGACGTCCCCGACAATCTCATATTCCATCTGAAGAGATTTGACTTCAACCTGCGGACTTTGCAAAGGAGTAAGATCAACGATTATTTCTCGTTCCCAGATCGAGTTGATATGCGTCCGTACACTATCGAGCATCTCAGTGACCCAGAGGGTGATACCGAGGAGGACATTTTTGAGCTAGTGGGTGTACTCGTCCACTCAGGCACTGCCGAATCCGGACACTACTACTCCTATATTCGCGAGCGCCCCTCCTTAGCCAATCGACCTTCGTGGGTAGAATTCAATGATGATATGGTAACGCCATGGGACCCTTCACATATGGAATACTCGACATTTGGAGGCCCCGACCATCGTCCAATGTACGATACTAACGGCATTTTGTACGACAAGAATTATAGCGCGTATATGCTATTCTACCAGCGTGCTTCATCTCTGCGTGCTGAGCAGGAGGAGATGATCGGCCTTGATATCCCGGCGCCACTTCGTGTGGAAGTGCCGGATGAGCTTCAAGATCATATCTTGGATGAGAACACAAATTACCTTCGTCGTCATTGTGTCTATGATCCAAGCAATGTCAACCTTGTCCTATTGCTGTTTCAACAGTCGCAACAGCACTGTGAGACTACCAGAGGGGCCAACAGTGACCAGAGCATTACCACCTTCATGGCCAGATTCCAACAAGAGCATGGGCTCCAAGATCTTGCCATGCAGGCACTCATAGGTAACCTGGATCAAGTTGTCACAAGGGTGAAGGACATTCCGGACTTCAGTTCATACTCCACGACCATCCTCAGCGCAGTCACATCTTGCAAAGATTGCGCCTTTTCATTCTACAACTACTTCAATCAGCACCCGAGTGCTCTTCGCATGCTTCTGCTGCGGAATCCCGATCCATTTGTGCGCAACACCATCAGTAAGAGTTTCGTTCATGCGGTCATGAAAATTTCAGAGTGTTTACCCCATGTCTACAATCCACAGATTATAGACGACTCAGGCCGCTCTGGGCTTGACGTTCCTGTTTCTCATCGCTCTGTTATCGATGGTGTGATGATGCTCTTCAATCGCCTTTGGGAATTCTTCTATTCTCATATCAAAGCCTGGGATGAGTATTTCGGAACTATTCTAAACTTCGCTCAGATGGGTCACCATGAAACTGGATATGTCTTGGCCGCAGATTTCCTGACAAGAGCTATCACGATCATCTCTGCTGATTCGCTTCAGGGCCTCAGTGGAATTTGGGCCAGAATGCTTCAGAATGTCATTCGGCGGAACAATGCCACGAGACCACCCTCATATTTATCACTTATCGCACTGGTCTATCACTTGATGTCCCGGATGGAGCCACATATGGGACAAGAATATATCGATGAAGACCCAACTGACCGCCTATCCCAACGGGATGAGGCCTTCAACTGGACGTCCGAGGAGGTGACCCTTATTTACAACGGCCTGAACGGTTCCCATACCAGCCTATTTGTTGAGAAACTCCTTGCCCTAGATCAAAGCCCACTACACAGCGACAGGATTATTCAACTGATAGTAAGGCTGGATGATCTGATGGATCAACGAGTGCTTGCGACCTTGAAGCAGTGCATTAGCGGCGAAACCTCAACGCAGGCCATGGATCCATTTTTAAGGGCAGCCATAACCTACATCGAAAGCACAGAACAGCTCAGAAACGCCAAGGAAATGGTTGAACACATATTCCTGCAAGCCGATAGCCTTCAGAACACGGAAGGGTTGTATTTTATCCGATTCTTCGCAACGGCATTAAACCTCAAACAACAGGATCAGGAATTCTCCCAGGTGATCCGTTCGTTCAGTCTTGATCTGGTGCCAAAATGGGTACCATGTCTCCTCAAGTGCCCTGAACTAGCTGTCCGCACCAATACCGAAACTTTTCTGAATCGCACGCTGCTTGACATTTCGTGTGAGACCGCTCCCGGTGATGGTGACGACGCCTTGCGTGAACGAGACAATATCAAACAGACAACGAAGCGGGTCGGGGTCGTGTGTCTGGAGTATCTCAGAGATCATCACGTTCGCAAACGGACCCTGATGAGTCGGGAAATTGCAAACAAATTCTTGCACGTCATCCGACAATGTGCGGCAGTGGTTGTGGACACGGCTTCAGATACGCAAAGCGAGCTCGATTCTGATTTCCTCGCCTTGCAGGACGGTGGGTTTCACTAACTACAGTGTTATCTAGTATTATCGATAATGACTAACACGTTTGCCAGATGTTCTTGATGCTTTCCGCAGACTTATTGTTGATGAAATGGAGGAAGACGGGTCCGGTATGTTACAGTCGTTCAGCGACTCCGATACAATCACAACAGACTTGAGGTGACGGCTGACGTTGGGTAAAGACTGGGAAGGATCCTGCGGGTCATCTGAACAGATTGATGACATTGTTGATATGAACATTCCTGGAATGAACGAACTACACGATATGGATCAGATGGCATGAGAGTGAGGTTGAACTCAGGCAACTTAGAGGCAACGCTGTGGGTGCCCAAGGTCAGGACACAGTGATCCAACCATGGTCACGGATATGGTTGCGGAAAGGCGTTGGCGGAAGCTTAGTGCTTTTTTGTTCACTTTTGGGCTTTGGTTCATCTGGACTCTAGCTAAAGGGTGGGTTGGCGATGAGCGGTTCTTCAGGCTCATGATATGAATGTAACGGCCATTGAGGCAGAAACGAGTGTTTCTGGAGCACATTGCATAGCAAAGGAGTGACGGCGTACTAGACAACAAGTTCAAGAGGATGAGGGGATAATGACAACAACAAGAACTGGCAGAGCAGGGAAAGATATTAGCCCCCAGTCTAGTAACATGAAGACAGTATCAGGTTCTCTGGCTGGTGAGTAGCGTATCAGATCAACGAATAAATGATTTCACGAGTAACGACAACAGGATCGGTGATGTGACAGGCCTCGAAATAGATGTTCGTTCAGTAAGATCCCATGACGTTGCTTAGAGTCACATCCTGAATTATTACCGCCGTGCTCATACGAAGATTAGGAGCCATGTGGTTCTATGTATAGCGGAGCACTGGAAATAACCTCTTGACAATGGTCAAGTCAACCTCCAGCCTCTTGATAGGTGGTTAGTGAGAATAATTTGCCTATTTTTTACTCGCCTCGCCGTTCGGTAGGGTCCGGAGATCTTAATCGGCAGAGCCATGGGCTGCAGGTATAGGACATGACAATAATGAACAATAATGACAGACCCCGGCTGGCGGCTGGCACAAAAGCTATCTTTAGCTGCCCGGCCGGAAGGATGGCCAACCTTAGCACCAATGCTACGATCCTATTTCAGATGCGAAAATTCGTAAGTTTAGGAACATGTGCCAGTGGAAACGAAACGACGGGTCTCAGGTCAACATATGTGGATGTGCTCGTTTTAGTTACAGCTGAAATGTTAATACCAATGGATGCTCAGTCTATGATGATGCCTATGGAAAGGAGTCTACCTAAGGGTTGTTGGAGCATTCGGTGGTCTTTCACGTCTCAATTCAGAGAACGCTGTCGTGGGCTCAAGGTCTGTCTTGATCTCTACTTCGTCATCCAGCATCCAATGTTCAAATGCTGGCACCAGAATCTCTAGATACTTGGAACCCGAGACAGGAACTGTTGGTTTGCGCCACCCAACGCCGACATCAGGGGGGGAGATCTTGGTGTTGAAGCTACTGTGGAAAGAAACGCAGGAACAGACGCAGCAGTGATAGTGATGTACAGGGATGGGGGTGGATGAGAAGCTGTTTTTAGAACAACGAAGGGGCAGGTCTAGACATGCTACCTTACTGTACATCGATGGATGTTTATGGTAGATTAAGGGTAGTGGTATTGTTTTGTTTCTTAGCATCAGCAATATTTCTGCGAGTACATAGGCATACGTACAGTATCTCATCTTCTGTTGAGGAAGTGATATGGCCTCCCCTGGTTCATCATCACTCTCACTCCCATGCATACAGCCACTCACATGGCGTCTCTGGCCGCCAACTACCTTCTAAATTTAAGTACAGGGCTAGCACCATCCAATCACATCACGTTTCGTCAACCCCGCCAAGAGCTCAAAATAGTAGGCGAACTGCCACTAATGCGCGTTAGCCGCCGAGATCTCTGAGCTAAGCCGCATTAGGTTTCGACAGCGGGGCTGCATTTAGTTGTAAACCACAAGAGTAAATGGCCGCTTATTTTCAACTGTGAGCGATGCTGCCATTCCCCTTTTACAACACATGGCAATGGAGACTAGCTCATCTTGGAATTCTGTCGTTTCATGTCCCATGTTCACATCCACCGAGGCTATCAGGCGGGCCACTGGGTGGGAGGCCACCCCGGGAGGAGAAGGTGACTGACTGACTGAACTGGATGGTGAAACATAAACAGACTACCATTCTTTTTTTAGAGCTGTCCGGGGAAGAATAAGCTCGGATGGGGTCATCTCTTTTAATATCCTTTTCATCCACTCATTCTTCTCTGTTCTTGAAACTTTTCTGGCGCAGGAACACAACGACGACGGGTTCACGACGACAACAGGCTCTGAGAAGGATATCACAGCTGCTGTGCGGCTCTTTTTTTTTTTTGTGCTCGATCCGGTCCTCTTGTGATATCTATTCTTGCTTTGTCTTATCTTTTTTTCCCCTTGCTGTGTAACTCGTCGTCTGTTTGTCTTCTTCGTTCCACCCCAGATCAGACCGGGCCAGGTCAAGTTAAGTCGTCCTCTTTACTGAAGCACGACTTTACACCTTCGAGATGTCTCTCAAGGATAGAATTTCATCACCCCTCGAGGCTGGTACCTCAATCCTCGACGCTCATCACTTGCCACCTCATCTGGCACCGGCTCTCGAGCATGTATCCTCCCGTCTCGCTCGCAAGTCGCAGCATATCACGCTTGTTGTAGCTCGTCGAGATTATCAACTCCCTTCAGTTGTGCCACCGAAGGGTCTACTGACTCCAACAACTCCTACACCTTTATCTCCGGGCCTTCGCTTCAATTTCACTCAGGGTCCTGTTTCTCGGCTCAAATCGTTGGTGAGAACTGGCTCTTCAACATCTCTTCGGTCAATGAACTCGCCACGAAGTGGGCTGTCTTCTCCCGGTCAAGTTCCTCCGCTCGAAATATCCAGTCCTCGATTCAGATGGCCTTTATCACCTTCCACGCCCATGTCTCCTCCTCCCATGACGCCCTGCACTGCCTCCTCGACCACCACGGACACCATGAGTTCCATGATGAATGCATCGTCAGGCTTTGGTATGCGTCTCATTCACACCAACGAGCTTCATCCCAGATCCGAGAAGATCCTAAACTCAGTCCTGGACAAGACGGAGAAGAAGTTCGCGATAGGGTAAGATGTCTCTGCCTTATCAGTAAAATTCAACTAACACGCCATAGCACCGAGTGGCTCTCGCCTGCCGTCAGAGCTTCATCTTGTGGGCTCACGAATCAGCTCATTCACAGTTCCATCATCCAAAATGAGGTCCTCTTCTGCGCCGAAGGCCTCACAATCCTATCACTAGACAGACTGTACAGTCTCAAGAGCGCCCTATCGAGCTACACCAAAACGAAATCCCACCTCCGCCTCGAAGACGCCGTCGACGAACTCCGACGCATCATATTGGCCACAAATGGCGAAAAGGTCTCGAAAACTGCTATCCTCCGATCGTACGATTGGCTGAGTGTATCGAATTCGGCCCTTGTTGACCTAGATCGCATGTATCGACGAGCGTACGGAGGCCCAGAGCAATATGGCGGCATCTCAGGCCTCACAAGCTTTGCTGAACCTGCCATTAAACCCATCAGCGACTCTCAAGAACGCCATAAGGAAGAAGAGGTTGAGGAATCGACGATAGGTGTTACTGTAACCAAGGGGAAAACACCATCGCCAAAACCTCTGCTCAAGCTCCAGACGAATTTCACTCCAGGGCCTCTTCTTCGACCCAAACCTAAGAAACCAGAGGCTCCAGCGGAAATGCCCGCCAAGGTCGAAGTTGAGGAGGAGGAGGATGGCGATCGCACAGCCCGGCCAACCGATCAGCTGTACTTCACTATGCAACAATGGGAGCCACCCTCAACGATAGATCAGATCCTAACCGCAGGACCTATCAACCGAAGTGCTTTCAGCCCCCTTACACCAACACCCATCATGAGTCCAGCATCGCCGAGATTTGGGCCATTGACACCACACGAGTATGACGATATATCGCCCACGACAAGAGGAGAATGGGGCTTTATGATGGCAGACAATGCCTTCCAGAGTGGTCGCAAAGCAGGGGTCGAGATCTTTTGATACCCATTGCTTGTTTGCTTTGTTAATTTGCATGGCGAGCGTTTTGGCTTCAAGACACCCCTTTCGTTCAACTGTATGTTTGCTTTATCACTGCGCATGTTTGGGTTGGGTATAGAGGTCGGCGTATGTATGTGTGGTAGATATGTTGGTCGAAAATGGGACAGGATATATAGTTTAGTTCTTGGATATATTGTATAAAACTGGGTATCATTATCATTACTATCACCATCCGTATTTGCTCGCTGCCTCCTTTCGGTTGTTCTTCCCCTTGGCGAAGCTGTCCTCGAGGGCCTCGCGTTGATTCTGTACATTCTGTACCAACTGGCGCAGACTGTGCTTTCCGCCTCCCTGGATCGCACGCACAGGGTTGTGGGTTTGTTCCTCTCCTGCTGCCCTGATCTCCTCATTATGTCTGTATTCCTTATCCATGTTGAAATTAATGACTTTCTTAGCTGCTTGATTGCCCAGACCGTTGCGGCCAAAAAGTTCTCGTCTTTGAGCGGCTGTAAGATTGAGATCATGCACTACTGTGTCCAAGGACTCGGAGCCTGGCAGTGTAGTTGCTGATGGGCCTGTTTGCGCATGGCTTGCATAGTCGCCATATGTGCCCTCATCATAGGCTGATGAGCTTTCCGTTGTCGCAAACATTGGCTCATAAGCGCCTGGAGAACGCTTTTCTGCAGGTTCGGAAGTTTCTTCTGTATGCATAGAGAACAGAGAAACCTTCTTGGGAGGTGCCACTGTTGCCGTCACTGGGGCTGCCTCAGCTTGCTTTGCTTCAGTATGTTCTTGTTGAAGTGCAGGGATAGGCTTTGCCACCCCTGAGTTCAACTTCTTCTTTTTCTGCGGGTTCCTTGCCACGGATAGAGGCTTAAACATCAATGGCTTGCCCACAAGCTTAACCTCGTCCGCAGGTTTCTGTCCATCCGGGATATGTGGTTGCGCGGCAGCCTTCGACGATGGGAGGCTCATACCATCTGTGTTCTCATTTGAAGTATTTTGGTCATCTCCCGTTTCCCGACTGAATCCTGGCGCGGAGCTCGTCTTGAACTGAAAAGCTGGTCTCGCCGTCGAACTGTTTGAGGCCACAGACTTAGGCTTGCTCGCGTTTTTAGGTGCTGGTAAAAAAGAGTTAAAGCCAGAGA
This sequence comes from Fusarium sp. NFCCI 5145, assembly GCA_033439405.1. Taxonomy (NCBI): domain Eukaryota; kingdom Fungi; phylum Ascomycota; class Sordariomycetes; order Hypocreales; family Nectriaceae; genus Fusarium; species Fusarium sp. NFCCI 5145. The sequence continues at coordinate 1,315,129 of JAWDHB010000352.1, forward strand.
ATCTACCGCCGCCGGCAGTCTTTGTCCGCTTGACCGCGGGTTCTTCGGTTTGCGGGTTATCGATTGAGAGCTGAGGTAGGCTGATGACAATCTTGCCAGGATTGGATCGGTCGACGACTTTTTGGAAGGGTTTCTTGGATGATGTGGATGTTTTAGGAACGGATTTAACAGGGGCTTGAACTTCAGCTTCAGAGCCTGAGCCCTCTGAGTCGGAATAATCAACGAGGCCCATGGTGACTAAACACGATAACTATTTGATGAAGAGATGAAGAGATGAATGTTCCAGAGAATCGCGCGCAAGTCGAGCCTCGCGGCATGAAGTTAAACAGCCCCACTTCTCTCTTTCTGGCGCCATAATGCAGCCACATCTTGGAGAGGCTGAGCTCCTTGTGCCTAGGTACTCAACCCCACTGCATGCTTGTCGCATTCCAGTTACAACAATGATACTATATCTTATATCTAGCCTCTCAATTTCTCAACCTTCAACGGCTTGAGGAGAGTGTCAAACATGGTGATGCAGTCATTCGACTCTCGACAAGTTTCTACTTTCTCTGGGTAGAGCGATCGCATCTAAAAAGCTGCGACCATGTCTGTCATTCAGCTTGAAGAGTGCGCCCACATCTCCGATAAACTACCTCGATGGAATGTACAACTGACATCTTGCTCAGACTCGTTTCTTACCAGCTTCGCACAAGCTATCTCGACGAAATTGCAGACGGCGTCGGAGAGCGCCTTCTAAACGTCAACGATGGCTTCATAAACTCAGCTCCCTTCAAAGCCGCTGGCTGGCGGCCTAACTCCTCCCACCACAAGCGGACGCATTCACCCCCGATTCCCACCGCGATCGCTTCCGAATATTTCCAAGCGCCCAAGCAGGCCGGCCTCACACTCGAAGATGGGGAGGAAGACGGTGGTATGCTCACTGCAGGCGGTTCGGATACTATGGGCCCAGGCATGGCTACCAGGCGGCGCAGGCGTCGCGAGCAGATGGAAGAAGAAGACAGTAGCGATTTGAGCGATGAGAGTGATGATGATACGGATCAAAGGGCTGCGCAACAAATTAAGTTCGCAAAGATGCCGGTCAGACACAGAGCGGGCTCGTCACCACTTCAGAATACGAATCTGCGGCAGGTTGGGGCTGTCTCACCAAGGGCGCCTCGCCGAGGTTCACAGTCCGCGTTGGGGACAGTACAGGAGAGGCCACGAAGAGACACAGTCACCAGTAGCGAAATATCATCCGAAAACGAGACCGATATTCCAACCGTCCAGAGGCATCGAGAGGCTGCTCGCGCTGCGGCAAGGGCTGCGAAGCTTCAGGCTAGAATTCTAGAGGAACCTTCACCAGGGCTCCAACGAGCGGACACATCTCTGTTGCCAGAAGAGGAAGAAGACTCCGATGAGGCTTCAGACATGTCTGATAACTACGCCGAAAGTATAGACTCAGCCTCGATCCTTGACGGCGTTGAAAACGCCATCAATGCATCTCCCACTCGTCAAGTTGTAGGAACGCCGCCTAAGAACTTCGTGCGACAATCCACCATTCGCAAATCAAAACCACCAACGCATCCCATCGTCCTCGGGGCGCTACCGCCTCCCAGGCCGATGAGCATGATCCGACCTCTGAGCGTTGCCCAACCTAAGAGTTTACTGTCAGCTGCGCTCAAGGCCAAGGATAAGAAATCATCCATTCCCTTCCAGAAATTTGCCCATTTCAGTGGACAAGGTACACAAGGCTCTATCGCCGTGCGTATATATGCCCCTTTCTCCAAAACGCCAAGCAAGCCGTTCCAGGTGCTTATCCGACCACGCGTTCACGACGGGCAAGGTGCCGAGAGGGTGGTGACAGTCGCCGACCTCATCGGGTTGAGCTTATACCGATATAATGAGGAGAAATTGGAGCCCTCTCTACCTAAGGGAAAGCTCAATATTAACTGGTGGACTCTACGTATGGTTGAAGAGGGTGGCGAAGTTGATGATGATTTCCCTCCTTTTGAGAGGACCAAACCGTTGACGTCTTTTACTACGGTCAACAACGCTGCTGCGCGCGGTGGAGGCCGCATGCGATCAAATTCAACTGCTTACGACGACTTTGCACTGGCAGAAGCTTCAGAGGATGAGTACCTCGAGAACAATTCACTCACGCCACAAGAGGAGGAGGAGGAGGAGCTGGCGACCTCACAGGACAGTGGCGGAGGAGTTCCTCTCAGCCCCATGGTGCCAGATGCGGACGCAACTCCTCGAGGCACTCCAGGGCCCAATGTCAATTCTTTCCTAGCGGATCGACCGCGGCAAAATCCCATTGTCACAACGACATATCGATCGAATGCTCCTCCTGCGGATATGCCCCAGGCGCCTGCTGCGGCGCCTAATACATCCCGAGGACAGCAAAAACTGCTTCGGATCCACATCATGTCGTCAGATATAGCACCAGGCCAGATGGTGACACTTGATGTGATGACTGACACCTACTTGGCTGAAGTGCTGGACATGGTATGCCGGAAAAGGCAGTTAGACAAGGCCAACCATGTACTCAAGTTGCCCGGATCCGGAGCTGTAGTCATGCTGGACCGGCCAGTATCGTCCATCGGTAACGTCTCAGATCTGGAATTGTACAGGCGACGATTCGCAACAGATGGCCCCCTAACGATTACCGGCTCACCGGGCAGCTCATCGCCAAAGATGCTGCCACTAGCCGATCAGGCCATGCAGAAACGCAACAAGAAGTCGCAAGCACCAATGGTCGGAAGTCATCCACTGGCGCGTGAATCGCTGAAGCAAGACGAGCTCAGCAATGCCAGCTACAAGAAGTATACGGTCTGGCGCAAACAGCCCATGCGCATCGTAGGCATGAGCGAGCGCATTCTGGTGATTGACGGCGAGTACATACACATCATGCCAGCGTCTGGCGGTAAGGCGTTACACGACGGTTCAGGCAAAACAACGACGGTGCATTTCAGTAACGTAGTTGGGTGTAAAGTGCTCCGGAAACACCCCACAAATGTCAAGGTGAGTTTGCTGTTGTTTCCTTTGAATTAAAATGACTCTCATAAAAGATTCTAACGATGCGGGGGGGGGTAGCTTGTGGTTTATAAAGCTACGGAGAGCAAACGATATGACTTTGAGGCCCGCAGTGCGTTGGAGGCGGCCGAGATTGTGGAGGAACTCAAAAAGGGCATGTTTAAATGAATGGGATCTGCAGATATACAACGTACAATTGGCTTCGGGGGTTTAGCAAGCCATTATGGCCATTATAGTGTACTGTACGCACTCTCTCGGCTCAGCCCTGAACTCAGAAGGCAATGGCGCAGCATTCGGATTTATCATACATAGATAGGTTCAAACGTACGCCATTTCTTCAGGTTTGCACCTCAGTATGCTAGCTTGAGCCTGTCTCTTTGCTTGCCCGAGAGAACCTTGATTTCAATGGCAAGCGAAAGGGCCCATTTCGTTAAAGCATTGCAACAATAGACCGGCAAGACCGGTTAGTAAGCCAGACGCTCATCAGCCCATCCGTTGATTGTATTACATTGCATTCTGCATTGAATCTCGATCCTGAGCGGTGTCGGCTGCAGCGTCAGGACCGAGGCTGAGAACGCTGCTTGGATCAATCGATAGACCACGCTTGGTATAGGCTTGGCTAACATTGGCAAAGACCGTCGAACAAGGCAGTAGGATGCCGAAATGGTGATCCAATGTGCCAAGCCGGGGTTATGGCAACGAAATATCATGGAAGCACTTTGAAGATGAGAACAGTTGCTGTGGAGACATCTGGGGGGCGTGCGTGACGTTGAGCCAAGACGGCCACGACAGGGGGAAACTCTTAGGATTGGAGTAAGATGTTGTACGTAAAACTCGGGTACAGATTGCGTTGTACGGTTCCAGGAGTCTCCAAATCACATTACTCTGTGTGCATGTTGATAGCTGCACGAGTGACAGAATCCTTCTTGTAATGATACCGTAACTTGATGCCAAACAGCCAATTCCTCCATCCATTGCTGACTTCCTGACCCCTCCGAGGTCAACGTGACACCAAATCAGGCTCTGTAACTAGGGCCTGTTCTGGCTGAGTGTCGCGTGCCGCGCGTTCAGGTACAGTACTATAGGTCAAGTGCTGTGTTGTCAGCCTGTCGGGTACTAGAGACAAAAAGATCAAGGGTGGTGAGTGGGAGTTTCATATTCAGTCGGTCTGGATGGGCGGGAATTTGGAAAGCAGTAATTGATTCTCAGGCCGTTCCTCGAATTGAACTGTTGTTTCGTTTTGTTTGCAATATGGTAATTGCCTACCCAGCCATTGCTGCTGGATGAATGCAATGCTGGCAAATGCAATCTCAGATATCTGAAAGAAGCTCAATGTTGATAGACAGCCCAGGGCTACCTAGGTTGTCTCCAGCTCGGGAGTTTCCACGGTTGCATTGGCAAGGTACTAGGTCAGTACTTACCTACCTGTAGGTTATACGTATTGTACAGTATATAGGTACGTATATCAGTCGATCATCAAGGCTCCCTCTTTGGGGCGGACTTCTCGAACAACCTTCCATGATCAGCTAGTTGAAGGGTTAATCTTTTGATTCCCTAGCTGAAAAGGCTAGTAGAGAAGCCAAATAACAAAGGAAAAAGGATTAGGGCACCTACGTAGTATGTACGTAGTAAGGTTTCTCTCTAGGAAATGGTTCGAGGTTTGATTGGATGTCTTGGCCATTGTTTCAGAGAAGTATTGTAACCTCGTGCATGATTAGCCATACATACTTACATACATCGTATTGTACTGTACTACCCTAAGATGGAGGATGTCGCGTGTAATTAGTTCAGTATCCACGGGTGTGAGTCATTCGATATTTTACATGGTATCGTTAAATTACTGACTGCGTTGTCGAACTCCTTTTCACGAAGCACCCAATATCAAGGGAGCAGTTGTAAGATGCAAGAGTCCAAAGTTGAGTCCAAAGAGCCAGTTGATTCACCAATGAGGGGATATTGTCTTAAACCCCTGTCGCCAGACACGTTGAGGCTCGCTCCACTGTCGTGTTGATCCCGGTCCAACTGTACGGAGTAACGGAAAGAGTAACCGCCAAACAAAGTGTGGAACTTCTATACGAAAGCTCCACTGTGACGCAAATAGCCACACAAGATTACGCGATACCTACTACGTAGAGATGGCAGGAACAAATACAAGAACTTGAGCAAATGGAGAGAAGGTGATGCCGACACTTACATTTCTTCTTTGGGTACCTAATAAGGTAGGTACTACATACTGACTTAGTAAGTAAGTACCTAGGTTCGTAGATACCACACAGTACTTTTTTTTTTTGCGTGGCTGTGGCATTGTCGATTGTGGCGAGCGTGGCTGACGTCTCCGCCTGTGTATAACTCCAGCCCGCAACCTCAATAGCTCCACTTCAAACGTCAGAACAAGTTTATCCTCAAACTGGCGGCATTCGGCTTCACCAACTGGACTGGACGACCTTGACAATTTCTTGCTTTTGACAAGTCGCCCCGATCTGTTATCCTCAATTTCGCCTGGTGCTCTCAGATGCCGCGCTAACTAAGAACTTCAACGGTGCACTACAAGCACACCAGTGACAGCATATGCGCGAGATCGCGATGAATGATGGAGGATTTGCGGTCACTGGGTACTTGACTACAGGGCATACCTGGTAGCCAAGAACCACCCGTCCCAGCCAATTCGTGGCTCCCATTGCTTGGTTCTTCGTTTCGGATGTCAATTGCTTCTCAATCCGGTTTTTCTGATACAAATTTGAGAGATGGCACTGAAGCCCTGGTCATGGAATATTATGCAGGTACGGATTCTCGCGGGCTTGAACCGGAAGTTGGCGACCTCTATACGCTCAATGGACCAGGCGACTGCTCATACCCTGGGCCCTGCGATCCTCTACTGTAAGAACAACAACCAGGTCGATCTATCCGTGGCGAGTTCAGTACCTTTTTTAACCTGGAGCCCTTGCTGGAACCCCCAAGACATGCTGCGCAGGCCCGAGGCTCAGCTCTACACAAAAAGCGTCAGCAAAAGAATGGGTCGACCTCTTGCTGCCTGCTGTTGTGTTATTTCCGGAAGTCCTGTGTAGGGCGAGCTGAGACGCGGGATGCACTATTGCTCTGCATAAAGTACCTAAGCTACCTAGGGGGTAGCTGAGGCCATTGCATTTTGAGACCACTGAGCTGTACTGTACTGACAAGGCGCCGAGAGAGCACGGCCCTGGCAAGATCTACATATAATACTGTACAACACACTGTATGTATGGCGTAAGTTATCGGTACGGTCAATAGTGAGGTTCTTGACTGTATTGATCCATGACCTAACTAGGTACTGTACAAACAGACAATGCCTCCACCTGGCTCCAAACATACATACGAATCGCCAAGCCCCGGAGCTAGGGCGGGCAGTCCGGTGTGAATGGGTGTGCGAATAAGAATAGACAATCGTCAAGGTGCAGTGCATCAGCCAAGAAGAATGGCATGGGCAAAGCATGGCAAAGCATGGCCAGGCTCAGGTTAGATATCTGTGTCTGTGTCAGTGTCTGTGTCCATAAAACGTCTTGACCTCCAGGCTTCTGAGTGTTTCTTTCTTCCCTCTCATTCATCACTGCCATTCAATTTCAGATCAGACCGTCAGATACCCAACCACTTACTTCTTAAATCAACTCGATATCAACAACACCGACACCATGAAGTACTCCGCTGTCACTCTTCTTGCTGCCCTGGCTGCCTACTCCCAGGTACTAATATCCACTCTATAAGTTGGCAAGCTTCTTTTGCTAACAAGCTTCAGGCCCAGTCTATCTCCGTCCCTGGTGCTGACGAAGTCTCTTCCATCATTGGCGATGTTTCTTCCCGTGTTGGTGATGCTTCCTCAATCATTGAGGATGCCTCTACCAAGGTTGGCGACGAGGTCTCGTCTCGCCTTGACGACATCTCTTCTCGCATTCGTACCGCCACTGAGACCGGTGCTTCTACTACCGTTAGCGATGCTTCTACCGCCACCGAATCTGCCGACACCGAGAGTGAGAGCGGATCTAAGACCGTCGACACCAGCGCTCTCGCCAGCGTGACCAGCGCTCTTGCCAGTGCCTCCAGCGCCATCGAGGATGAGATCGCTTCTCTCAGCTCTGATCTCGCTACTGCCACCGGCACCGCCAGCGAGGCTATCGAGTCCAAGATCGCCGTTGCCACCTCCAAGGCTGGTGCTATCGAGAGCAGCGCTGGTGCTGCTGCCAGCAGTGCTACTGGTGACAACGCTGGTGCCATGCCCACTGCTGCCGTCGCCATGGGTGCTCTCATGGGCGGTGCTGCTCTCTTTGCCAACATGTAAAGTAACTTTTACTTTTACAGAAGATGACAGATCAAGTGGATTCATGACACAAACGGTCAAATCTCTACCTAGCATTATTTTAACGACCAACCTGACCTATGGAGTTCTCATATATCCGACTGGGATGAAGCAAGGATATAGCGGGGCTCGGGATCTTAATTAACTAGCGTTGCATATCCGCATTGTCAAAGGGAAATTCTGGAATCAGCAAGGGACGCTTTGGTCTAGCAGAGCCTTGTTGCGGTGGCTTGTTCAAGCCACTTCTTTCATAGACGTGTTTGTCCTGGGATATATTGATATCGCATGTACTTTGCTTTATATACAGCTCAGACTACATGAAACAAGTCTAGTTGATAAAATGACATGACCCTTAGAACCATCTTATGGTCCGCCCGACTTAATGTGAATCTTCCATTGCACTGTTTACTCCTCGATATGTTTCAGCCTCCAACATCTCCCCTGGACTAAGCTTAGTATCACACTGGTACCTCTGATGGCTGGCGTGAGATGCGCGCAACGGTTCCAAGCCCAAGGCGTCGTAAGCTACCGCTGTGGCTGTCTCGCGCTTGCATTGTGTGATCGAGTTAAATTGCACGTCTGACATTGGAACAAACTATTCCTCTGCACTGTCTTACAGTCACGTTGATCCTGTAGCTTTGGATGTGAAATCTATGTCTCGATAAACGTGGGTATGGACCCAGAAGAGGAAATTGTAATGCCAGTGAATAAACCCCCTCGGTTATACTGAGAGAGGCAAGTTCAGACAGAGTATGGTTTATCAAACTTCTACTGGTGTGAGTAAACGGTTGGCCATGTACTTATTTAGATCCGCATTCCAGTCATAGGAGTAATAAGAACATCAGGTTCACATACAACTTTCTCTTATCTTTCAGTGGCGAAGTCAAAGAAACACTATTCCTTTTATAACAACCAATGTCAGGAGGTTTCGATCCTCCTCTGTTTGAGGTGGTCAGAAGAAGAAAAAAGAACCGACCTGTCTGTCTCCTAGGATAACACTCTCAGAGAAAAATACCCTAAACTTAGAACTATATCTTTATAAAGCTTATGTTACATTATACTGTAACATCCTAATAGTTAGTTGATTTCTTCATAGAGTCTATTACAGTTAAGAATAGGATTTCTGGGGGGGTTTTTTTTCTTTGACCTTGAGGCCAGTGTCTCGTGGAGTTTATATGAGCCAAGGAGGAGGGTACATTAGAAACTAGGGGATTTTACTTAACCAATGTCAGTGTTACAAAAGCACCTTTGAGGTTATTTTCATGGCATTACACATTTGTATAATAAGCTTGGTCAAAGTTTGGCTTCTTATTATGGAGCAAACCACGCCGCGCCGTTCTATACCAACCAAGACTGGACTGCTAGAAGAGGAGAATAAGTCGTATTGCCATCCTTCAAAAGCTCCGAGTCCGCGGCTGGCTGTGTGTTACAAATAGTGTAGAGTTAAGGAGTATACCATTATGCCTTGGGTCGACTGTCCGTCCAGAGTTTGTCAATAATCTGGAAAACGGCTGTCACGCCTTTCATGATATCTTTATCGACCTGTCCTCCCAGCTTCTGCTGGATCTTGTCTGGATGCCATCGCACACGCTCGTCTCTAAGCTTTGCCACAAAGCATTTCTCTCCAATCTCATGTGGATTCAGCCCGTTTACAAAGAACTGGCGGACGGTCGCCTCTTCCACATCCTCCAAGTGACCGCCTTTGGTTGGCCATGCAATCTTTGTGGGCATGCCGTCCCAATTTATCCACGCAGCCGTGTATTCTTCCCATCGCTGTTTCCAGCGTCGATGTTCTCTGCGTTCCTCTCCGCGACGTATACTACGTTCCATGTCTTCTTGTAGTTTCTGCGTGCGGCGATCCTCGTCAGCCTTTTTCTTCTTGGCTTCCTCACGTCGAGCACGCTCGTCGAGCAAACCGGCATGTGTCTTTTCCCACATCTTCTGCCGAACATATGTGGCGTACTCTTCGTCTGTCATTTGCTCTAGGTGGCCTGTAGGTCCTACGCGCTCGTTGGAATACACATGGACGGGCTGGCCATAGACACCTTCCCAGTATGCGGCGCCCTCGTCATCTGCCATGGCATCAAATAGAGATTCACGAAATGCTGCTTCAGGGTCCAGAGGTTCCGGCTCATGAGGGTTGGGTGGTGTAGGCGAGCGATGTCGTCGACGGCGATGTGAACGCCTGTGGCTGTCGTCATCTTCGTGATCTTGGTGTTTATGTCGAACTCGCGATCTTCGACGGGACCTGTGATGTTCTTTCAACCGTAGGCGTGAGCGCCTCGGTATTACTGTATCCCTCTCATCTTCGTTTCCGTCGCGCTGTGCATCGGCGCGCTCTGTTGTCGCATCGAGCAATGGTTCTCTCTTGACGTCAACAGGCGATCGACTCCTTCTGCTTCGAGGCTTATCGGGATTGATGGAGGATAAGATATGACGTCTTCGAGGCGACTGCTCGGTTCCGCCCATCATGTGAGGGCCGTGTAGTTAGAAGGCATTGAGCCTGTGACGCTGTAGGCCTTGCGAATTTAAGAATTTGTAGTTGTAAGTTGAAGTTTCGATGTGGGGGTTGTTGCTGGTGCACAGACCCAGGTAGAGGTACTTATAGTATTAGGTACCTAGTACCTAGGTACTCTGTAGTGACTGGTCGAATTGAATACAAGCCCCAAGGAACTCGGCCAATGTAAAAACTTTCATATCATGGAAGGTTTGATTTCTATCTTGGCCTTACATAACAGCCAATCTTTTGTACTGTTGCCACTCACAAGTTCGATGTCCACCATAGTAGGATGTGTAGACTTACACAGCCTTTGACTTTATGGTACATGGCGCAACTTCCGCAAACACAAGAAGATAATCGAACTTCCATATGTAGACCAGTCACGACTAATTCAATCCTGAACCTGACTAGTGATACCTAGTTCAATTTCACCGGATGCAGGATTTTGATTCAACCCGACACCAGGAGGTGTAGGGTACTCATCAACTTGAGATGGAAATCTTCGACCGTTCCCATCTGGGTTTGTTACTTGAGAACCTGAGTGAGTACAGACATGGTAGCATACAGCATAGTCAGTATATTTTTTCTCTCTTCCAGACCAATCTCATATTATAGTTTGATGAAGCATGCTGGGTAGTCCTTTTATGGTTATCATAAGCTTATCGTCTCATTATCGGCGGTTATGTGGAGAAATAGGCACTTTCCCTGGAGGTCCAACAGATGCCACTGAGTGACTTATCGCAATAAAGAATATCGGTGAAATTACTAAAGAACTGCATGCTCTTATTGTGACTGACTGGCTTGGTGCTGCCTATGGAATGACCTTACACATTCATGTTCCAGCCACTTCAGTACATGGCGGCTGGGCTATAAACACCAGCGGTTGGAGCCAAGGTTGTTCATCCATAAGATTTGGAATTGCCGGATTACAAGGGCGAGGACACTCAGGGCAAGTTATTACAGTCACCGAGCTCATAAAAGACATCTCGAGTAATTACCGTACTTTATCTCAGATCGTAAAGCTGACGCCAACTACGTAATGTAGGTATTTATTCCAAAAAGTAGACCACCTCCTTATCCCTTCCCCTGAATCTAGGTAGCCCGTATGTACAGTACAGTCCATCTCCATGGGTCGGCTCCTAAGGGGGGATTTTTAAGGGTCTAGATGCCCCGCAGCGGCCAATCGATAGGTAGCAAACGGTCGCAGGGCTGGTCCATGCCAATACAAGCCATTTCAAACAGCGTCAGCGGGTGAGTAAACGAGGCAAGGCCACCTCAGATAAATTTGTTCTTCGACGCCCAACACCAGCCAGCGCCATCGCCATCGCCATCGGCAACCTCTTCGACGTTCGCCCTTGCGTCTTGCCCGTCAATATCGTGCATCAATTTCCCCATAAACGCACCGAGGGACACGCTTGGCAGGACTCAGCGAAAGACGCACCATGCGTGGATAGCCCTGACATCGCAACAGCTTTTCTTTCTGTTCTGTTCTGGCATCAGTCTTTTGCGCATACCCATCCAAACTCCAATTGATATCGCATCAACCATGGGAGGAGTACTACTACTTCTAGGCCTATGCGTAAGTGAATATTTGTTATTAACGCATCATGGAAACTGACATTCAACAAGCTAGTTATGGCTTTGGCGTACGTGCGGTAGTGATCTTCATTCATTCGTTAATTGCTAACATGTCGAATAGCTCGTTCCTCGCCGGAGCGCTGCCTCTGTCAATGTCGCTATCTCAATCACAACTTCGATTATTATCAAGTGTCGGCGTTGGAATCTTGGTCGGCACTTCGCTTATAGTTATTATTCCCGAAGGAATCGAAGCCGCAACTGCGCCAGCTGAGGCTACTCATATGCATCGAGTTCGAAGCTTGGTGCGACGAACCCCCTGGAACCATGCCATCCTCACACGTGGCCTCCCCGAATCAATTGTCACAATCAGTACAAGTTCAAACCACAAACGAGAAGATGGACTGGATACCGAGGTCCTTGTCCGTCGAATCGTCAATGGAGCGGCTGGAAATGATCGAACGAAGCGCACCGATGTCGAGGCTACTGTCGAGGCTATAAATGATGCCCCAACTATACCAGGGGCGGACGATACCGCAAAAGATGGCGCCGCAGATCAAAAGGGACCCAAAAAGACAGAAAACGGAAAGGAAAGTCAACATAGCCGTGATGGAGATCATGAAGCCCAGCATGATCATGAGCATGAGAAGGAGGAGGCGCATGAACATGCTCACCCAGTCCCAACATTCGAAATTGGCTTCTCATTGATCCTGGGATTCTTACTGATGTTCCTGATTGATCGACTACCTCGTCATGCGACAGAAAGTCTGCATTCTGCGCCCCAGACCCGCCATATTAGCCTCGACAACCTTAACGGCGACTCTGCCTCTGTCGACGAAGAGGCAGATGGATTCCTTGGATCCTTGACACCTACCCCACGACGAGCACGAAGCCTGGCAACGACCACAGGACTGGTCATTCATGCCGCCGCCGATGGAATCGCGATGGGCGCTTCTTCGACCACTTCAGACATGAAGCTTGGCTTCATTATCTTCGCAGCCATCATGATCCACAAGGCCCCCGCCGCCTTTGGCCTGACCTCACTTCTTCTCAAGCAGGGTCTATCAAAGCGAGCTGCTCGAGGACATCTTATTGTTTTTAGTCTGGCTGCTCCCGCCGGTGCATTGACAACATGGACCTTGATCACCCTGCTAGGTGGTGGCAAGGTTGAGAGTGATCATTGGTGGACGGGCATGTTGCTGCTCTTCTCTGGTGGCACATTCTTGTGAGTAAAAGCTGTTTGTGAACCGTTTCATCACTAACGTCTTGGCAGATATGTTGCTATGCACGCCATGCAAGAAGACAGCAGCGCTCATACCCACGATCATGGTCTCAATGGCTATACGGATGGTAACACTTCTACCCAGCGAAAACCCAAGGGACCGCAGATGCGCGATACTTTGGCCACCATGGGTGGCATGCTTGTGCCCCTTCTCACACAGTTTGGCCATCATCACTAAAACATAAACAATTCAATTATATTGTACTCTTGCTGCACATGCTGAGAGCTTGGATGATATATGGTAGAAGGCAACAGCCGTGCACAACGCATGGGATGACATGGCGCTTTTCGTTTTCTTGCTTTTCTTGATTCTTTTTTTCAGGGCCGGCGAGCTCTTTCCAACTGTCATGGGCATGGACCAGAATAGACTCATGAGCGATTGCCAGGCAATAAAAGTCGGGATGGCGGATGGGATTTACACAGACGACATGGGACATGTAGAGTGTTTTGGGTTACAAGAACTGTACATATAGGACTTTGACATGTGTTACGGAGGCATAGTTGACTGCGACTGCATAGTATTGCTACTGCGTGTACCGAGACTGACCTTTTTTTTTTCTCTATGACTCTATCTAAGCATACCTAATGACTACGATGTTGTGCTTCCATGTTTGGTTGACAGGCCAGCAACGGCGGATATAGCAAAGCATTTACGGTTTCAACGTAACCATGCCCTGATAAAATTAACCTTGGATAGTGGTTTTGGTTGTGGATTCCTTTGGTTCAAGCTATGTTTCAAACAAGAGCACTATAAAACTAACTTAGTTCTGGGCAGGGATATAAGGTCGAAGATGCTGCAAAACTAGTCACAAAAGCAACAGAATGGCCTGATATTTTCCTCAATGATACATAAAGCATTCCAAACTAAGAAAGGACAGGGGAAACTGAGATGGTCTAGCGATAATGTGGAGAGTGTGGATTTAATTCTCCGCGATCGCAGGGTGGATGATATGATATTTTGAGGAATTTATTAATTGTGGTTTCAGTTGAGAATGAGATAAGAGAAATCGAGACTTATCATAGTAATGAGAGCGTTGTTGTCTGTTTGAAAGTGTCTTCATTATCTGGACGTTGAAACAAGCCAGCAGCAAGAAAAAGCTGAGGCAGGCGTTTGTTCTCAGCCTCTGTAAAACAAGTGTGCTGCATTTCCACATTTCCAAGGCATTACTGTATGCACCGCTAGTATGGTGCTATTAAAAGTAAAAATCGCCAGGACTGCCCAAGAAGAGACAAGCTTGGCCATTGACGCCATTGGCGCTTCTGATGAATATTCCGAAGCTTTCTTTTGCCTTGTGCTGACAACTGACAACGTCAGAGGCTATGATGTTGCAGCATCGTGGCTTGCGTTAGGCGGTTCGGGTTGAGATGGATGTTGATGTTTGGTAAATATTCATTTACCAATAACTAAGAGATTGACTGTGATAGTCTGATATAGGTCGTTGATATATGATCAAGGTAACATGAACCCTCGTATTGATCCTCACATATCTTGCACCTGATCGTCCAGGCCGCAAAGAGGGGTTCATCAAACACGTTCGACATGAACAGCATCCAATCCTGTCTTGTCGAGAGCCGCCTGAAGTGACACATCTTATCACATGGCTATGCTCGATGGGGGAAGGGTAGCGATGTCTTGCAGGAGTTTGCAGTGCGGAGACCCCCATTTTTGTTTGTTCTTCAAGATACGGTCTCATCCTGATCCTCACCCACATGCCATGAACAAGGTGCATTTTGAACTGCAGGTCAACGTAATAGTTGAAGTTGAGTGTCGGTGAATCCGCATAGACAGTCAGTGCTGCAGAAGTCAACAGCCACGACTGAACCTGAGAATGGTGCACGGCCTCGACTACGCAGGAACCATCCAATTCTTTGAAGCCTTTTTAATCTGATACATCATCTGATCTGATTGACAGTGGAGATGATCGATTCGATCCAAGTCAGGATTGATTCATTCACTGTGGAGGGAGGGAGGTAGGGAAGAAGGAGAAGAAAGTCAAAACTAGGTTCCGTTTCATGGGTTGAAACAGGTTTGACATCTCATGCTTCGAAGTCAATTTCTCAATGAATGAGCTGAATCGTTTGCGGGTTGACAACAAGATTACTACAAAGTAAAGAATGCAGTTTTATTGTTGAAGCGAGATTCAATGCAATGGCGGGAATGTAAATGGAACGTCCTTGCATTAATAAACGGGTTGATTATCAGGCACCCCATCCAGTGTAAATGGCACCCCAAATGTACCCCCACTAAATACACTAACAGCTACAGATATTAAGCTAAAGACACCTATAATTATAGCGCCTTATCCACTAAGACTATAGCACTTATAGCACTCTAGCCCACTAAACTTTTAGCGCATTACCTGCTATAATTTTTGCAAATTTCTAAAGACTAGAATTTATAAAGCTTTAAATAATATAATAAATAAGTAAGTTAAAAATTAAAAAAAAATCTAAAAAATACTTTAAGCTTTATTATATTATATAATATTTTTATTATATTTTTTAAGACTTTATATAAAAAGATATTTATAAAATATAAAAAAAAGCTACTATTAAGAAGGCAAAAAAATACCTTGAGTAATTATGTCAGTAGCCCCATCTATCCAATCAGAAGGCTCTAATCCCTGCATTGGGGTGCCTGATAATCAACCCGTTAATAAATAGGTAGGTACCTAAGGTCCATACCTACTACCTAGGTAGTAGGTACCAAGGTAAGCTACAGAAGAAAAAAGCAATGAAAAGAGCAGGTGCTTGGTTGGCTCTTGTGGTTCCTTCCCTTGGGTTCCTCATTTCATCCTCTCGAGCCACCTATCATCCATCTGATATTGGATGCTACTTGTAGCTCTAAAACCCATCATCACTGTCGAAACCGAACCTCGACGCCCAAAAAGGAGCATTTCGAATTACAGGATCCGTTTTCGTTTAAGGACCCTCTTGAGTTCAACATCAGATTCTTGAGTCTCCCTTCCTTGTCTCTGTCTCGCCTCCACTTCTTCTGCATCTGCTGCATCTGGTCATCGGATTGATTCACCACCTCGACGCCTCACAATAGCATCAGTCTTGCCTGACAAAGACGGACAAGCCCATTATACATCCCCTCCCGTATTCTCGGTAAGACAATCTCACACTCTCATTGTTCAACTTCTTCAACATCATCATCAATCCATATTCGGCCTTGTCAGCTTAGCTCAGGAGATATCCTTCTGCCGGTCACGGCGACACCCGACATAGCCCTCTCTCAGACGTCCAAACAGAGAGAAAAGAGAACCGCTACGGGCCCTGAACTGTACTGTAACAAAACCCGTTTAGCGCCTCTTCCATCCCGCCATCGTCCTTGGTCTGCAACCGACCCACGCGCCAGGTCATCAGCCAGTCCAAGTCTCTTCGTAGGAGCCAAGATTGCCATCCTACAAGTCAGTACTCTCAGGCGTCCCCGTCCCTGGACGTACCGGCACCGTACCGCCCGCCCGCCGGCTCTCTCCACTATCTCATTCTCTAGTGACTATCACCATTCACCGTTGGTTTCTACTTTTCACCCTTTTTTTTCCCTTCCCTTTTTAATATCTACATCTAATCCCTCTCGACATCAACACACCATATTTATACGGAGTTCCTGCGCGATTATAAGCTATACGTTCTTTCTATATGTGCTGACATCCTCCTCGAGTTGTTGGCAGAGGCCTCGTACGGCTCACTTTCCGTTCCCCCCCCCACTCACGATCCATCTTTGACATCCCCTCGATATCGACCGTCTCCAGTCACGTAATCCACCTTCATCGCGTCCCTGATCATCATTTCCAAACGTTCCAAAGACCATAATCGATTTCATTTCCAACACCTTCGAGGGCGAAGGGCCGGGCCATGGCCGGTTACCAAAGACCCATGAGTTTTTCAGAACGGCGAGGAAGCGCCCTCAGCGACGACTTGACCCTCAGCACAACGGCCAATCCAATGGTTAACCATCACTTGGAAAAGCTGCCTCAGCAGCAACGACACTTGCGCGGGCCTCCAACTCCCAGCATGTCTACACCCGCTGCAGACTTCGATCAACAACTCACAGGTTCACCTCCACCGCCTCCCACACCCGCTGCGTCTCCGGGACCGTCGCATTTCCAACCAGACTGGAGTGATGCTGCTGATGACGAAGACTTCTTTCTCGCCAAAGTTCGGCAACATTTCAAAAACTGCTCTGGTCCTCAAAGGACTCGTGTCCTGGCAGATTTGCTAAACCTCTGTACCAGCCAGCAATTGAGTTTTGTTCACCAATTTGTCAGCCCTTTGCTTAAAAAGGACCCTTTCACAAGTCTTCCAGATGAGCTGTGTCTTCGAGTATGAGACCTTTCCATATCACTGTTCCCTTTTGAATCTGTTGGCTGACTGTTATGTATAGATATTGTCTTTCATTGACGACCCGAAAGTCTTAGCACGAGCTTCTCAGGTATCAAAACGATGGCGAGATCTCCTGAGTGACGACATGACATGGAAGAACCTTTGCGTCAAACACGATTATGGCCGCCGTCTATCAGAAGTCTACACACATGCCCCCAAATTCTCTTCGAGACTATCCGCCCAGGTCTTGCATGGGCTTGATGCCGACATGGCCAGTAGCAGCTTCCCGGGCACGCGCCCTTACTCCTATGCCTCGGGTACCCGATCATCTGATGGATCGAATACCGCTGGTCGACCTAGGTTACGGACTTACAAGTCTCATTTCAAGCAGAGATATTTGGTCGAAGCTGCTTGGAGATCTGGTGGTACTAGCACAACACGGAATATTACCCAAGAGGGTGGTGTTGTTACAAGCTTGCATCTGACGCCCAAATACATCATTGTGGCACTTGATAATGCCAAGATCCACGTGTTTGATACTGAGGGAGACTCGCAGCGCACTCTGCAAGGTCATGTAATGGGAGTATGGGCAATGGTCCCCTGGGATGACACACTGGTCAGTGGAGGCTGTGATCGTGACGTGCGAGTATGGAATCTCAAAACTGGGTAAGCACACAGCCGGGTTATGATTTTGATCGCTTGCTGAAATGATGTAGTGCCTGTTTACACACCTTACGAGGACATACATCGACCGTCAGATGTTTGAAAATGGCAGATGCCAATACAGCGATTTCGGGATCCCGAGACACCACCCTCCGTATTTGGGATATTCGAACTGGCCTTTGCAAAAATGTTCTCGTTGGTCATCAGTCTAGTGTCCGATGTCTCGAGATCAAGGGTGACATTGTCGTATCCGGTAGCTACGATACCTTTGCTCGAGTCTGGAGCATTTCCGAAGGCCGCTGCCTCCAAACGTTACAGGGCCATTTTAGTCAAATTTACGCCATTGCATTTGATGGCAAACGAGTCGTCACAGGTAGTCTGGATACCAACGTAAGGATTTGGGATCCGACTTCCGGGTATGTCTTTAAACGTCAAGGGTTTTAAGTGACGGATACTAACAGTTTAACAGTGAGTGCTTGGCTATCCTCCAGGGCCACACGTCTCTTGTCGGACAGCTTCAGATGCGTGGTGACACTCTTGTCACTGGTGGATCGGATGGATCAGTCAGGGTTTGGTCACTGAAAGAAATGTGCCCAATCCACCGACTTGCAGCTCACGATAATAGCGTCACCAGTCTGCAATTTGACGATACTCGAGTCGTGAGTGGCGGCAGTGATGGCCGAGTTAAGATCTGGGATCTCAAGACCGGTCACCTCGTTCGAGAACTCATCGCTCAGGGCGAAGCTGTTTGGCGAGTTGCATTTGAAGACGAAAAGTGTGTTGCTTTGGCCTTGAGGCAAGGCCGTACAGTCATGGAGGTAAGCAAGATCGAAGGAAGTGTTCAAACTCAAGACTGACTGTCTTAGGTGTGGTCGTTCTCACCACCTGAAGAGATGCTCTATGACCGTCCACTCTCACTTCAACAGCGTGTGCTGGAGGATGACCCGAATCGCCCGTTGAGTGCCATGGCTATCGACTATCGCACTTCACAGCCGACATTAGCCAGCTCCAGTCGAGATGCTTCAGCTCAGGATGTCGAAATGAACGACGCTGGTCCATCAACAGCCCCTTTGCAGGGCGGCACGTTTTTCCACGACGACTGAGGTGCAGGTCCACGACATTTCAATAATGCACTTGCAGCGACCAGCTCGACAGGACAGCAGCGAGCGCCACCATCTCAAGCGCTCTCGCTATGTGAATTCAACGTTTACTATCGAAGACGGATCCGGTCATCCGCTCTGCATTGCATGACACAATCTTCTTTCTTGCCATTGTTGTAGAGGCGCCACTGGGTATTTTGAAAGCATGTTATAGGCGTTGCTGCATCACCACCAGTTCACAAAACATCTCAGTTATGGAGTATGACAGCATGAACCAAGGGACTACGGGAAACTGGAGCTAAGGGAATGAATGGAATATGGAATTGCATCTGGGAAGGCGGTCCGGTTTGTACCAGGAGCCAATGTTGGCGTTCTGGTGCTTGATATTGTTATCTTCGTCATAATACCACATCGGGCAGCAATGTGTATAGAAGGGTTGCGACAATAAGACTTGATATTTCTTCGCTTTTTATCGCAGGGAACTTAACGTTATAGCCAATCTGGAGGGTAAAACCGTTGAGCTCGATTATTTCTAGGGATGGCAGATTGCCAACATGCCAAACTGACTAAGAGACCTCCACTAGCAAAACTCATTGTCGTGGTTCGGAGGTAGAAGGGACAGAGTGGATAGCGACCCACATCGGCGAGAATTACACCGACGAAATGGTGTGTCACTTGAAGAGTCTTGTATGGCATCGAAAGGTGCTGAAGAAGTCGATTTTGGTGGTCAGAAGACTTCCGAGGGGTAGCAAGGGACTATTCATACTTATCTGCTTCCTCGGAGAAGGGTATCTCTCCATTTCAAGTGCCTGTTGCTAATCGAAACAGAGACAAACATGTACATATCACGTGCCCGCTAAGCCTATCCAGGACTAGACCTATCAACAATTGGAGGCCAAGCTCAACGCTCCTGCCGCTCAACAGCGACTTTTTCTGAGCTCCATCTAGCCAAGTCGCAGTTATCAACTCGACAACGTCTTGATCCCTCAACTCAATTGATCCAGCGGCACCTCCATATCCACGATGTTGTCTCGAGCTCTCCGACTTCCAAGGGCTGTGCCTATGCGCATCAAGCTCGCCGCTCCCGTTTACGCTGCCGTTCGCTCTGTCACCACTGATGCCGCTTCGGCGTCCCTGAGCCACTCGGTCCCTAAGGTGAGAAAATGCGCACTTTCCGTCCTGCAAGGGTCCTTCGGAATACCCTCACCCGACACCTCGTCCACCCCCAATGCGCCTGCAACTCATCACTAACTCTTCAAATCTTATAGTCCGATGACGAGCCTTTCTCTGTTAACCTCAGCGATGAGAGCTTCGAGACTTACGAGTTGGACCCCCCTCCTTACACCCTGGAGGTGACCAAGAAGGAGCTGAAGGACATGTATCGCGAGATGGTCATCACCCGGTATGAATCACCATTTTCTACGACACCAGGACGGCGTTTACTGATAATCCCGCAGACAGATGGAGATGGCGGCCGATCGTCTGTACAAGGAGAAGAAGATTCGTGGTTTCTGCCACTTGTCTACCGGACAGGAGGCTGTTGCCGTTGGTATTGAGCATGCCATCACCAAGGAGGACGACATCATCACTGCTTACCGATGCCACGGCTACGCTCTGATGCGTGGTGCCACCGTCCGATCCATCATTGGCGAGCTGCTCGGCCGACGTGAGGGTATCTCTTACGGAAAGGGTGGTTCCATGCACATGTTCGCCAAGAGCTTCTACGGCGGTAACGGTATCGTCGGTGCTCAGGTTCCCGTCGGTGCCGGTCTTGCCTTTGCTCATAAGTACAATGGCAACAAGAATGCTTCTATCATTCTCTACGGTGATGGTGCTAGCAACCAGGGTCAGGTCTTTGAGGCTTTCAACATGGCTAAGCTCTGGAACCTCCCCGCCCTCTTTGGCTGTGAGAGTAAGTTTACATGACAATGATGAGCCAATGCACCACTGACAACTGCACAGACAACAAGTACGGTATGGGTACCGCTGCTGCTCGTTCCTCCGCCTTGACCGACTACTACAAGCGTGGTCAGTACATCCCTGGTCTCAAGGTCAACGGCATGGACGTCCTTGCCGTCAAGGCCGCCGTCAAGTACGGCAAGGAGTGGACTGCTGCCGATAAGGGACCTCTCGTCCTCGAGTACGTTACCTACCGATATGGTGGTCACTCCATGTCCGATCCCGGTACCACTTACCGAACCCGTGAGGAGATCCAGCGTATGCGTTCTACCAACGATCCTATTGCCGGACTCAAGCAGAAGATTCTTGACTGGGAGATTACAAGTGAGGAGGAGCTCAAGAAGATTGACAAAGAGGCACGTGCCCACGTCAACGAAGAGGTTGCTGCCGCTGAGGCCATGGCTGCGCCCGAACCCAAGCCCGAGATTCTGTTTGAGGATATCTACGTCCGGGGATCTGAACCCGAGTTCATCCGCGGCCGTATCCCCGAGGAGAACCACTACTTCCAGTAAAGGGAGGGGTTGAGAGCGAAACCGTACCACTATAATGATTTGAGCACTTGCTGCTTGCTGTAATATACATCCATGATCTATCTAGAAAGAGGCCTGGCATGGTCCGAAAATGGAGAAGGGCGAGGACCCAGGATTGCTTTTTTCGTATAACTCATGAATGGATGTCCTTTGTCTTAATCCGGGTTTATATCAACGTTTCCCCCCAAATTAGAAACGAAATCCAAAATCATCCAACATCATGAGATCTGTCGAGCCATCTCGGTCTATCTTCTCCGAGAAGACAAGAGCTTGCAGGTGCCCCTCTAACAAGTCTTTGCGCTAAATAAATTCGAGTAGCACCTTACTCAAGATAGAAATGACCGGGTGCACGTCCGACCTTACCAATGGAAGTTACCAGGCAACCGGATCACGTGGAGTAGGCAGCTCGCGCGTCCTGGTCGCACCTGCTGTCGCGAATTGTAGCTAATTAACGCGACAGTTGCCTAGCTGGCGCGTCATGCTACTCAGTGTCAGCTCAACTCGTGGGCTCACAATTGTCCCTCTTCTTCTTCAATACACCTCTAGATCAATATCAAGACCTCTGAACTGCCGTATTTCGTGTTCGTTACGTTTGATATTATCACGAAACTTAGGCACCATGGCACCCAAACAGGCGACACTCGGGTATGTCAAGTCTGGGCAGAGCACAATCGGGTGCGTGTGGAGGGTCAACGAGAAGTGAAGAAGATTCGACGACTGACCATGACCAATTGATATATAGCAAGTTTTTTGGAGCAAAGAGTGCGCCACCTCAACAAACAAAGCTTTCCTTTAGCAGCAAGCCTAAGAAGGAAGAAAACGTGAAGGAGGACGAAGAGGCTGATGTTAAAGCTAAGTCAAGCTCAGATTCTGAGAAAGGTGATTTCCTATCTTAATTGATCTCGATCATATTCTAACTCGAAAACAGAAACAAAGAAACGAGCACGACCAGAAGATAAGACCAAACCTGAACCGACACCCATTAAGAAAGAGGAAGTCGATGACGATAGCGATGGACCCGTCACCAAGCGAGCACGACGAAGTCGAAAGCGAGTTAAGGAAGACGATGACGACGAGATGATTGACGAAATCATTAAGAAGGAGGAAGCCGCATCTCCTAAGAAGTCAAAAGGTGCTAGCCCACCACCCAAAGCAAAGTCACTCAAGAAGTCAAAGGTCAACCCTAAGGCGAAGGCTGCCAAGGACCCCACCTCTGAGGAGATCGAAGAGTCTGCGGAAGAGGAAGCCTCAACAGCTTCCGCTTCAGAAGCAGAAGTAGACGAAGCCGATGTCGATGATAAGCCCGAAGTTACTGCCAAAGCTCGCGAGAAGGTCCAGACGAAGTTCAAGTCCAAGACGATAGATCCATACCCTGACTGGAAGCTCGGTACTCCTGTTCCGTATGCTGCTTTATGTACAACCTTTTCTCTTGTTGAGATGACCACCAAACGGTTGATCATCATGGAGCACTGTTCCCTCTTCCTTCGCCAGGTCATGCGTCTTACACCCGAAGATCTATTACCTACGGTTCTATTGATGATCAACAAATTGGCTCCGGATTATGCTGGTATCGAACTTGGTATCGGCGAGTCTTTGATTATGAAGGCCATCGGCGAGACGACTGGAAGAAGTCTTCAGGTGATCAAGGCTGATCAGAAGGAAATTGGCGACCTTGGACTGGTCGCAGTGAAGAGTCGATCAACCCAGCGCACCATGTTCAAGCCCAAGGCTTTGACTATCAAGGGTGTCCATCAAGGCTTGATGAACATTGCTACTGTCACTGGAAATGGTGCTCAAGGTCGCAAGGTGGACGGTATCAAGAAACTCCTTGCCGCAGCTGACGCCAACTCCACTGGCAAGGTCGATATCACCAAGGACAAGGGAGGACCAAGTGAGGCCAAGTTCATCATTCGGTTCTTGGAAGGAAAGCTAAGACTTGGTTTGGCCGAGAGAACCGTCCTTGTTTCACTGGCTCAAGCTGTCGTTGCCCACGAAGCCGATGTCAAGGGCAAGGTCCCCAGTACCTCGGATTTGGAGAAGGGCGAATCCACTCTCAAGACGGTTTACAGGTGAGTAGTTTGTATCATTAATGGCAACCCATGCTAACAAAATATAGTGAGCTTCCCAGCTACGATGTTATTATCCCTGCAATTCTTGAACATGGTATCATGAAGCTTCGAGAAAACTGCAAGCTCCGACCTGGTGTCCCCCTGAAGCCTATGTTGGCCAAGCCAACCAAGGCTATCACTGAAGTCCTAGACCGTTTTGAGGGACAGACTTTCACCTGCGAGTATAAGTATGACGGCGAAAGAGCGCAGATCCATTATGTGGCAAAGGATGCACCTCAAGAACTGAACGAAGCAAGTCAGGGTGCCGCCAAGGAGGCTGCTGCTGGTGTTGCTAGCATCTTCTCCAGGAACTCTGAAGATCTCTCCAAAAAGTACCCTGATATCCTTGCGAAGCTCCATACCTGGGTGAAGCCTGATACCAAGAGCTTTGTTCTGGATTGTGAGACTGTGGCCTGGGATGTTGATGAAAAGAAGGTGCTGCCCTTCCAGCAGCTTATGACACGCAAGAAGAAGGACGTCAAGGTTGAGGACGTCAAGGTCAAGGTTTGTGTATTTGCATTCGATCTGCTGTACCTCAACGGAGAAGCTGTCGTTGAGAAGGCACTTCGCGAGCGACGTGAGCTTCTTGAAACCGCTTTCAGTCCAGTAGAAGGCGAGTTTGCCTTTGCTACCCACATGAATGGCCAGGAACTCGACGAGATCCAGGTCTTCCTCGACGAAAGTGTCAAAGCGTCATGTGAAGGTCTCATGGTTAAAATGTTGGATGGAACTGAGAGCGGATATGAGCCCAGCAAGCGAAGTCGCAACTGGCTTAAGGTAAGAACTTCCCCCTATTTCTGGCTTTGAGAATGATATGATTAACTGTTATAATAGATTAAGAAGGATTACCTCTCAGGTGTTGGTGACTCTCTGGATCTTGTTGTTCTGGGCGCATACTATGGCAAAGGCAAACGTACATCCGTTTATGGTGCATTCCTTCTGGCCTGCTACAACCCCAACTCGGAAACGTACGAAACTGTTTGCAACATTGGCACTGGTTTCTCTGAGCAGGTCCTGGAAGATCTCCACACCCAACTCTCTGATATCACCATTGACCGACCCAAGCCCTTCTACTCGCATTCTTCTGGTGCACAACACCAACCCGATGTCTGGTTTGAGCCTCGTTATGTCTGGGAGGTCAAGACGGCAGATTTGACCCTCAGCCCGCGTTACAAGGCTGGTGCCAAAGAAGGCGTCGACCCATCAGGCAACAAGGGCATCAGTCTTCGATTCCCTCGCTTCATCCGCGTGCGTGATGATAAGAAGGCTGATGCTGCTACAACAAGTCGCCAGGTGGCTGAAATGTATCGCAAGCAGGAGAGTGTGACCAAGAACAAGGGGCCTTCCGTCGATGACGACTTTGAGTACTAGTCAAGTGTTGCTGCTTTACTTTCTCAACATTGTTCACTACAGAAGACGGAGATTATGCATTGGCTGGTAGGTTGCTGCTCTGGCGTTTGGTAGTCATATTGTATGAGGGAATTCAATCAAGCAAAAGAGTTGCATGCTTCAGGGGAATAGATCCACAACTTTGACATCGATTGTTATATCGTGCATATACTGATAATGTTTTGAGGCCCGAAAACTCGTCTATATGATGAAGAACCAAAGTACCCATAAACCCAATTTATACATAACCCAGTATCACGTCTATAATGACTCATTTTATAACATTGGCTCCTCTCCCTGTAGACTATCCCCATCATCTGCGCCGTCCCCGCGCAGCAATCCACTGCTTTCACCACCACTGTTATCGTCCGGCATCCTGTCTGTCACGCCAGTGTCGTGACCAGCACCGCCGGGTGCCAGACCCATGGTCCGGCGTGTCTCTTCGGCGCCGTTGAGAACATACCACACGTCTTTTTTTGTCAATAAACCCTGTAGAACACCGCGGTCGCTGAAAAGGAGATAGCGCAGGCCGAGTTTCTGGAAGTAAGTTGCAACAAGGTGGAGACTTGTATATGAGGCTCTTGTGAGTGGTGTTTGATCCATCCAAGGACGAAGGTCCAGGGTCGTGCGTGGATCGGCCATGGGCTGGTGAGAAAAGAAGGCTTCTGTCTCAGGAGGGAGCAAGCGAGGTGCTTGTGTTGAGGCTGAGAGGTTGTAGGCGAGCTCGGCGCGTGAGATGTAGCCGAGGAGAATGGCTTCTCGGGGATCTGATATGACAGGGAAGCCGCGGTATGGATGCATCTCGAGGATGGTGGTAAGAGAGGCAATGGTATGGCCCGTGGCAGTGAGAACGACGAGGTCTTCAATACGGGTCATGACTTGAGCGGCGGGAATAGCAGGGATGGCATCGTTGTTCTCGCTGTTGTCGAGGAAAGGATACTCATTAAAGTGGATCCACGACTCGTAGATACCACGGCGAGAAAAAGCATCGCCAACCCACTTAGATATCATGACAGCAATCATGATTGGAAGAACGTAGGTGAGAGCACCGGTGAGCTCGAACATAATGACGACGATGGAGACGGTCAAACGAGTTACACCGGCGAGAGATGCTGCCGCGCCGACAATGGCGTATGTGCCTGGCGTGACGCAAGGAATATCAGGTTCGCAGGAGCCAAAGAGGAAGAAGCCTGGATGGTTTGTGACCCAGATTTCCATGATGATACCCACAGCTCGACCTGTCAAGGCACCGATGGCCATCGAAGGAAGAATAATGCCAGCAGGGATTTGAAGCCCGAATGTGACAGCGGCAAGGAAGAAACCCAAGACTGAAGCGAAGACCAAGAGGATTATGGTTCTAGCGGAAGCAGCGCCTGTTCTACATAGGCCGATAGGGTCGTCGAGAACCTGCGAGCACTCGGAAAAGAGGTTTGAGACAAGCTCAGTGGTCTGCAACTTCATGTAGAAGTTAGGGTAGTTGACGAGAGCCGTCAAGAAGGCCACGATGAGAACCTGGACGATGGGGCCAGGAATCCATCGGTTAGACTTTTTCCAGCGAGCGATGGCCATGTTGAGTCTGATAAAGAGACCACCATGAATGCCCTAATAACATTGTCAGTTGAGAGAACAAGTTCGACTTTGATATACATGACTTACACCCATGACACCAAGAATGGTGTAAGGCAACAACTCGAAGGCATGCCATCCAATACTGTAATGAACCTGGTACAAGACGAGTTTGCCAGATCTGAAGGGATCGAAAGCTTGAAGGACTACGGCGGCGGTCATGGCACAGACAAAGCTCTGCCACATTGTCTTGTCGGGGAAGTAATAAGACAAAGTCTATGGGGAGTTAGTATCGAAGAAGAGTATTGATGAGAGCCCATGCTGACCTCAAGACTGAACAATACGCCACCGATAGGAGAGCCGAAGGCGACTGAGACGCCCGAGGCGGCAGCAGCTGATAGAACCTCGCGTTTTCGAGCTACAAATGTCAGCGAAAGATTTACTGGTTAGTTGCATGACAGGAAAGGAAGTCTCTCTACCTTCATTATCGTTGATATTGCGGAACAATTTAGTAAATACGTTGGCGCAACAGCAAGCAACATGAATCAAAGGGCCTTCTTTGCCTAACCACATGCCGGATGCTACAGCAAGAGCCTATGACTTTGTAAGTGAGAAGCATATTTACAATTTGGCCTTGACTCACAAGACCAAGTGACTTGGTGATAAGTGTCCAGAGCCCAAGGAACCGTCGGATAACAAAGCCTCCCAGGACAGTCTTGATCTCTGGGATACCACTGTGTTTTGCATAGATGGCGTATTCCTGAACGAGAAGAGCTGCGACATATGCAAAGAGCATCTGTTCCTTGTTAGCCATGCGAACTAAGAGAAAATAAAACACAGGACTGCACATACGGCAAGAGAAACAAACAAGAAATACTCAATTAACCACTTGCCGCCTTTTGAATGTACCCCGAAAGCGTCGCCCCAACTCTTCCAACCATCGCACTTGGAGCCCTGATCATAGCCATAACAGCAGAAGGCCTTATTGAGGTAGAATTGGCCACCCTCTGGTCCACTCGAGCAGTAGCCTTCCTTTAAATCCCCAAGCCAGTCGGTCGTGACGTTAATGATAGCAGCAACGGTTCCCACGAGCGCTCCCGTCAAGAGCAAGATGATCCAGACTTGGCTGGCGTCAATAAGCTGTCGCACATGGCCTACGATGCCTGATGCACTCGAATATAGAATGCGCAATCGCTGGCGCTCTTTTGTGTATTCAAAAATCCAATCAATGGCTGTGAGGTCCTCGTATCCGACTCGACGACCCAGTCCCTCGACGTGCCAGTCGTGCGGTGTCCCATCCTTGGAAGCCTCGTTGAAGATGATGTTTTCGGCGTGCGAGGGAGTATTGGAGCCTGGATAAACAGCTGGAGACGCTCCTCTCGAGGAAGCATTGGATTGCGAGCCTATGATGGCGGAGAGAAGCCGAGAGGGTGCAGACCAAAGAGAGCGAGCTTGTCTGCGCTTAAAGGTCATGGGTGCACCCAGATTACTCTGAAGGGGATCGTCGCCCAGGACATGGTCTCGATCGCGAGACCTTCCACGGCCGCTATCATCGCCGGCGTCATCTTGAAGAAAATCGAGCTCGTCGCGATCGTCAGAATTGGAGTTTGGAGTATGCGACGAGGATGAGGCGGAAGCGGAAGCGGAAGCGGACGTGGAGGCGAAGGCGTAGGGATCGTTTTTAGGCGCTCCAGACATGATGCGGCTCATGACATTGTGATTGTGAGACAAAGATGCTCTTATCTATGAGAGTGAAATGTTAGAAAGGGGACACTGTAATAAAGTTCAGTACGAGGTTCCAGTTGGTTAGTTGATGGATTGGGATAATAGGTTGCCTGGCGAGTTCAGTGGAGGACACGCAATGGCTACCTGATAGACCCCCTACACTAGGTAGGTACAGTTTGGTTGGTTGGTTGACTTCCTAAAACGTCGACTCGAACAACTGAAAACGTTGTGGCGTCTGTAGGCTGTTTATGTATGCATGAGACAAGGAAGAAGACTGAAACGCATTAATTGTTTAGAGTTGTATTTTTGAGCCTCAAGTTTAATTCCTTGGCTCTTGATCATCATGGCTTGGCCTCATCATGTATGCATGCATGCATACATGGCTGCTTAACATTCCCCATAAACTGGTCCCACTGCAAAACACGAGACTGATTAACTGCCCTAATGTTTCGTATTGGACCATCTGTTTATTTCAAGATTTGCTAGAATACCTATCCATCTCTTCGTGACCTCCATTAGAGGTTTCTAGAATGCACCTATCGGTTTAGAAATAGTGGGCCTGCCTGCTGTACCTAGCAAAGCTGTTGCAAGTCAAGTCAATCAACGTGGATAATACCTACCTACCCAAGGTACTAACCTAGGTAGACTCTTTCTGAAAAACTATTCTCCTATACAACCAGGTCTATCCATAAGTTGGCTGGAGAAATTCAAACCATCGGCATACCATTCTCAAAATTAACGGCCAGAAAAGAGAACCTCACAAACTACTAAAATCTCGCCCACACCATCAAAGAAACAGGCAACGAATATGGCAGAGAATAAACTCAATGCTGCTTCTCAGCCTGCAGATATCAACAAAATACGGTCTCTCCTCAGGGCAAAAGATGATACCCAAAGATTTGTAGGGTTAGCACTCCTAAAATCAGTCCTCGACAGTTCAGAAGAACTACGGCAAGATGAGCAAACAGTTCGAGGTCTATGGTCCAGCCTTTCACCCAAGTTTATCGACCGGCTCGTACGAACCGGCTCAAAGCCTTCAGCCAAGAATTCAAAGGAAATGCTGGATCTGGTTGTGTCTGTTTTGCACATATTCTCCATTCTTCTCCCCGAGCAAGCCAAGGATGACGCCAAGTTCATCAACAGAATCCCTTTATTTGTCAATGCAGTTCTCCACAGGCACGAGACCCAACCAAATACACGATGATCAAATTACTGACTATTATAGTTCTAAGGAAACCACCAAGTTGATACTTCAGTTGCTGCATACACTAGTCAGCTCGCAACAAGGAGCTCAAGAATTCATCAAGGTGGAAGACTTTAGCTCCCTTACCGAGATCGCACCCAGCCATGCACAGGTTCTGGATATTCTCTGCTTCGCATGGCTTAACTCTATGACGATCGAGGAAGATCCTTCAACCTTGGCCATCCAAGTTGAAGATACGATTCAAAGCCTAGTCTCATCATTTACCGGAACTGACGCTGTCACTCTTCTCGAGTTTCTTGGTTACTTCCTCCGGCATGCCAACTCTATTGTTTGTTGCCTATAGTTACTATGAAGGGGCCTGGCTAACCATAATCTTGAGATTCTACCCCGGCAGCCAAAGTGGCTCAAAACAGTCGTCGGCCACATCCAAAACCTCGTCACAAGCAGACCAACTTCTGAAGCTCGCGCAGCCTACACCAACGCAACGGCCTCAATACTCCAGTCTTTCCCAACAGAGTCTCGAAAATTGGTATTCATTGACGACAAGAAGGATAAAAAAGCCTTCTCGTATCTGCTAATTAACCTTCTCCTCATCGACATTCGCTCTTCTGCTCCCACACTGCTAGAACAGCTAAACAAGCCTGGATACCCTCAAGTCTCGACACGACTCACGTCTGCATTCGATGTCATTTCAATCTTTATTGGATACCTCGTGCAATGCCTTGAAGATGAGTCCTTGGAGACCTTTTTCATGACCCCTGAAAACCTTCTCAACCTCCGTAAGGGCATCTCCGAGACCATGGCTCTCACGGCCGAATATCTGCGTGATCGGTGGGATGCTTCGAACGCTGGAACCATGGGATTACACCGAGATGCTCGCGTCAGCACAATAGACACATCAACAGGAAAACACCACACACTGTCCTGGGATTCAATGAAGGACAACACTGACGACGATATGTTGATACTTTCTGCTATACGAGCGCTGGCGCTTTGGCTACGAGAAGAAGAAAATGACATACTACGAAAGGAGGCAACAGGGCTGATGGACATGTTCATGGACCTCTACAAGTCTAGCTCACAGGACAAGCTCGACTTTCGGTCCCCAGTCCTTGTCGCCCTCGAAGGCATGACTACGCTACCCAAAGGTCGCGAACTGTTGCTTGTCAACGAAGGCTGGGCAATTCTCACCAACGATCTCAACTCAATTCTCCAGCATAAATCACGAACATGTCGAGAGGAAGACGCATCTCGGGCAATAGATATTGTTCGCATCTTGCTCCCTATTGTTGAACAAGAATTCCATGGTATTCCTGAAGCGTGGATGGATCTTATCACTTTCGTAGCATCATGGGATATCTCGGATTCTGGGCTTCCATCTCGAGTGCAGGAGGCAGTGGTTGCTGCTTTGCAGCTCTGTTGTGCGCTTCTTGCTGCAACTAACCGGGGGGTGCTGCAGAGATACAAGCACTCCATTGCTGCCATTCATGGTGTTGCGGCTCAACTTAGCAACCAGGTTGGAAAGGATGACCCTGAGAGGGAGATGCTGGAAGATGTTCTTGCTACACTGGGGTCATTGGCCTTGGAATGATAACAAAAGCTATAAGAAGAGACATGTATGTCGGTAATTAACCCTTTGAACAGAGTTTTAACGATACTGTGGATTGTGGTATCAATTTACGACAACCGATACACCACTTCGACCCAAGGTGTGGCTTTCACATGCATTGACTCAACAGAAGCAGGAATGTGACTTAATCATCTCTTGCAATGCAACGTCCGCATTTCGTCAGCATGATTGATGAAGCCTATGTTGACTAAAGGGGAGTGCCGTATTCCCGTGAGGGGTAGGGCAGATGAAATACAGACATATTGATAGTTCACTTTAGGAGTTTGTCTTCCTGGTTCAGGTAACTTTGATAAGTAATAGTCTATCTCAAGGGAGTCTCTTTTCCCGATTTGGGTAATTTTGATAAATAATCTCTCAAAGCATTTACTGTACTTTGCTAGCATAACTCCCTGATATACTAAATACGCTATGTAAAGTATATTTAACCATTTACAGCAGGTATTCAGCATAAGCACTACCCCTCATGACGAGGAGTTGCATGAGTATAAGAAGCTTGTCTGTACCCCTGTGTTTAACCTCCCAGATATCCTCCAGGTTAAGATCGAGTCAACTTTCAATCAACGACTCTGTATGAATCGTCTTGTTGTGCGCTCTCGTCTCGCTTACTTCAACCAAATAATCAAACGACAACCTTTCCACACAATGGCCACTCACTACGACGTTATCGTCCTCGGCTCTGGCCAGAGCGGCAACCCAGTCGCCAAAGCTTTTGCCAAAGCCGGCCACAAAACAGCTGTACTTGAACGCACAGCCCTAGGCGGTACCTGTGTCAACGTTGGGTGCACACCTACAAAGACCATGATCGCCTCCGGAAGAGCTGCCTACATGATCAGACGCGGTAGAGACTACGGCGTACACGCAGGTAGTGGAAGTGTTGAGATCGACATGGCTCGTGTGAGGCAGCGCAAGCGCGCAATCGTGGAGCAGTGGAACTCGGGTAGTGTCAAAGGTCTGAATTCAGCGGGCGTGGATGTCATTATGGGAGATGGTAGCTTTATAGGCGATAAGAAGCTCAAGGTTGTGTTGAACGATGGGGGCCAAAAGGAGGTCAGCGCTGATAGGATATTCATAAACGTTGGTGAGAGGCCATTGAGACCAGATATCTCTGGTCTTGGCGATATCGAGTCAGCGCGAGTCCTTAACTCAACGTCAATCATGGAGCTTGGGGAGGTTCCACAGCATCTCGTTGTGTTGGGCGGCGGATACATCGGCCTCGAATTCGGGCAGCTCTTTCGTCGTCTGGGATCTGAAGTGACAATCATTCAGAGGGCAAAACAACTTGTGCCGCGAGAGGACATGGACGTGGCAGAGTGTCTTTTGGAAATTCTACAGCAGGATGGCATCACAGTTCATCTATCGAGCACAGTGAACTCGATCTCAGCTTCAAAGGACACAAAGACGCCTTTAACAGTGAACTTGAAAACTACAGATGGAGAGAAACAAGTTTCTGGGTCACATCTTTTGCTGGCAACGGGCCGGGTGCCTAATACCGATACATTGAATCTTTCAGAAGTCGGTATCGAGACAACACCGAAAGGGCATATTGTTGTTGACAACCAGCTCAAAACTACAGCCTCAGATGTCTACGCCATAGGAGACTGTCACGGCGGGGCTGCCTTCACACACATGTCCTACGATGATTCTCGCATCATCTGCACCAACCTCATCCCAGAGGCCATGTCCACCACGGCTCCAGCCATGTCCACCACACAGGCTTCGGTCTCGCGAGTGCTGACGCCATATGTCATGTACACCGATCCTCAACTAGGCCATGTTGGGCTTCACGCTAGAGATCTCGCCAACAGTAGGAGAGAGGTCAAGATTGCCAAGATGCCCATGAGTTATGTCGCACGGGCTCTGGAAACGGCAGAGCCACGAGGAATGATGAAGGCGGCCGTAGATGCAAAAACGGGTGAGATATTAGGCTTCACATGCTTAGGACTTGAAGGTGGTGAGATTATGTCGATTGTGCAGACTGCTATGATGGGAAATTTGAAGTGGTGGGACCTTGAAGCAGCTGTGTATGCTCATCCAACTCTGGCGGAGAGTCTGAACAACTTGTGGGGACATCTAGAATGATCGAGATGCTTAGGTATGGCCTGAACATGAGAAATACAGTAACAGCATCAGGGGTTTCAAACTGATGTGCTCTATGGCTGAGTGGCTGTGACAGCTTGGCCGGCGTTCTTCTCAGCTATCTCGGCTTTGGCCCGTCGTTTTCGAGCTCGTCGCACCTCAATTTCCACGTTGGCCATCTCAGCATTGACAGAAACAAGTCTAGGAACAACATCCTCTACTGATTTCACAGAATGTGTTTGAGCTGTGCGAAGAGGCATAGGCGTAAATAATCCGAACCATTGCAAAGGATTATTGTTCTGCCTTCGTTTCTTTTCCGCTGGCTTCTCCTCATCGTCAATTGACTTTAGTTCCTTGTCAGGATCTTTATTTGAATATGTTTCGTCTTTCATCCCCCCTCCTTCTTTCTCTTCCTCGGGGACTGTGACAACTGTGAAATTCGAGGCTTGATTCTCATTCTGCATAATCGAAAGAAGGCGTGTCGCTTGCATTCTTTCGTCGTAGTGATCCTGGCCGTACCTCATGCCTCTCTCGCCGGCGAAATTAGCGCGGGCGATGTTGTGGAAGACATCGGCTTGAAGCTGAGATAGACTTTGACGAAGTTGAGTGTATTCATCTAGCAGGCCGAGATAGCGCTCAAGGAGCTCATCAATATGCTGATGTTCCTCCATGGTGGTGGGTGTGAGGAAGTGAGCAGGAGAATGTGGCTCTTTAGACGACAAATAAAATTATTTGAAAGTTTATGGATCGATTAATTCACTAGGATTGGACATTGATTGACAAACAGTTGAAGCTGCCTGC
Source organism: Fusarium sp. NFCCI 5145 (assembly GCA_033439405.1). Taxonomy (NCBI): domain Eukaryota; kingdom Fungi; phylum Ascomycota; class Sordariomycetes; order Hypocreales; family Nectriaceae; genus Fusarium; species Fusarium sp. NFCCI 5145. Next base: position 1,348,911 of record JAWDHB010000352.1, read on the forward strand.
AACTGCAACGTCGCTACCTATTGGATTCATATCTTTTGGGCTTAGCTCAATGGACCGCTGTGGCTGAGATACCTTACTGTAGATAGGTACTGTAATAATACCTACTAGCCTGCTTTCCAAAGCCTGGGCCTACCTGCGAGACAGGCTGCTGGACACTTGGAAAACAAACCTAGTTGATAGATCACCCTCCGATAAGAGATAAATAACATCTCGCAAAGGATCTGATCTCGATTATTGAGGGGAAAAGGGGCGTCTGAAGATTCCATCCATCGCTTGCAACAAACACAGATGAGATACTTTACTTGTAAATTCAAAGGGTTTCTACTGCCCACCATTTTGATTTTTATTCAGACTCTCCGGTCTATCAGAACACCTCTTCTACTATCAAGACTTTGAGTTTTGTCTCCGTTCCCTCTCCTTACGCTACACCTCCACGTCCTCCAACACCCCATTTCATCTGCGCCTCCACAACACCAGCCTTGATAGCCGGCAGCTCCCTACCCTGTCTGGTTGGCCACGCCAGGAACTTCGTTTCGGCGAGGTACCTTAAGAAGCGGCCAACAGATTCCCTACTAATACCCTCTCCAGCACTCTCATCGATACCTGTCCACCGGTCTGCGTCAGCCTTAAGGACAGCAACAGCATTGCGATCATCAAGTTCCGGCGCGCGAGTGGTTGTGGGTAGGTTGTTCGTCGCCATGTGGAAAAGGGGCATTAGAGCGCTCTGTTCCTCATCTTTCTGGACAGAACCCGCCGAGACAAAGGTCTCGAGCTGGGCCTTCCAGTGGTCGTAATCCACCTCACTGACATCATAGCCGTAGTAGCTCAGGATGGAGAGATACTCGTTCATGCGCAGGCGAGGATGGGCAGTGACTTGGATGACGTGGACACCAATGTCGTTGTTGTCGCCGTTTTCAGTTTCCGCCGGGACGGGGTTTAAGCTAGCTGCGACGACGACGGTAGAGACGTGGCCTACAGGCACGGCGTTGATCGTGTTAATAATGTACGGACGGCTAGACAGCTGGATACAGCCTTTGAGCATGCGGATAAGAAAGTCATCGTTGTTGCAGACACCTGTGGTAGCGTCTCCAAGGATATAACCGGGTCGGACGACAGATCCGAGGAGGCCGCGTCTGCCAGCCTCGCGGACGAGTTGCTCAGATACCTGTGGTCCGTTAGAATGGATGCTACTCATCCAGAAAGGGGATTTTGGAGGCTACTTACCCACTTGGACTGGCCGTATCCAGTGCCAAGACCGGTGCGACTGCCCATCATGTCATCTGCTTCCATGACAGCGCCTTGCCCGGTGCTGGTCTGCTCGTGTGACAGGTTAATGTAGTGATCCGTGTCTAAAACGCTTGTCGAGCTAATGAATGAGAAAAGCTTAGGCCTGCCCTGGTTACAAAGCCGCAGAGCATCGATTGTTGATAGAACGTTGCTACGCTCGAGATGCTTATATTGCTTCACCCAGTGGACAAGGGCGCCGTTATGGATAACCACATCGACAACGTTACCAAGCATCTCCCATGTATCTTCATCAAGTCCAAGACGCGGCTGTGTCAGGTCACCAATGACTGCATTGAGCCTAGTGGCCCAAGAATCCTCCCATACGCCGTATCCGCGAAGTGACCTCTGGAGCCGCTCAAGGGCGGCTCGCACGTCCTTCGTTCCACGGACATGCGCGATCACGTGTATGTTCTCACGCTCGAGCAAATCCTTGACGATGTAAGAGCCTAGGAAGCCCGTGGCGCCAGTCACAAAGACAGTCGTCTTGCCTGCCGGTGAGAGTGCCGCAGGGTCCGCCGTCTGATACTTGGAATCGAGGCTACCGAGCAACTTATCGAGTGACTGGGCATATGCAGCCTCGTCGTCCTCTGTGGCGCCCGAATCGTCCTTGCCCTCACGCTGGCGGTCAATATGTGTGCTAAGAGCCCTAAGAGATGAGTTTGAGTATAGTGAGCTGATGGATACGTTGGCCCCTAGGTTCTTGCGGGCATTGAGAATAAGCTGTTGGGCCAGTAGACTGTGCCCACCACTTTCGAAGAAATCAGACTCGGGCCGCAGAGTCTTGGCATTCAAACCATTGATCAGGTTCGCCCACTGCTCCGCCAGTTCTTTTTCGGTGTTGGTGAGCGTTTCCCATCTCTTTAGATCTTCCTCTGAAGCCTCTTCCGAGATCAGGGCCGCATCCGGGAATGGCAGGTTTGGGCTATCAACCTTGCCGTTGGGGTTCAAAGGCATCTTCTGTAGGAAAATAAAATAAGTCGGGACAGCATGAACTGGCAATCTAGACTTGAGATGATCCCGAACCTCCGTTTGCATTGGCCGGTAGCGCTTGGAATACACCATGACGGCTCCGATCTCGGTACCTTGCTCCTCAATATCCTCCAGGCTGTGTTCTGCTAGCCACTTGAGCCATTCTTGGTGTTCAGGTACAACATAGCTGACCAGTGTTGGCTCTTCATTCCGATCTCTTCGAAGCAGCGTCTTGCACTCGCGGACTAAATGGTGTCCTCTTAAGTTGCTATCGATCTCATTAAGCTCGATGCGGAAGCCACGAACTTTGACTTGATCATCAGCTCTGCCTGTAATTGCGCAATTGCCAGAATCGTCCAAAAAATGCCCCAAGTCGCCGCTCCTGTAGATTCTGTCTCGCGGGCCTTTGTAATACTTTCTCCAAGGCTCGTTGGCCGGATCAGCAACTTTATTATCAGCCTCAACCCACTTCTGATTGTCGACAAACCAGTTGTCGAGGAACTTTTCCTTGGTTTTCTCCAAGTCATTCAGATATCCGTAAAGTTAATCATTAGCACGACTCTGTCAGAAAAAGAGAGGAAAGACTTATCTCGGCCAAGCCTGCTGCTCTCAACATGATCTCACCGACCTCACCGATGCCGCAAAGCTTGGTTGGATCCTCCCGGTTGACCACAAGCAGCTGGACGTTCTCGATGCCCTTTCCGGCAGGGACAATATCACCAAACTTATCCAATGCATTCGGATCTTCGGCGTGGCTCTTGATGTGGTAGTATGATACGCTGCGACTCGTCTCAGTGGTACCATATGCAGCGCAGATCTCCGCGTTAGGGGCCAGCTTGCGGAGCGCAGCGCAATCCTTCTTGGTCAGAATATCACCAACGTAAAGAACCCACTTCAATGAAGGGAACTCTGCCTTGGCACCGCCGCACAAAATTTGGCCCATCGCAGGTGTCAAATGGACCGCGTTGGGTTTGTGATCACGGAACCACTCAGCTAACCTTTCGTGTGCGATATTTTCGCGAGCAGGGCAAATTAGCTCTCCGCCCATGAAAATCGGACTGAAAATGTCTCGCTGGATAGGATCGTGGCTTATGCCACTATCATTGGTTAGCAAAGCTGTGACGGGCATCATCATTGATCGACTTTACCTTAGACAAGCGAACTTCGTGTCCGAGGTCCAGTTGAAAGTTTTGGCCATCCATGGGAAGTACTTGGCTAAGCTGTAATGTCTGCCCAACACGCCCCTGGAAATAGTCAGCTAATGTCAGAACAATAAGAGTTACTGGATCTCGTACTTGGGTGTAGATGTTGTGCCACTGGTAAAGCTCAGGATACTTGTCGAGTCCGGACCCACCAGAACATCTGGAGGTGCTAATGCTTTGCCTTGAGTGTCGGTAAAGACTTCGTTCCCGTCAACCTCACCACCGGTAAGTTGTCCATCATCGCTCATCCGCAGCTCGGGTACTCGTATCTTGAGAGATAGTTCCTCGTCTATGTACTTCTGGACACGCGGCGCGAAAGTGCCATTCTCGTCCTTGGCTCTGCCAATCGTGATCAGGGCCTTTGGTTGTGAGACCTCAAGGTAGATCTGTTGTCTCGCTGGGGGATATGCGGGGTCGAGGACAGTAATTGTAGCACCGGCAGCAAGGGTTCCCATGAAAGCGATGACGAGTTCAACAGAACGATAGGCAAATATCATAACAACATCGCCATTGGCGATGCCAGCTTCATGGAGCTGGTTGGCCAAGATGTTGGACGCCTCATAAATCTGCTTGTAATTGAATCTCCTCTCGGGCGTAGTGGGGGAGGCCGTTTCCGTAACGCACGGCGCGTCGGGATTCTTCAAAGCATTCTTGTGGAATATCTCGTGGATGGCACCGACGTAGCCGCTCCAGTCGAGATCGATGGTGGGATCGGGAAGCCCCATGGCGGTAGCAATATGGCGAGATTTAGAAACCTAGTAGCAAAGGTATTCCTGGAAAGAGTCGTGTCTATTGAGAAAGGTAGGACACAGCTATGGTTGGATGATGTGTGACTGTAAAACAATTCTGCCGCGCTCCGATCTTCGGCGGAGGGGCAGTTTTTCCTATTACGGTAGGCGGCCACTAGCAACCCTTGACCCTAGGTTTCGTTCGTCAAAGTAGCAACCACAGTCGTTGACTTCATCGGCAGCCTGGTCGTCCCTACGGCAAACGGTCACTCTTACTGTCGTACCAGCTGGCCAGAAGAGGAACATCGCCAACTACAGAGTCTGTCAACAGTGCGCTTCCCGCTGCGAAATGAAGCAAGAAGGCGGGGGAGCAATCGCAAGGACCACTACCTCCGACCCTTGAATGCCCTGAGTCGGGCTGCGAAAAGCAAAGCAGCCGTCGCAACACTCAAGAACACATATGGAAACATCTGCGCGAAACCCATCCTGGCTACTCCCGTTTCGAGTGTAGCTACATCAATAGTGATGAGCTCTTTACCACCAACGAAGACAAGAGGGATCACTTTCTCAAAGTGCATGTTCAGAAAGATTGGTGTTGTCCCGCCGGGGTTGTGGCTGGATTTTCACAAGCTCTAAGCAACTGAACAAACACAGAGATGAGGAGCATCCCGGCTTGACGTATATACCTTGTTTACTCGGGGGACGTGGAGCTTTATTTACATCGGAAAATAACTTGCAAACACATTTTAGTGAAGCACATGCTGATCAAACCATACCATACCAGATTGACAACTGCCCCAAAGGTTTCCTAACCGGGTCATCAGAGAAGGCCCATCACTCAGGAGACCAACGTGAGAAACCCTTCGACTGCTTAGTAGTGGAGTGTTGCAAGGTATTCGATGCAAAGCGCAAACTTCAAAAGCACATGGTCAAAGCATATCCACAAGAGACTTCATACAGATGCTATCAACAAGATTGCGAAGAAGTCTTTGTGAGGCTCCAGAAAATGAAGGCGCATATGCAAGAAGCTCATCCTGAGAAAAAGCCATCAGCACAACCATTCCCATGTTATTGGAAGCGTGTGAAGAGGGGTTCTCTGATCGATCCGCCTTATTGGACCATCAGAGAGCTGAGCATTATATAGAGGTCCACGAATGTCCTCATAAGACTGAAGCAAGGCCTTCCAAACCAAGAGGCGACTTCAGAAACATCTTCAGAGAGCACATAAGGGCAAGGAACTCCCTCGTCCGTGGCTAGTATGCGGGAAGATGCAGGACTGCATGAGCACTATGATGGGTTACATGTTCTCATTACACGGATACCGGCGCTCTCATGTCAAGATTACTTTCGCGACCCAAGTAATTCTTTAGATTCCCTACCCGAGCTAGAAATAAAAATCATCCCCGGGTCGATTGGAATGGGTGACGAAAGTCATGATGTTGAGATGGACGGTATTGTTGCTGGAGACAATATGGAGGACGGCGAGCCTGAAGACGATCACACGGTAGACGACTTTGATTGTGTCTTTCCTTTTGCCCACATCACCTCTTATATTGAGAAAATTCAGGCACTCGATTACAAGACAGCACGAATCAAGATCGAAAGTCACAGAAAGCTCATCCGTCTCCCTTTTGGGTGTATCGAATGCAAGGCAAACCGTACCTTTCGTTACCTCGTCGAGAAGCACAAACTTCTTTGAAACACAGATCTGCACGGAGAATAATTGTTTTCAACCTACTTTTCCGCGGTCGAGGCTAGGTATGTAAAGATTACTTATCCTCGTGGACTGCCTCTTCCATGGACTATGTAGACTGCATCGTAAAAGCAGAACATCAAAGCGACAAGCTCAGCAGATACTCTATTACGGAGAAACGGCAAGGCAATGTCAGCCTATGAGTAGACGGTATCCTATCGCGCGCGGGGGGAGGGGGAGGGGGGGTGAAGGTGATAAATCCCTGAGCATCACTGAGCATGGGGTGATGAAAGATGAGCAAGAGCGGCGCTGCTGACTTGAGGACCTTGGGGGGCCGCTTGAATTTCGTGGAAGACTACCTACCTGGGTACGTAGGTATCCAGTGGAAGGAAATGACCTACCTAATTTAGTTGCCTAACTGGGTATGCAGGCCTTGACTGGTAGGTATGCAGATAACAACACGAGGCATAGTATCTTCACTTCTTTATCTAAGCCTGAGCTACATCCTGTCTCCTTTGACCTCGAGATTTGGCTTTTAGAGGTCCACCCGTGTATAGGGCAGTTGATATACCCGACACGAACACTACGATACCCAAACTCCAACCCACAGTTGCCCACCCAGCGCTGTCCTTCACCATTCCGCCCATAATGGGCCCTACCAGAGACCCTCCCGAGTATGCCATGTTATACAGGCCATACGCCTGAGCAATCTGGCCCGCACCTTCAGTGCCATTTTCACCCTGGACAGACCAAGTGATCTCGGCCATCAAGGGCCCAAAGATGCAAGCCATGGTGATACCTACACCAACGAGGAGCCCACAAAGAAGGATTATGTCCTGGATTGTGTTCTCATCCACAAACATCAGGCACACAACAAACGGTGTGGCGAAGAGGAAGCCGAACGAGGCGAGCCACTTGGGCCCGTATCGATCCCCGACCATACCAACCACAGGACCAAGGAACGATGGCAGTATCAAAGGCAGGAAGATCAGTCCGGCACCAATAGAGTCCCATCCGAAGACCTCATGGGTAAGCAGAGGAAGCGTACTCTCGAGAGCGGTATTGATAAGTGCCTGAACAAAGGTACCCCAAAGGGCAGCCAGGAATCGAGGCTGCCCCAGAAGCTTGACGAGCGTCTTGATCGGTGATCTTGACGGGTCTGATACATTCTTGACTTGATCATGTGTCGCCCGAGTGAGAAGATTTTCATTCTTCTCAGTTCTTGACTCCTCAGCGACGCTCTCTGGTTCTGCTGATGTTGTAGGTTCCGACCCGTCAAGCCACTTTTTGGCATCCTTGGCCTCGATGATAATAAGACGCAGAGTAATGTCCACTGCAAGAAGACCAAAGCACATGGCGAAAACGGAGTAGTATCCTCCCTTGCCATATACGAGACCACCTAGCAGAGGTGCCACCAAGATACCCATACTGCAAGCTGTGCTGATCCAGCCCATAGCCTTGCCGATATGCTCTTTGTCCACAGTATCGACGACCAGTGCAAGACCAACAGTCCATGTTAGTGCTGCTGATATACCTTGCAAAGCACGACCGACCATGAAAAGAGCAAGTGTGTGACCGGCGCACAGAAATACGGTGGCTCCGCATAGTACAACAAGTCCTATAAGCATAGGAACCCGGCGATTGTGGATTCTGTCGGCTAGATAGCCCCATATAGCTGTTCAAATCGCCATGAGTTGTATGTCATATGCCAAGGGGGATATTAACATACGAGAACTAGCCAAGAGAGCAGCGCCAAATACGGCCAATGCTATTGAGACCCAGTACTGTACTCTATTTGTGCTGATACCGGTTCGATCTTGCAGAGAGAATGGGAGAATAGGGACAATGACGCCGTATAAGAAGATGTCCTGTCAAAGTTAACGAATTGTCCTACAAAGTTGAAACATAGTCCATCACTTACAGTGAAGATTGCAAAGGAACAAGTGGTGACGATGAGGCCAGCCGAGGATCGCACCTTGAGCAGAATTGGCGGCTTGTCCTTGTGAGGCCATCTTAGCAAACCCATGGTCAGCAATCGAGATTCAACGGTTCGATTATCAGACTTTCAGGTCCGAGTCCTCGCCACTTATCAAACAACGAAAGTCAAGGTTTGGGATGCTATCGATTCTTTTCAACATCTCTGTACCCACTTACTCCCCCGGATTGCGGACATCTCGCGCCCCGATGATTGACGGATGACAGATCAGGATTCTCCATTTGGGCTTAGCGTCATCTTGAGTCTGTGATGTGATGACTTTGAAGGTGAGATGTTTGCCGAAGGTGCGGAGTTTCGACGAGCTATTATCTGCCAAGACATAGTTGCAGGAAGAAACTATGTACTGGTTGGTACAGTAGATCTATTGTTCGGGGAAGAGAGACAATGTGAGAGGCAGAGTTGCGGGACTAAATTATACTTCAACGGCTTCCTAGTTGATGTTAATTAGTTGGGCCAAGGCCACAACGGTTTATGATAGATTTTCATCACCAAGAGGCAAGTTTTGGATATATGTGAGATCCTGGTAATTCACAGTTCCCTCAAGACAACCTACAACTTGTAAATTAAAAGCCAAAGCGTACAAATAGCTTCCTTTGGCCCCATTTTCCAATTCCTTCGTAATTAATTAAGGAAGTCAAGAGAATTCTTGTTGTAGATAAAGTTGATAACAGACAACTGATTACGGATAGATGTGGCGTTATAGTGTGCGTAGCACGATATACATTTCAGAGATATTCCCTAGGTAGCCTCATTGGTCTGACAAGGTTCCCCGAGGGCTACGCCGACGATAGCCCAGCGATTTGTTGGTTCTCCAACCTACAAACAAGACGATATTGTCCTATCTTCTACAACCACAATGCTCGAGCTTATCGATAGATATGATAAATTGATACATCATCTGAAATAAGGTCCGTAAAAGTGCGATCAGACTCTTAACGTTAGCGGCAACTACTTACCCCATCAAGCCACAGACCGTGCAGATCAAAAGAAAGAAAATAAGCTAAAGGAGCTCATGTCTCAGTTTGAATCCCGTCTGCTATGTAGTGCGTAGGTAGACGTGCAATTTAATGAGAGTACCTCGACTTCGGGGGGATAAGCTGCATATGCCGACTCGTCCCATGTTGATTGACAGCTTCGCCCCAACAATGCAACTGCGACTGGCTCATCATCATCCCAAGAGCTGGAGCGGTCGGCGTGACAGAGCTGCAGCTGCAGGTAGGGTAGGTATGAATATGTGACAAGCCAGAACAAGACTACAAGTTCACGAGGCTGATACCCACTGCATAAACTTGAGCAGGGAGCCCTTGATAAGTGTAATATCCCGGGGCTGAAGCTTGAGTGTTGATGTCGGTAAGTTCCTATACTAGCGAGCGGCTGCTAGGATAACTGATCCCGAGATTTGGGCCCGCGCGAGTCTCCCCAGTCACGTTCGTCACAAGGCTGTCGTGTCGTGTTCAATGTTGGTTATGAGGTTGGTGATGATGGTTTGGTTTGGTTTGGTCTGGTTTGGTTTGGTTTCTCTGACTAACATATTTTTCAGCGGTATGACAGGGACCCGATAGAGTCGGCAGTTGCCAACAAACATCAATACTCCCTCTTTGTTACCAGGTCACAAAATGTCGTACTCGATCGATATACATAGTACTCGCTATCGATCGTGCAAGGTAAAACGGGGGGGTTCTTTATCGGGTATCCAGAACCAAACGAAGCTGAAACAGAGCACAGAGATCACCTCCAAGATCCACCATCCAGTCCATCCAGCCACAGTGATCAGTGGTTACGCGTGGCTCACAATTTGCAACTACATCAAGGCACACAGACATCCATCTAAAGCAGATCCCCTTATTAAGCGAGAGTATTGAAATATAGGGGATCAAGGGCATGGACCAGAGAAAGTGACTTGCAACGGGCCCCCGTCCTCTTCCGGATCACCAGATGGATAGGTCGAGCCTTGGCCTTCAATGCGTTGCAAAGGCAAGACAGACGATCTGATATTATACGACACCACCAGTGCAGGTGTCAAAAAGACATGCATACCTACCTAGCCTAATAACAAAGCAATGCACGGAGAACAATCAGATCTGATGGACGGATTGATTGTCGCCCCATTCTTTGAGCCCTATTCCCTTCATTCCCTTTGATGATAGTCTTGTTGGCTCAACGCTGCTCAATCCTCGTGTCGTCATTAATTGCCGTCTCTCATCTTGTACTAATTAAGTGATGTAAGTAATGTCATTAACAAACGGTCCTTGTTGCGCCATTCAAGCACGGTTCTCGTGCAGCCCGTCAAAGGACACACAGGCCTTTGTCCCGACTTTCCAAGTCAAAGCTGCCCCTGAGTCGATGGTTTCATATTTGTAACTGGAAGAGGCTCTAGATGGCTGGCATAGGGGGTAACTAACGGCTGGTGTTGAAAGATTCAGGTATCCGATTAATAAAGAGATACTTGACGGCATGACGTATATGTACGTGGTCAAAAGTATCTGGATATTGGTAACTAACAGTGGAGCACACTGCGCGTAGGGTCTCGTAACTTTTGGAATCTGACGCTAAAAAGGCCCTGAAGAGTTCCATATCACCATGCGTGGACCTGCCATCAATGGATAGGTGCTCTAGGTCTCTAGGACTTGCCTTATTCCCATCCCATCCATGCTGAGGCCTCTGTCTTACTACGTACATCAATTCTGTTATTATTATATCATTTCCTTTCTTCGTATCGAAAGCTGCCATCTTTCACCAAATCCACGACAGTTTCGGGAATCCTCTCTTATCTTGGGACCCGAGAAGTCGGTAAACGAACGGCACAACACAGCGCCAGCACAGCAACCCAGCAGACATCGCATTGTTAAGTACCTACTTAGTCACTAACAGGTTGGTCTATTTTCTGTGTCGTCACAGCCATGTCCGTTTTTTCTCCATCAGTAACTTATTATTCATGTTGATCATTTTTGTCTCTGTCTGTTTCCTGATACAACATCCCCTCGACTTCAGCTGGGTACAGAGGTAGCCAGTCTCTACTGTGTCTTACCTTTTCTCTTCTATAACCTCGTTTTGCATTTTTCTTCATGCCTTGTTCGCCTCCTCCACTCAGACTGGCCAGCACACCCACCTCCCCAATCCACATTGGCCTGGCCTGGCCTGGGCTAGTTCACTTTACTTGGAGTTTACTTAGTCCAGTTCAAGTCGAGTCCAGGCGGTACTTTGCTGTACTGCCGGTCTAGCACTGCTCGCCAGCGTACTTGGCCATACCGTACTTGAAGTACCATTGGATGGATGCCTGGTTGTCTAGACTAAACCTGGAACTGAGAGTTGCTGGATGTTCCAACCCCCTCTCTCCTCCCTCCCTGTCCCCATAATACCACGCGCAGTCCCCTGCTCTCCGCCCATGGATGCTTGTGCTGATACCAGGCTAATCTAATGCTACTGGCACTGGTCCCTTTGCCTTGCCTTGCCTTGCCTTGCCTTGCCTTGCCTGCCTTACCTCACACCTCACCTCGACTTGCTTCGCCCAGGTTTCCTGCCTGTCTTAGTTTTCGGCGGTATCTATCTGTACTGCTTCACCAAGACCCACTGCCAGTCGTTTAGTTGTATGGCCTGTGCCTCTCTCTTTTCCCTCTGCCAGCGCCTGTGCCTCTTCACTTTCTGTTAGTCCCAGTTGGCAGTTGCACGTCAATTGATCGTGTCGCCCCTCCTGCTCACCTTTTTTGTTGCAGGTCTCAAACTCTCGCCGACCACAGCCTCCTCCTCAATCACTCCCAGGCTCTCCACCTCTGCCCATTCGCTGCAGCAGCGCCCAAAACCAGAACCAAAACCAAACCAAAGCGCACCTCAACGAGACTCCATACCAATCCACTACCTTAACCTGCCGAAAGCCGCATCCACCGCAATCTTGACTTGACTTTAACCACCTCCATTCACCATCAAACAGTACCACGCCAACGCATTCACGTCGGCTCGACTTGTCCTCCTTTTTACGACTTATTCTCCCTGATACCGATTTCGACTTGACTTTCTCCGCTCCGCCTCCCCCCGCTCTCTTGCCGTAGTCGCGCGCATCCGCCCGCCAATAGAGCTTTACCACTCGACCGCTTGCATTTCGCATTAACATAAACATAATCGAGCTCCTACCGAGGAGCCTTTGAGAGGAACGATGGCAGTTGTCGCAACTATTAAGTAGGCTTTTATCATCGAGGCTCTTGCTGCTTGGCTGCGGTTTGCTTTGCCTGGTTTATCTCTTCACCGAGATTATCCTGGAAGCAATGCACCTTGGGCATACTTGCGCATCGGCTTTGCATACCATTTCCCTTTTCTGCCCTTTGCACAACGTCTCTCGATGCTGACTCATTTGCCCCTTGTCTAGGTGCGTCGTCGTTGGTGACGGTGCTGTTGGAAAGACTTGTCTTCTCATCAGCTACACAACAAACAAGTTTCCCTCCGAATATGTCCCGACTGTCTTCGACAACTACGCCGTCACTGTTATGTGAGTCTACCTGCACGCCCATCAGATCTACACCGGCCCCCACCGCACCCCCACATGCAATGGACGTCTTTTGCTGTGAATACCATTGTCAATATCCAGTAGCAGCAGCATTTCGAGTCCTGTAATTATGTGGTCGATTTGTGGATGTTCCAATGGGCGCCATCCAACATCACTGTCATGGAAGGCTTGCTAACTGGTAATAGGATCGGTGATGAGCCATACACTCTTGGACTGTTCGATACCGCCGGTCAAGAAGATTACGACCGACTGCGACCTCTGTCATATCCCCAGACCGATGTCTTCCTTGTCTGTTTTTCTGTCACCTCGCCCGCTTCATTCGAAAACGTCCGCGAGAAGTGGTTCCCCGAGGTCCGTCACCACTGCCCCGGCGTCCCCTGCTTGATTGTCGGTACCCAGGTGGATTTGAGAGACGACCCTAGCGTTCGAGAGAAACTGTCAAAGCAAAAGATGCAGCCAGTACGACGTGAGGATGGTGAGCGGATGGCTAAGGACCTGGGCGCCGTTAAGTACGTCGAGTGCAGTGCTCTTACGCAGTATAAGCTTAAGGACGTGTTTGATGAGGTATGTGATCATCAGAGAAGCTCCCCTCTCCATCTTACGGGACCCTTTGACATTTATTAATTGTACTGTGAAGGCTATCGTTGCGGCACTTGAACCTCCGGCCCCTAAGAAGAAGTCTCACAAGTGCCTCGTGCTATAAACGAATATAGCAGCCCGCAGCCGAGCTATGACACCACCTCTCCTACCTCCCCTGGAATTGGTTGTCAGCCAGGAACATGCTCAGTAGACATGCACGATAGAGTTCTTTGGCCAAGGCACGGCGAGAGGACATTGGATGACCTAAGCAGATGGAACGGAACGTTAGGGGTTTCACAGAGATTGGTCGTCCTATGCCTGACGTGAGGTGGACCAGATGACGGAACGAAACTCGGGGAACAGGCATCTTGTTCCGTGATGAAAAGACGAAGAAGGGTCGGAAGGGCAACACAGATCAAGAGCTGCCGAGGGCCGCTGAGCGTAGCCCTGGCCAGCCGAAATTCCTCTCGACGACGAGCCTGAGCCTATTCTTTGGCCTCTCTGAGTTTCCTTGGGCCGAAAACCAAAGCATCTTGTTTTTGGTCCTCGCGAGATCGCATGAAGTGGCAAAGGGAAGGACCCGGGAGCGGACGAAGACGATGATTTACACATCCAGGCGGGAATGCTTTGCTAGGACAGTTTGGCGATTGGGGTGCAATTTACATCAATGTCTTGCCTTGATTCATACTAAGTTATAGAAAATATTGCATTTCATGTCAGTCTTGATCGGGCCATGTGAACTTGTATGTGAAAGTTGGACCAGTATATACAAATTCACAGGCTCAAATAGGGAATGGGTGATATTTGTCTTGTTAACCGAATTGTCGGTAGTTTATGCGGTCCTCATGGAATTCGAGGGTTGTAAAACTAGGTACTTTGTTAGTTAGTATTGAACAATTTGTGTAATAAAAGCATGCCTGCCGACTCGGTAGATAAATCAGGCCCGGGATATTCTTGAGGCCGGCTGGTTGCCTGGATAATAATAAGCTGTAGATCGCTCTTCAGCTTTGAGGTTTGAAGAGGGAAAGTTGCTTGTTCGGAAATCATTGACAGTTTTGGATGAATAAGGAATATTCTCCCATGTGGCTGCAGGATCGCTAAATGGACATGAATGCCATAACGCCCTTGGAAAGACAGGTGTGCGCCCTGTGCAATGCTATGATCGTGAGGTTGAAATGAGAGCCAGAAAAATATGTTATGGTCCCTTTTGCGAGGTAGAGTTGGTAGCAAAGTGGCAAGTGGACCGTTAATATAGTAGAGCGGCACAACAACCACAGGCGGAGCATGTCAATAGGTAATATGTAGTTAAAGAGCAAGTATTTGATTTTAACTGTATATATATGTGTGTGTGTTTATAACTTCCATTAATATGAATCAATGGCTAAAGATGATCCGACTTTCTAAGGAATACCTCATGAGGTGCTGTCGCCCCAACTTTCCTATCTCAACCTAGTTCTAACGTTGAGGACCCATTTTCTTATCACTATTCCACAACCCAAAGCCAAAATCATACAACGTTTATCTGCAATTCAATGCCTGAATCAGGCAAACTCGCTCCCCATCCCCAAGAGGGCTCGAGGCGGGGGAGAAATGACTGTTGCGGGGGGATCATTCTCCAGTGATCGATGGATCGATTGGCCAATCGGCAGTCCTTCTATCCTCTCTTTTGAGGATTTCTTCATCTTGTAAGAGGGCTTTCAGTGGGATGTCCTATCATCCTATGGACCTTGCTTGACTCGTGGGGCCGGATGCCCGCCGACGGAAGAGGTGGAGGGCATGAGGGATACGGACTATATTAGACCTCGATGTTTTCCTCTCCCTTCTTCTGTCTCTGTTTTTTTCTTCTTCTTTTGACCTCTAGCTTACGGATTTGTGAGTTAAATTCATTAGTTTATTACACCTACCGTTGGTATCCATCATGAAGCTCTTGAACGTTCTCGCCTTGGCGGGGCTAGCGACGGCTTGCGGTCATGATCATGATGCTAAGGAGTGGACAAAGGAGGAGCTTGAGGAGCTTGAGCAAAAATGGGGTTATGAGGTATGCATCATCTTTGAACCGAGAGTTCAGTGGGGGTCTTAACAAACACATCATGGACCATCATGAGAACTATACTGAACTGACCCCCTCATAGTGGCCCTTTGCTGGCATCAACACTTTTGCCCATCTCAACCACGTAAAGTGCCTCACCGAGCCCACCGAGCCCTTTGACATTGCCATCGTTGGTGTACCCTTTGACACAGCCGTGAGCTACCGCCCAGGAGCTCGTTTCGGCCCTCGGGCTATCCGCTCTGCGTCTGCTCGTCAGACGTCGATGCGTGGCTTCAACCCTCGAGCTGGTATCAACCCGTACCAGAACTGGGCCAAGATTGTTGACTGTGGTGATATTTCCATCACCCCCATTGATAACAACATTGCCCGTGAGCAGATGACTCAGGCATTCAAGCAACTTGGTCGTCGCAAGACTGTGTCTGCTCTGGCACCTAAGTCCCGGCTCGTGACGTTGGGTGGTGACCACTCCTTAGCTCTTCCTGCTTTGAGAGCTTTGAATGAGATTCACGGCAAGCCTATTCAGGTTCTGCACTTCGATGGTGAGTTAAACCGAACCCATTTATGAAGAGCCTGACTGACGCCTCCTCACAGCTCACCTTGATACCTGGAACCCAGCTGCCTACCCCTCATGGTGGGGAGCCACTCATTTCACCCACGGTTCCATGTTCTGGATGGCCAACCAAGAAGGTCTCCTCTCCAACTCCTCCTCCGAGCGCTCCGTCCACGCTGGTCTGCGCACTCGTCTCTCAGGAACTGACTTCACCGACAACGAGGACGACACATCCCAAGGCTGGGTCCGCTTCACAGCCGACGACATCGACGACATCGGCACCAAGGGCATCATCGACGGCATCCTCAAAGTCCTCGGCACCGAGAACCCCGTGTACCTCTCCGTGGACATCGATGTTCTCGACCCAGCCTTTGCACCCGGCACCGGTACTCCTGAACCCGGCGGTTGGTCTACTCGCGAGTTCATCCGTATTCTCCGTGGTCTTGAAGGCTTGAATCTTGTTGGTGCTGATGTTGTCGAGGTATCGCCTGCCTATCAGAATGGTGGTGAGGAGACAGCTCTTGCTGCTGCTCAGGTCGTTTATGAGATCATTAGCTCTATGGTGAAGAGGGGGCTTCAGGATGGTGGTAAGGAGGGAAATGGTGGCAATGCTGCTGTTGGTAAGGATGAGCTGTGAGGGCTTGCTCAGAGATATCATTTTATGTGTTATGAGTGATGATAGGGGGAACTGCGTGGGTGTTGGTTTTTTATAAGAAGAAACCCCGATTAAAGAGAGTACACTGGAACGGGGAAGATATGTATTATAGCTGAGAAATACATATCTTGAAGTCATTAAGATGGCCGACGTTGAAATCAACATCTAGGAACATAGGCTTTGTGAGTACACACGTTTCACGAAGTGATTGCACAAACAATCTTCCGACGTTTCATGTAATTCAAGAGGACGGCACGTCACATTTCTAGATACAGAAAACCAGATAATGATTATCACCAAAAAGTCTTACGCAATGAACCTTCTGTTCTTGGTGAGTTGTCTGCAGTCACTTACATCGATGCTCAGACCACCGGCATTCGTGTAGTTGTTAGATGGATTGCCTCGACAAACAAGCTACAAAAGTCTCATCGTGCAATCCCGTAAATCACAGGAACGTGTCTGTGTTACGAGCAACGGTTCGAGGGGCCAATCGAAGTCATACAGGCCTCGGACCTATTGGCGGCTTGTGCTTTGGTGCCTGTGGTTGAATATGAAATGCCAGCTATCACGATGAACAGTTATTGGTTGGTTTATTACGATTTACGTTGACTTTGTAGCAAACACTCGCTAAATGGCTATCACGGCTTACGCTTGAAAGGTATGGCCAGCGTTGTAGCGATCTGAGGTGGTCAGGTTCCATCAAGGATTTAAGACTGGGCCGATTGAGCGAGCAAACATGGGAAAGACAAAGGGGCGGGCATGGACTTCCAGGGGTGATAGACGAGGTCTGGAGTCTGCCAACACGGACGGAATAGCAGCTGGTCAAGGCTTAGTGGTAGTATCGCGGGACGTGGGATCAGAGATGGGACCACTAGCAGAGCAGTAAATGAATGCGACAATCAGACCGACGTTTCTGTTCATCTCGTTGAGGCGACATACGCAACGCAACCAGCAATACTGAAGGGCATGTTTATTCATCGTCAAGATTATGTCAGTGCAATGAAACACAAAGCAAGCGGGTGGCGCGTTTGTGAAGCGCCTGAGACGCTTCCGAAAATAGAATTGGCTTCTGCCTAGGTATGTTCTGAAGGCGATTGTGTTTGGGAGTGAGATGCGATGCTTCAAGACTAGGGCTGGTCTTGGTGTTTCACGGCGACTGGGGACCATGTAACAAGGGGAAGAATACGAATCGAATCGTCTTTTCCTCGCTTGTACGTCGTCCATAACCATGAAGTATTTATTATATGGGGACTTGTCAGTAGCACAGCCGCTGTAGAGAGGCCAATTCTGCATGTCTTGGACAGGCGGCCGGCTCACGGTAGCACAACTACGATGAGAATGGATGTCTAGGTATTATGGAGGTAGTGCTAAGCGGCTCTATCAGATCTACACTAAGGGTCTCCATGATGCCAATCCGCAGTATGTAGACTACAGAGTACAGCAGACAGCTGTCAAACTGGGTTCATGCTGAGGGCATTTGAGCATTTCAAGTCACGCGGGTGAATGGACTCTTTGAGCTTTGAGCAACCTTAGCGTGCAGAAACGAACGGGTGAGCCGTCAGACCCATTAATAACCCATAGTCACGAGTTAGGGGTCCAAATTGCAGGAGAGGAAGATGTTATCCATACAATACAAGATGCATTGGAATGGGAGTGAAGGAGATGGAGGATAACAGTGGTGACATTAAGATTCAGTAGATTCTCGTATATGTTGTATAGGAAGGTTATTGTGCATTATTACTTTCAATTTCATCATCATGCTATTTTATACCAGGACCTAAACTGAACTAGCTCAGAATGGGTAGCCCAAGTCCGTTTTCATCGTTATTTCTCCATCCGTAAAACTATCTACATAGCAATTACAGAGTAATCTGATTATTACCCCTATCTAGAACCTGAGTCTAGAATTGATCGCGTGGTATGGATTGATATTCACCGGCAGATCCAAGAAGCCAAGCTAATCCAAACAGACCAGTCTCCCAGATAGACGGGATTGCATGTTTCGCAAGGGGAGGATGTAACCCTGGATATACTCCGTCCATACTCTACATACTCCGTAGACTCCAACACAACATCAAACAACGGAACCAGTATGAAGGGCTGCTCTTATTGATGGAAACTTATTATCCACGACCAAGCTTTTGCCGTAGAGATTCTGATACACTGCTGCACACTACTATCTCCTCTCCAGTTGAATAATAATGAACAAACCGAAGCCAGGTTAGACAGTCACCGACATCTAGTGACAACTAATCGGCATGATCCCTGTCAGGGTCATTAAACTATCGGAGCAGCCAATTCCAACTTTGACCCCCTTTAGGAAATGGTCCCCTCATGGCCCCTGATGTACCCTTCTCCTCTCCACAACCAACTGATTCAATGCGCCGCCTGGTGTCTCTTTGAACCTTCAGCTCCCCCTGAGAAAAGATGCACCAATCCTCTCCGTTCAGTTCCTGACTGGCTCGCCGTTGTCCGTTGTCGGTAGCCTCTAAACCCGTCTTGGTCTTAGTCTTGATCCAATAGCCTCCAACTTTAGCCTAGACCCTTCATTTTTGTGTAAGAGGTGTTTGTGCATGAGCATGTGCATATGAAATTGATGAATTGTGCATCCATCCACTGCCAGCGTATCGTTTCTTTCTTTTGTCTCTCTCTCTCTGACCGTGAATTAACCACCCATCTCATGACTGGACTCTATTCATGCTCAGTTGGTGGAGACATTGAATACCTAGTGTATATACACAATCTTTTCGGCTGGATTATTGCATTCGCTCTGTTGTTGCGTTGCTCCTCATCAGCGCTTTCTCTTTCTTCTGATCAAGTCACTTGGGATCATCCCTTCCGTTCTCATTTTTCGCCATTTTGGCCGTTCTTGCCTCCCCCCCTTCATTCTCTAGGTATTCAACCATTTTTCTCTTATTACTATTCTCACCATCTTCTGTTTAACTTCCTCTTCTTCTTCTTTATTTCATAATTATCCCTTCTCAATCTACAACTCCACCCACCCACCGACCCTCCTCCACCTCATTCCCTACCTGGCCTGTCTGGCCTTTTTTTCCTCTCCCTCCCTGGCGCCTCTTTGCTCATTTGAGCATTATTACCTTGCATTATTTCCAACCTACTGGACTGAATTGGACTGGACCAACCTCTACTGCACCTACAGGCTCCAGGCGACATTCAACAGCCTACCGTACCTTACCTACTGCTAATCAACATCAATTACATTATTTACTTGTCGGCCTGAGGCTCACCTCACACCCCCCCCTGTGTCCTGGTCCCTGATCTTTTGGAAGTCAAACTGAACAACGTCGAAATTCATCTCTCTCTCTCCCTCCTTTGATTCCTTCTTCCCTCTACATTTGTGCCGTCCTCTCCTCGACGCCTACTTTTGTCTCTTCTTCTTCTCTGACTTGTCTAGTCTCGTCTCTCATACTCACTCACTGTCTGAGCTTCTCCTGGATTGCTCCTTGGCAGATGCAGTGTCGCCCGTCTTCCTTCTCTTGACTTGAGACTACACTTTTCGGATTCGTCGACACTCGTTTCGGCCATATTGCTTTACTAATACTTTGATCTGCTCACATTCCCCTGGATACAATCCTAAGCTTTGCAAAGCTACGCACTCTCGTGCTTTACGTTTCTCATTCGACATTTCGATACACTCGCTCTTGCAACCGATTACCGTTATTTTGCATCTTGAGGCTCGCCAAACCCTCCGGTTTCGATTCGGCCGAAGGTCATTCAAATTCGATCACCATATATACTAAACGGTCGCTTCCTGGAACGACCTTTTTCATTTTACTGAGCTGTTTCGTCTTATTCTCCTTTGAATAGGTCAACCCGCTTATAATACTCGATTACGTCGACTTTGTTCTGCATAACTAGTTGCTCTAGCATTGTTATCCGGCCATCTTTGTCTTGTTGGATTTGCTCCTGAGATTTTGCAAGGGCTGTCTCGCTGAAACACCAGCTCTGCTGTACACTCAGTGAACTCGAGACTGGGACCCTCTGAAGCTACTCAGTTGGACCATTTTCCCAGCTTCGCAGCTCTCTTCGTGCCTTGCTCGGGCACGTCTAATTCTTCAAAACGGCTGTACTGTCGCACGTCGGGCGGGACTCGCTCGTCCCCCCTCATCTGCTCGGTATGCAAGACCTCAATGGACCCGTTGGCCAGGGTGCCCCTAACGGCCCTGCCAACCGCTTCGGACACGCCTCCAAACCTTCCAACAGCGATACTGGTTTCTCTCATGGTGCTTTCAACTCCAACATCTCGGGCTTCGCCGATCGACACCCTCGCCGGGGCAACATCCCTTCGATCAACACTCAGCCTCAGCCTATGGTCCAGCAGGCTTCCAACAATGGAGCGGACATGGCTACCCCGGGCACTGCATTTGACATGCAGTTCACCCCCCTTTTGCCTTCTCAGCTGCTGCTTGGCAGCCCTTTCCAGCCTGGCACACCAGCTGCCTTTGCCAGCCCTCAGTTTCAGAACCTCCCCGGATTTCAGCAGCAGCAGGGAAACAGCCAGCAGCAAAACGGTATCTCTAGCCCTGTGCAGCAGACTATTTCTCCCCAGTCATACCAGGGAATAGTCTCTCCTTCCACTTATGGCGCTCCTCAATTCTACCCTCCCCAGTCTCCTACTGGTGGTTTCGGTATGCAGGCACCTCTGCCTCCTACCTCGCCTGTCTCAATGGGATCCGGTGTTGTTACAGGAACAAGCCGAACGGTTTACCTTGGTAACATTCCTCCTGACACTGTGGCTGAGGAGATTCTTGGTCATGTTCGAAGTGGTCAAATTGAGTCAGTTCGTCTGCTGCCTGACAAGAACTGTGCTTTCATCTCGTTCCTTGACGCTAGCTCAGCTACTCACTTCCACTCTGATGCTATCTTGAAAAAGCTCTGCATCAAGGGTCAGGACATCAAGATTGGTTGGGGCAAGCCTTCCCAGGTTCCTACCTCGGTTGCTTTGGCTGTCCAGCAATCTGGAGCGTCACGAAATGTTTACCTGGGTAATCTGCCTGAAGAGGTCACCGAGGAGGAACTGCGCGAGGACCTTGGTAAGTTCGGTGCCATTGACACAATCAAGATCGTTCGTGAGAAGAACATTGCGTTTGTCCACTACCTCTCTATTGCCAACGCCATCAAGGCTGTTTCTCAGCTTCCTCAAGAGCCCAAGTGGCAGGCTCCTCGCCGTGTATACTACGGCAAGGATCGCTGTGCCTACGTTTCCAAGACTCAGCAGCAAAATGCTGCTCAGTACCTGGGCATCGCTCCTGGTTACGCCCACATGCTGACAGGTGCCGACCGCGATCTGATTTCGAATGCTCTGGCCCAGCAATCTGTTGCTGCTGCTGCTGTCGCCACAACCGCTGGAGGTATCAACAACCTCGGTAACCGAACCATCTACCTGGGCAATATTCACCCCGAGACGACGATTGAGGAAATATGCAACGTGGTTCGCGGTGGACTTCTTCACCACATTCGTTACATTCCCGACAAGCACATCTGCTTCGTTACCTTCATCGATCCCACAGCTGCTGCTTCATTCTACGCTTTGAGCAACATTCAGGGTCTCATGATCCACAACCGACGCCTCAAGATTGGTTGGGGCAAGCACTCGGGGGCTCTTCCTCCTGCCATTGCTCTAGCCGTAAGCGGAGGTGCTTCCCGAAATGTGTACATCGGTAATCTCGACGAGACCTGGACTGAGGAGCGTCTTCGACAAGACTTCTCCGAGTATGGCGAAATTGAGCTTGTAAACACTTTGCGCGAGAAGAGTTGTGCTTTTGTCAACTTTACCAACATTGCCAACGCCATTAAGGCGATTGAGGCCATCCGAGGCCGAGACGACTACAGGAAGTTCAAGGTCAATTTTGGCAAGGATCGTTGTGGTAACCCTCCTCGTCAGATGCAGCAGTCTCAATCTCCTCGTGGCGATGGCGTGTCTTCTCCTCCACCTAACGGATCCCAAAACAGCGGTTCTCCCACCAACGGCAACACACCTCAGCAGTCAGCTGCTCTCTTCAATGCCAACAGCAATCCTTTGACGATGTACTTGAACCAGGTCTCTCACCAAGCTCAACAACAGCAGCAACATCAGCAACAGCAGATCGCTGCTCAGCAAAACGCCTTGTTCGGGACCGCCCAGCCCTCTCCTAGCGATCTCGATCTCGCCATGTCCCAGCAAGTGCCTGTTTCCGGCCACGGTCAGTCAGCGAGCATCTCTAATGGCTACCCAGCCAACAGTGCTGCACCCGGTGCTACCACCATTGGTGGCTTGCTAGCACCAGGTCGTGGTCAGCACAGCAGGGCTGTCAGTCTTCCCGTGCTTGCTCCTGGATTCGAGAACGGTGGCAACGGCTCCAATGGTGTTCCTGGAGCAGAGACCGAACGCCGAGGACACCACTACCAAGCAAGCTATGGTGGTATGGGTTCTGGATTCGGTCTCGCCATTCAAGGAGGGCTAAACGGTTGGGTTGAGGAGGAAGTTGCAAACTAATGACGCTTTGCATCTTTGTGCTTTCACTCTCATCTTGTACAAGCGAGATTGAACGAAAAACTTGCTTAAACGTTGTAATCGACGCCACATGTGGCGTCCTGTCCTTTATTCTTGGGCTTTACAGAACTTCATTCTTTGATTTCCCTTTTTCTCGATAATCTACCTCTTCGGTGTATCTTTTCTTTTATTGCAAGTCGCTCTCGATTTTGATGTTGTGCTCATGAGTGGAAGAAAGAGAAAGAAACGGGATTTGTGATTAATACACCCCCTAAACAAGAGAGGGATGCTCATGGTTGAGACGAGACGCCGTTTGAATTGGAGGATTCAGTATGGGATGGATGGATGAGAGGATATATCCTGCGCTTTATGTCTATTACGGAGTCTTTGGTTTGGTTAGGCACTACAGTCTTGAACGCAGATCATATGATCACTTGACATTATGATTCTATCGAATATGTGACTTGTTGAGCTTGTTTGTCTACTAGATGGAATTACGTTTCATGCATCTATACTATACTAACTTGAATCCAATTGGAGCTGCTGTTCCGTAAGCAAAATGCCGTCGGTGTCTGGGAAAGCACGCGAAGTGGGAGGCTGAAGACAGGGATTACAGGATCTTGATTACTTCCCATATGCATGCAGGTCGCTTTCATCCTCAATATCCCGAAAGCTCAGGCTTAGATGGGAAAGCTGGTTCCTTGATATTGGCGCGGCACTGTTGTTTCCAATTTGTCGGTGTGAATTTGTCCACGATCTCCTTGAAGGCTTCCTGATAAGAGGGTAAGTAACGTCCAATCTGAGTTGCGATTTGGAAACTGATGAAGAAGGAAGTGTACGTACCAAAGTGCAAAAGGACTCGTCGCCATCAAGATGCTTGCCTGGTGGCTTGCAGCCAGGGACAGTTACTGGGCGGTCGTTGTAGCGTAGGCGGACGTAATAACCCTTGAGCCGTTTCTTTTCATCCTCTGTCAAGTCGGGGGTCTTCTTGCGGCCAATACCTGGAGGGGGTGATCCAGCGGGGGAGGCTCCTTTGTTTCCCAAACCTAGGAGAGAGAGGAAGCCACTCGACTTGGGAGGTTCAGGTGGAGGCGTGGTACCTGCATTGACGTGCCGAAAGAGCTCAATTGCAATATGACTCGTGAATGGTGGCCAAGCATCGTCGTCGAAGGCTCCAAGACTGGCAAGTGTCCCAGCAAGAGTGGTATCATGGCATCCGCTCATTCCAAATCGCACGGGTGAGGGTTTAGTAGCAGGTTCCTTCCTAAGGGCCAGCTCATATTCGCCATCTGCAGCAGAATGCTCAGCACTACCGACCATACGAGAGACAGCGTCACCGAGCAGACCGCCAATGCCTAGGGTACGGTACTCTTCACTCTCCTTATATCCAGCATACCACTCCTCTACACCAATCTTTTCAATAATTCGTTTAACTTCTGGATCGTAGAACTCCTTGGGTAGTTGAGTGGCTGGGCCATGAGCTTTTGTAGCGTTGATAGTATCCATTATACCACTTAAACGCGGGCGAGAGTCAACAGCAACGTGTGGGTGTTCCTCGGGCATCCAACGGCCGAGGCGCTTTGTCAGATATGCCATCTCATCGGAACCGTTCCAGCGCTCAGCGCAACGCTGGGCAAAAGCGCGTGCGAGAGCAGCAAAGCGTCGGCAATTTCCATCATTGGGGAAGAGAGTTTCATCGGCAGGTGACCGGGTAAGGATTGTTGGAGGATGAAGGCTAGAGGCGCGGGCAGAAGGGGGGTAGAGACCGTAGAAGGTTTGTTGCAGTGACTCGAGAGCACGGGGTATAGGTGTCGCTCTGAGATAGATAGCGGCGGTGTCAGTATCGGCGGCGAGGTTCTCTGGGAGGAAGCGAAGCTGGTCGATGTAGAGATGTCGTAGGCGCTGGCCAAGATTATATGTAGTTTCTCGTCCGCGATCTGTCAGCATTCCCATATCGCAGATAGCATCTAGCTCGCCGTTGCGACCAGTAGCTATAATAGGCGCATCATCAGGTCCAAATGTCTCAAGACGGCGCTTCCACTCGAGAGCAGTAAGCCCTGGATTGTCGGCCGGATCAACATGAGAGTTGGTAGCAGAAGGGTCGAGAATGACGCTGCTTAACCGACGAGCTGCAGAGCAATACGGCCAGAAAGGCGCAAGGCCAGCCGAGGTGAAACGAGCGGTGATGGGAGTACGCTCGCCATGGCGAAGGAGGATCTGAACGAGTTGCAGACGTAGTTGAGGCGGGTAGAGGGTCTTGATCTCAGCTTCTGAATAGGGAGGTCGAGGGTCAAGTGTCGACATTATGGCGGTCGGCGATGGTTGAGCTAGTAGTTACTCTTATGATCAGTACAAGCTACAGGATAGGATCTTGCTCAAAGTCATGGCATACCTACATGAAGCTCAAACCTTGATAATGGCTCCGTTGAGGCCGGGCCTTGTCGGCGCCGTTGACCGGGGCCGAGTGGGGTGGCTATAACACGAGGGAAAGTCGGTGGATGGATGACGTTGACGTTGGAATTGGCGTTGGGAATTGAGTGCGGGTGGCTGGCTGATGAGTTTATTATGACTGACTAATATTCCAGAGGCCCATTATGGCCACAGCAAAATTGCCTACCTATATCAATTTCTTCGTTTACAGAAATCTTCATTCCAACCCAATCCTGAGGGCTGTGACATTACCCAAGGTACCTTGCACCCTGAAAGCTGCAAGGAACAGTTCCTTTCTGTTGGTAACCGTTGATCGGGAGATTCGCAACTTCCATGAATCACCTATCTGCTGATTGTCGTCTGCCTCTCTTATCATCTTTCACATGCAAATCTCACGATAAAATCAATTTGGTTTCATTTTTCAAGGGTCCATAAGCTGAGGATCCATTATCACATGAATATGAATGTGGATGTGGATGTGCTTGCCAAGTTGCCTCCTGCGTTGAATCTTAGTCTAAGGTCTTGGCTCTTTCCCGAATAAGAGATTTCTTTCTAGATTCGTTCCTGCCATTCGGGAGCTGGAAGAGAGTCTGGATAACACCAAATTAGCAATACCAACCTTACCTAGGTACTAAGAAGTGTTATTATCCTATTATCAACAACAACTACAACTGCTGCTGCTGCTACTACAACTACTACTGTACTAACTTAGTACTTCTCCCTCTAAAAGATTACACAATTGATCATCATCATGAGCCTCAGCCTTCGCTTCGCCCTACAATAACCTGTTGATCAATTCCCCAGAAACAATTTGTCGGCCCGCAATTGGCTTAGAATCCCCGTTCTATCTGTCCCATACACCATGACCTCATTAAACCAACGATCAAGGCTAATGCATGGAGGCTTTGGTTAGGTCTATTTATTAACTAGGTACACATACCTATTGACTTTCTAAATGCTGACCTCTTCTCTCAACAACAGTCTTACAAGCACGGATATCAAATACTCGAACATAGTGTCCAATACGGTTAATACGAGAACGAAAGATTGAAGAGGGAAAAAAACCCGGTATACCTAAACACCAACCATCGATCGTGGATCCATCCACACCCGGGCCTCCCGGATCAGCGCACACAGCCGCATTCTTGGACAGGTCACAGATTGACTGAATCCTCTCCCTGGCTTAGCTCCACCGCAACCGCATTTGTGTCTTCTCCGTGATTTAGTTTGGGCCGAGGAACAGACAAGAACCGCATCGCGGCCATGTCTGACGGTTCTTCGCTTTACCTTCCTTAAATAACCTCTTCTCCTAGTGTCTCGTCTCGTTTTGCTACCCAACCTGCTTGGGTTGTCCAACGCCCGCACAAAGTTCGGTCCTTTTTCTCAGCAGCCCGTTGTTCGACCTCACTCCCGTGCTTGACGACTCCGGCTGTGCCAGATTTGAGGGTTGGGATTCTGGTTTAACACGTGAATCAAGTTCAATCAAGTGAATCATGGCGACGAAACTATCGAGTGAACCTTTACCTGATATCCCAAGCCCCGATATTCAGGATGACGACGACTCCATCATTTGCAACCAAGATGAGGCCGAGGCCATTTTGCAACCTGCTCTGAGTGAGGCTGCTAGACACTTAACCTCGCAAAATACGCCTGCCATCGAAAAGGCATTGGCACTGGAGAAGAGTCGAGCTGGTTTGTTCGATGTACCAGTCGATAGACCTGGCGACACAAGCCCTGACCTCTCATCTTCGCCCGAGACGACACCCCAGGTGCCACAGTTTGCTACCCCAGAAAGATCCCCCGCAAAAGTATCGCCCAGCCAGCCGTCTCAAGATCCCTTCCCTTCACCGTGGAAGGCTCACTCAAAGCTATCTGCGACCAAAGGTTCCACAAGCAGGCCCTCTGGAAGTCTTCTGGGAAATGCCTTGGCTCCAGCGAGGAATCGATCCAGGTCGGCGGGACAGGAAGCATTAAGGAGACTGCAGAAAGCATTGCCATCTCTCAGTCCGCCAACGCATTTGTTACCATCTATGTCAAGTTCGTTCTTCTCAAGTTCCCACGATAAAGTCAGTGCCAGTACTTCAGATGTTCCGAGTCACTCATCTCCAGCAACTCGCCAACAGTCGCCTCATATTCCGTCCAATGCGCTTGGTGTCTCTCAAGCGAGACCTCGTCCATCACCACAACAACTTCGAGGGCTCGCTTCTCCTCCTCTGGGTTCCAGCGCAACATCTGCTCCTGTGCGACCCAGGGTTCTCCGACGGGTCACTTCTGATGAGAGTCATCTATATCACAGCCTATCTCGCACTTCTTCTCTTGGTGACGATGAGCGGTTCCAGGATGTCCGTGAAATGGTCAATATTCGGTTTATGGCCTTGAAAGACAGCCTTCCTGATGTTCCAAACTTTAAAATGCCCAGTCTACCCAAGCTATACAGTCAGGCGCGAAAGTCAACTCATTCTCTTGGTGTATTTCACTCTTCTGATCCTTCGCCAACTCACAGTCAGCTCCCCAAGGACTTGGATGTTGACTCAAAAGATGGCTCTGCGGTTCTTGATCGGGTCCTAGAATCGCTGACTGGCGACTTGGTTATCATGGGCGGCTACCGTGGTTCTGTCTTACGATCCGCCGAATCACCTCACCAGCAGGTCTGGGCTCCTGTGAAACTTGGTCTCAACATGCGCAAGGTCAACCTCGAGGTCGGGTTGGAGGATGAAGATGAAGAAAGAATGGAAGAGACCATAAAACCTGACGGCATGCTGAAACACATCGGCCCTGTTGATGTCTCCCGGAAATTCATCAAGAAGCTCCGCTCCTGCGATAATGCTCGGGCAGGAAAGCTGCGAATCTGGGACTATGGCTATGACTGGCGGCTGAGTCCCCATTTGCTATCTCGCAAACTACAAGAGTATCTTCAGAAACTTCCTTCAAACCAGCCAGGAACACCAGCTGGGTCCCGCGGAGCTCTGGTTATCTCGCACAGCTTGGGTGGTATCATCACACGCCATGCTGTCAACCAGCGACCCGATCTCTTCTCAGGGGTTTTGTACTGCGGCACACCGCAACGTTGCGTCAACATTCTAAACCCTCTACGCCACGGCGATGTGGTCCTTCTGAACGAGAAGCTTCTCACAGCAAGTGTCAATTTCAGCATGCGGACGTCGTTCGTCTTCTTGCCAGAGGACGGGTTCTGCTTTGTAGACAAGAATACGGGAGAGGAGTATCCTATCGATTTCTACAATCCTCGGGAATGGATCAAGTGGCATCTGAGCCCGTGTATGCAGCCAGCTTTCCCGCCTCGCAACCGCCCGCAGTCGTCGTCTTTCTCATCCTTCTTGCCAAACTCCTTACGGGCTCGTGCTGATAGTAAGAGCGAGAAATTGCCCCCTTCACCAACGACAGCTGCCCGAGATCACAACCCTTTGGCACCTCAGCTAAATGGAAGTGGTGCCAATGTGGAAGAGTCAACGCCCACAGATCTACAACGTAAGCGTTACTTGGAGTACCTTACCCGGACTCTTGCGGCGACTCGCAAGTTTCGCTCCCAGTTAGCCCACTCCCCAGAGCACCAGGAGGCCAATATCTACCCTCCTCATGCCGTGCTATATGGCAAAAGTATTCCCACAGTGTACGCAGCCCAGGTGACCGGTCGCGAAGGCATATGCTATTCCGATGCCTACGACGACCTTCTTTTCCGCCCGGGCGATGGCGTTGTCTTAGCCAAGGAAGCTATGCTTCCGGAAGGCTATTCTATCGCTCGCGGTGGTCGGGTCTGCACGGAACGCGGGCATATCACCATGCTCGGCGATCTGCCAGCTATGGGAAAGGCACTCGAGGCACTCGTCAGGGGCCGGCGGAAGGGTATCGGCATGGGAATTGGCGGTGACAAGGCAAAGTGATACAGAGACGGGTTCCGGCTGGGTTTAGGTAACACTGCGCAATACCATGCCGTCACTCGGTAACACGATACGGCACCAAAATGAGTGGTCGCCACCGGGTTTGGCTGAGTGTGAGGCATCACAAGCAAATGAGGCTGTGAGTAAGCCTGAACATGAAGAAGCGGAGGCATGGCGTCTGCATTCAACGAATAAATGAAGTCACGAAGAGTGATGAACATGATAGAGTTTATTTTATACATGCATTATTGGACTAGCGTCCTATGGCCTTATAATTCTTTAGGATAGCTTTTGTACGAATATGATATAGAAAAACATGATGCAGATAGGCTCTTGAAGGACTTTGCTTGTTGATGATTGACTCCAATGACGCCCTGAGTGTTTCAAAATACACCGCCAGCCATCCCCTCTATGTGATACAGATCCTTTCCAATACAGCTTTTGTGGTCTGATAAGCAATAGTGTTGACGATGAAATCCTATGTATCTTCCAGAATGAAGACAATGTGGTATTGTTAGACGGTGCTGTTTTACCCGCCTAAAACGACCTCTCCAAGCATGAGCAAAAATGAAGATATGGGTATAAGAGTAAATATAGTCGCTATCTTGGCCTGGAAGCAAATGAGATGCTGGGCTAAGCTAGCATGTGTAAACGACTGGTTAACGGCCCAGATTGGCGTCTCTCGTGAATAATATCACTCGGCCCAATAGTGGGTGGAAGCGGCGCTTGGGGAGAAGGTATCGTGGTGACTCAGCGTTCGTCCTTTTTGTTAGTGAAAGGAAGCCCAAGCTGTACGACGTTCCCACGCCATTCGCCTTCTCTAGAGTGAGTCGTGTGCTCAGTGGTTCAGAATGTATAGGTGATTCGGCTAGATCGAGAAGGATGTCTTCACGCAGCGCCAACGCTCTGGAAGGCACTGAGAGGGAGAATACTCCAGCAGGGTGGTGTCCAGCCAGGTGACTGTTCGCACAGAGTAGCGAGAGCCGCTCGAATCTGCTGCGCCATGCGGACATAGACCATTGTGGGCTCGACGTAGGATGGCGAGTCTGGGGTTTCTTCTGCGCGAGGAACAAAAATGATCTCCTCAAGCCCAGGCATGCGCGCCTGAATCCGTCGTAGCAGCCCGACGGTGAGACTGGCGGCGGTCATGGAGCGGTAAGTTGTGTCAACCCAGAAAAGAGCATCATTGATCGCGAGACGGCGGACCAGAGCAAGCTCCTCGGGATCGCACATGGACATACATGTTTGGAACTGAGAGTCTGCGGCCATGTAACCATGGCGAGGGCCAAAGTAAAGGATATCTCGATCGGGATCAATAAAGACTTGTCCAGGGCCACGGGCGAAGCCGAAACCAAGGCCGTAATGCTTCAGAGCTTCACTGCGCGCCTCGGCGCATGCGTGGAGATTGGCAGGAATAGTCGCTGGCGAAGTGCATCCTGTCCATGAGACCGAGTCTGAGCAGCCAGGCCATGAGGAACCGCATTGGATAGGGACGAGGCGCGTGGGAGGGAGGTTGTAGTTCCAGATCTTAAGACGGAGTTCGGCAGGGAGTTTGCAGAAGTTGTGCTAAAAGGCCAGGTAAGTTTAGAGAATTTGGGTACTATGAAAAGTGAAGGATGGATGGAGAATGTGGTGGTTGACTTACAAAGGTGCCAGTTGCCGGTGGTGGCGGGGCATACATCGACTGAGAAGACATGGCTCGGCCAAGTATGTGAATGTGTCAATGGGTATGAATTGTCGCAAGATCCAAGCGACAAGCTTGATAGTAATGCGCTGATAAATTGGCAATCACAGAGCGGTCAATGTGTCTTGGTTAATAGTAGTAGATGTCGGCGGCGATGAGCTTGTTGGGTTTGGGAGATAGAAGGGCAGTAGAGTAGAGTTGAGTTGAGTTGGGGGTCTGCTGTTCATCAAAGTAACACAAAAACATAAAAACGAAACGCTCTGCTTGCGAAAAGTCAGAACAGACTCGAAAAGTCAAGGTAAATAGTGACTGAGGGGCAGATGAAGGATACTAATATAAGTTGAAATCAAACCAACCCAAACAATGGGAGACAAGACAGACGAGATGAATGAATGAATGAATGAATGACGATAGAGGGACTTGCTCGGAAAGGGAGTGTTCCTCTCACCCCCATCCATACTGTACCTTTTTAGTCCTTACTAAAGAGCCACTACTCTTAGGATCCTTGTCCATGTCAGTTGATGCCCTTGTCATGCTCATACCCATGACATGCCCAAGCCTATTCATACCCAGGAACACAACGCTGACCCATGCTAATTCCCCATAACCTACCAACAATGAATGCCCCAAATTGAAGCCTTGCCTTCACTTTTTCGCACATTGGACTGCCTGTACCCGTCGGCAAAGGCTCAAACCTAGAGGTATCCGTGGGTCATGGACCAGCCCCCCAGCCACGGAGAAGATGTCAAAGTCCGAAGATTCTAGGCTTGCGTGTAAGTTGCCGGGGGAGGAGCCCAGTTGCGTTCGAGGCTTGAACAAAAACAAGAGACTTGAATTCTAACTCAACTCAACTTGAGCAGTCAGAATAGGAAAGGAGGAAAGGGGGTGAAGCGGGTTTGACAGCCCGGAAACTGTATGATGCATTCATATTCCCGAAAGCCCGTCCTTTAAATATTCATTCAGACACCCCTTTCAACAGCTCCTCCCCTCAGCCTGACAGAGAACTGCTGCCAGTCGCAAGCCTAAGCTAAGCCCACCCAGCCCAAGGACAGGCACAGACACATCACGGACAGAACCGACTGCTCGGGTCCGGAGAGCCGGGGGTGCAGGCTAAGAGTGAGAGCACAGGCTGCACCAGCACCAGCACATCACATTCAACAGTTGCTCCAGTTAAGCCGCTCTGGGCCTAGCATAAGGGTGATGTTCTCCCAAATCTGTACAGTTCTCTCCGTATAAGGCTCCAGTGGGACACGGTCATACTGTAAGTGCTGATTGACATCTCCCACCGTCGCGTGCTATACCGCATTCAAGACCGCCACAAATGATGTTGATTGATGCAACTCCAATGTTATCCGCTTTGTGTACAGTATGCATTACCCCGTCACCGTGTCTCGCATGAGCCGCACGAGAGAAGGGGAACCAGAGAGAGGACAAGATCTCTTCTTAGTGAAATGAACAGGAAAAGGCTTTGACCACGGGGGGGAATGACCGGGTATAGGAATCTTGGACCTTCTGCAAGCGTTAATCCCCTTTTGAGACGGCGGTGATTCTCGTTGTTTTGCGAAGGGACCATGGCATGGAAACATGTGCATATAACTTGGCCAATAGGCGCGCTCAATCGACTCCGGAAGTTTTCCAGACTATTTTCCCCAATGATCGAGGCCTGTCATTTCTCCTGTAGGAACATGGGTCATATCATGGGTCCCTGTCATGACACTCAAAGCCCATGTCTCAATGCGATTGGCCAGGACTCTTGGAGTAGTACCCTAAACGACTTGCGGATGGCCGTTGATCCGAAGCATGACAAGGCGAGCCACAAACCTTAGCCAATGTTTGACATTGACACTGACGACTGTGGACTATGAACTGTAACGATGCTCCCTTAATCCCAGATATGGGAGTATCTCATATCCTGTCTTATGTCGTATCATGCTGCTATTTCGATCTGGACGAGACAGGTTTATTGTCTCGATCTCTTGTTTCCTCTTTCAAAGACGCACAAATCCAACACACTAAACACCCCCCAAGGGTGTCTTGATCCATAGGTAGCGCCTCTTTTGTCTGCTCCTGTCCTCATCGCTTTCTCCGGCGTGGGAAATCCTGGTGACGGCTGTGTAGTTTATATTCACATGCCGTTCATGGTTCCCGGCCACAAGGGCCAAGGCTACAATGTTAGGCAGGTTGCCTGTATGTGTGCATTTGTCAATTTTTCGAGATAAGACATTTGTGCCACCAACCAAAAGAACCCTATTTTTATGAGCTGTTGAAGGGTCTCGTAACTTCAGCTCTCTGATGCATCTGTTGTCGAACTGCTGTTCCAATCATTTCCCAACAACAATACACGCTAAGCAGCTGCAAAACATAAAGATTGCATTAGGTTCTTTGACAGCTCCTGTTGACGAGTGCATAAAGAGCTCCTGGTAGAGTGTCCATAATTGGGAACTTCGTTCCTGATAAGTTGGGCTTTAAACCAATGACAAGAGCGTCCAATCTTTTGGTGGTGAACAACTGTGCCAGATCTGTATCCTGCTCATGAGGTCTTTTAACATGTAAAAGACAAGGATCAGTATATTCCAGTCGAGACACCGCAGTCCGCCAAATGAGATGCTCACAGTGTATTCGATGTAAAGCCGGTGTCTGTCTCAGTTGCCCAAACCCCAAGATCTAGGTTTGCAAAGGTGTCAAGGGTAGCGTATTTTGGATTACTGAACGTTAGGGATCATGTCAGACCCTTCCCTTGCGTCGTCGACTCTGATTGACTCGTCTAAGTAGCGGCTTGCAAGGATACTTAGTGGAGAGGGGCCCTTGCTGGTCCTGGCGTCCTAACCGCAACCGACAAGGACGCTACTGTCGATCATCCGCGACGCCTCGCAGCACAGAGAACAACATCCTGAGAGCTCCAAAGGGCTTGAACATCTTGGCACATACCGACATCAACGTCAGCCTCTGCATGTATCAAAGTACAAACAGTACCTATATCGACATCATATCGGGCTCGCCCGTCCATCGCCTTTTCGGGGTAACCATCTTGAAACCGCGATGATCATTTATGGACATTCTGGAAGAGGGCATTGGTCTCCGATTCTTGTCTGACTGCTTGATCCTTGTGCTGCGCCGCAACGATCTGTACGAAGATAATTCTCAGGCCGCATCGATGTGCCCGGCAGTTGGAGTATGTTATGTAACTTGTGAACCTGTTGGATGGCTAAAGCATCACCAGGGCAGCCTTATTGTGGAGGAATGGTACTGCAATAGTGCAAAGAAAGAAAGAAAGAAAGAAAGAAAGCATCAACCCGGCAAAAGCAATGCTACCAGTTTCATCTCGGATATGTCGCGGACCGGCGAGTTAACGGGTTTTCGTGGACCCTACAGAAGATTGCAGGCTGTAAATGTTTGCATAGAAGCCCCTGCTGTGAAGTAGTATAAACTCTGGAGCAGTATCCGCAAGCTGAAAAAAGCATGTCGCATCGAAGACATTGATTCATCTCGACTTTCGGAGTGATGCCAAGATTAGCCCGAATATTTTCGGGGTCCACATTGGGGAGGGGTAACTGTCAAAAACTGTGGCGCGTGCTGTGTGGTGTGGCTTTCCTAGACTGGTCAGGTGACCGAGCCTGTGGTTTGACTCGTTACAGTAGGTACAGAGGGTTGATGCTCATATTGAGATTCCCATCTCTTCCCTGATAGATGTATTGACTCGATGCAGTACACTACTACTGGTCGGCCGTTCCTGTAGCCCTTTATCCCCTCCTATTTATCAACATACATAACCGCTCACGCCAACGGTTCAGCACGGACCAAAATAGATCTTAGTGACAAGCATCTTGGGGAAGATTAGCTACTAATCTTTAATTGGTCATATGCTTTGTCTAAGCGCTCAAAGGCAACGCACTCAACCCCTAGAGCTAGAGATTCAGCCAACCAAAGCTCAGTAGTTCATGTTAGTCTCTCACACTACATCACCCAGCGCGCATATACTGCAAATCTTGCCTAGGCGCTTCGGCCTTATCACCATGATTAGCTTGATATAATTGGTCTTTTGAGTGTTGTTGTGATGGTGTTCGTCGCTTAAGTTTAATAGATCTTGCTTAAGATGTAGTCAACCTTTCGTATATCTATGTTGGAAATCCCCATGATCTATCTACCTAGTCACCATCAACTCCAGTTCCTTAGTGTCTGCGCTTGGTTTTCCTTTTTCCTTTCTTCTTTCCTCCCGTGTAATCCATTCGTTCATTTCTCTCCAGCCGGTCTTGGGGTTTAGTTTCTGTCTTGGTCTCCTCGTTGTTTCTCTCCACCAGGAACATATTGCCTTACCTACCTTTATCTATCTTCAAAATGGAATCCGCAACCAGAAACATGTCCATTGGCACCAAAACCGAAATCTCAGCGTCCAATTTCGAAGCAGACATCGAGTCGGTTCGAACTGAACCCAGCTTTCGTGTCTACCGCTTGATCGACAGCGCTAGACTGGGCCTTACAGTCCTCGGGCTCGCAGCTGGCATGACAATCCTTGGTGTTTCGGCAGACGCCATCGCTGTCTTCAATGCTACCTACGTCCCGGAAGATTGGTTGCTCCAACTATGGCCTGCCAACTTTGATTTGCGCCCTACCGTGGCTCTGGTAGTCGGTAGTGCCCTGGTTGTTGTAGCCAATCTTGTTTCGTTGATCGCCAGCAAGATTCCGACTGTAAGGCGGCCCCCAGTCAATATTTGTGTTGATGATTGCTCTTTTTGGTTTGGTTCTACAACTAACGGTCATGATGTAAACAAGGCCCGTCGAAACGCTGCAGTCAAAGCAACTGTCACATTTACTCCCCCAGCTATTGCTCTGATCGCCGCCATCATCGCCATGTCTTTCTTTTATGGAATCAACGCCTCAACCACCAACGATTCACTCCAGAGTTGGACATGCCGCTGGAAAGACGTGACAATGAGCGTGCAGCCCCATTTCGGCACGCTCTGCAAACAGAGCCGGGCCGGTGTAGCGCTCTCTGTCATGCTAGTTCCCGTGGAGGCTATAATTCTGGGGTTGGCGGCGTATCAGTTCAGCCTGGAGCGACGCTTCGACTTGGGCGCTCGTGGGTCTGACCGTAAGGCCGGAAGCCCTGCCCTATCTTGAAATTGATTGAGAGGGATTGGGGCTAAGAAACATTACGAGTCCCAAGACCTTGGGCCGGACCTGGGCTTAGATCGTTGTCGAGTTGCCCATCAGGTTTGATCACAGGATACCAACCGAGTTGAATCGATGGGGTGAGTTCTTGAAGGGAGGGCCGCATTTAGTGATTGCTGTGGAGTATGAATATGATAATTAGCCTAAGGGGCTGAGACTTGACTATTGGAGCCCATTTAAACATGGAAGGATTTGGACTGGAACTGGAGTTGAAGCTGGGACTTGATGTAGTTGCGATTACGATAGGTCATTTTTGGAATATTAATCAACCCTCCATTTTTCCTTTTTATGCGCCGAGACAAATAAAACACCTACCAGGGCCAGAACCAACAGCACGGCCATCTTACTGTATGTATGTGGGACAACCTAGGTTAATTCAGTCCAGATTGGACAGATAATTTCTGAGGCATTCCGACAGTTTGGATGCCCCTGATGCCGCGCAGTCATTAGTCGAACTCTAACCGTTGGTGTTCCGTCTCCTCGGTGCTGTCAAAAATGATAATATGTAGGTGCAATTACAATGTGTATACGAGTAGCATCATCTACCTAAGTAGTTAGTCACAAGATAGGTACACAAAAAGGTATTAATCTGGCCATTTGTTGTTGCACCTCAAAACGCCCAGGCTTCGTGAGACCACAGTCCAGGGTAACCAGATGCCCACAGGGATAATGATCACCTCTACCCGCAAGCAGGCATCCATAATCATTAAGGGTCTAGACAGCCCAGCCCAGCACATCAAGCATTAACAGGCGATTTCTCGTCACAAGACATCCCAGTCAGGTGCTGGTTTCATCAGCAATATCCTGGTCATTAAGGCCGCAACGCATTTTCGCTTGGAAACATCTGGGGCTTCAATCGGCGGTAGACTGCGGAATCCCGTTTCGAATTGGGGTTGACTTAATGTCCATTCAGACCGGCAAACTTCTGGCCAATGCGAAGCTAGGACAATGCTTCTTGCGAGAAACTTTGCGCGAATCTTTCCTCAAGTTAAAAAAAAACCCACCATAATCTTTCGTGGGCCGTGATGGCGGCAAAGAGCTCAACCCCGACCCATCGTCGCGTTGGGTTCAGGAGTTCTTGGAGAAGCAAGGCACATGGGAAGCCATTGAAGCTGCTCGGGGAATTATTGGGCTGTACGATCATAATGGTGCTCTGATCGTACCTTTTTGGGAAGAATTGGTGTGCGGCATGACCGTTGATCAAAGCCTTTTCATAACACTGGCTATCCAAGAAGCTCAGAAAGACGATATCCAACCTGATGGCTCTGCTGACAAGAGCGAGCTACCTATTCAGCAAAGCAGCGCTTCGGTGCACTCACACGGAACTGCTGGCCAGGACGCGGAAGGGGATGCCGAACTTGAACAGCATTCGACGTCTATTTCGTCGGCGAGAAAACGACCGGCCGATGAAACTTCGCCTCTACCCAGGCCTAAGCACAAGCGCCAGAAACGGCATTGCCGTGACGGCGAGGACGACATGATGCATAAGGAATTCCACAACGATCGGCCCACTAATGCGATATCGAGACAGAGAAAGATTCTGATGGGGCCCGATTTCGAGTCTGGGCAACCGGAATGGAGTCCTTCAGAGCTCAGTCACCTCCGAATTATTGTGTGTTCCGGGGAGCATACCAACCGCTGTGAAATCGTGGGAGGAGCAGACTGGTTCCAAAAGAACTCCGGATGCCAGAGACAGCTGCTCCTTGGACTGACGAGGAGAACGCAACGCTGATGACCGCCCAAGAAGCTGCCCTGACGTCGAAAGAAGCATTCGGACATCCGCGGACTGCAAGTGCCATCCAGCATACCTATGCTGTAACCTCTATTGGACGCGTCGGAAAGCATGGAGCGATGCTGCAGGTGGCCCCCATCGGAAGACACTTGGTTGCTGACAGTAACGAAGGAGGAAGTAGAAGATAAGGACTGGCAGTTAGTTCACATGGCGTTTGTGGAAAATTTTGGTATGGGACGAACCGTAAATGCACTTCGTGATAGACGGGCATATCTACGACAAGCTGCAGCCGAAGCCAGAGCCGAGACCAGCGGCTCTTTGGGCGAGGAAAATGCTGTGTGATTTGTTACCATGTCATGTTTTCGGCGGATATGTATTCGCCAGCTGAGTACATGATCAGCGATACTCGAGCTGAAGTGAAGTCCAACAACTCTCTGGACAAGAACTGTGAGACGAGCCAGGTGTTTGCGAGGTTGCTGGGCTGGGATCGGGTCAGGTTTGTGTTACTATACTATGTATTTGGATAACCATTTCACCAACTCAGCAAGACACAGTAACCTGCGGTGCCTGACAAGACAACCACTTTGAGAAGAAAAAGTCCTTTCGCGTGTGCTGCGAGACTACCAGAAAATAAGGAGAGGAGAGCTTCCATATTGCTCTTGACGCAATACTGCATGCGTGGTGGACGCCGCCTTGCTCTTCTTCCCCGCTGATGTACATCTGTCTGTTCCAGCCCCAGAATGATTCGCAGAGCTTGGCTAGCTCCGTGTACCGGAGGCGGGATGGGGTGGCTGCAGCTTGTCATGGATCGTTTAATCCGATGTCGCCCCCGCATGGCAACTAGGTACCTATGCTGAGCTTGTGGACAACCACAGCGGCTGGTGCCTTGATGACTAATCGAAAGGAGCCACTATGCGCTCTTCTGGTGGTGTCGAGACGCACGCGTGATTGGCTACCTGGCACGAACAGAGCCCCCCGCATTTTTTGCCGGACAACGTCGGAGCGTGGCTGCGGGTGGATGTCTTGACTCTACCTACAGTGACTGTATTATGGTGCCTTTTTTTTTTTTCTTTCATTTTTTATGAGCCTTGCCCCAGGTTTTTGTCCGGCTTCGCTCCGATCCAGAGGCAAACCTTCCTTGACTAGCCTCTCCCACCTCCCTCGCCTTCCTCTTCTCCAACTTTTTCTTTTTCTTTTTCATCATCCTCGATCCTGAAGCAAAGACTGGCATCTTCGGATTCTCTTTCTCTTCACTGAGCGCTTGTGCTCACTCACGCAATTGAGATATTTCCATTCCCATCCCACCCCCACTTTCCTCCCCTCCGAACCCATCTACTCCTTCGCGATGCTCCGAAATCGCCCTACGAGAAAGGCTATCCGCGCCCTTGGCCAGGCGAGAGCCTGGACGACGCCGCCCACAGCCACTCTTGCGCAGTCAAAGCTGCCCGCGACGCAAAGAACAAAGGCCACTGCTACCACTTCTGCCGCGCCGTAGGTTTCTGGCTGTTTTTCTTGATTCTTTGCACCCTCATTACCTCGTTCGTGGTGTCACGCTTCATCCACCAACAACTATCCGTATTCCTGACTCGAAGGACACCGAGAAGGGCCCCAACGCTCGTTCCACCAAGCCAATCGATGTTTCATCGTTAATCTCATCTCAATCATATTGCTGACCTGCTTTACAGCCAGACTCGCCCTGTGCCCAGCCCCGCATTCAACTTGGAACCCGAATCTCGTCGTCATGTTCAGCCTCTTGTCAACCCACCGAAACCCGAGATGGATGAGTCGTAAGAATTCTCTCTCAAACCACGATGAGCCCTTGCTCATGTGCTTCCAGGTTCATCGGAAAGTCCGGCGGCGAGATCTTTCATGAGATGATGCTCAGACACGGTGTGAAGCATATTTGTTTGTCTCCCTTCTCCAACCGAACTTGTCTTCGTCGACAGGGCCAAATGAGAACCTATGTGCTAACTAGTCATAGTCGGCTACCCCGGAGGCGCCATCCTTCCCGTCTTTGACGCCATCTACAACTCGAAACACTTCGATTTTATCTTGCCTCGACACGAACAAGGCGCCGGCCATATGGCACAAGGTAAGACTTGCTTGGTTGAACAAGGTTTATGTTAATATATCACAGGCTACGCACGTGCCTCCGGAAAACCTGGCGTTGTACTTGTTACATCGGGTCCGGGAGCGACCAATGTCATTACACCCATGCAGGATGCTCTCTCAGATGGCACTCCCTTAGTGGTCTTCACTGGACAGGTCGTAACAAGTGCGATCGGACTGGACGCGTTTCAAGAGTGCGATACTGTGGGCATT
Source organism: Fusarium sp. NFCCI 5145 (assembly GCA_033439405.1). Lineage (NCBI taxonomy): Eukaryota > Fungi > Ascomycota > Sordariomycetes > Hypocreales > Nectriaceae > Fusarium > Fusarium sp. NFCCI 5145. The sequence goes on from JAWDHB010000352.1 coordinate 1,388,844, forward strand.
AGCAGGCCTGCGTGCAAGTGGAATTGCATGGTTACAAGCATTGCTGAGCTCCCGCGTCGAATTAACGAGGCTTTCGAGATTGCTACCAGTGGTCGTCCTGGCCCTGTTCTCATCGACCTTCCCAAGGATATTACAGCTGGGATTCTTCGAAAGGCTATACCAACACAAACTTGCTTACCCTCTTTTCCAAGCATCGCTTCTCAAGCTGCCAAGCAACTAATGGACAAGCAGCTTAATAACTCCCTTGGTCGTGCTGCTGAGCTTATCAAAGTAGCTAAGCAGCCTATCATTTACGCTGGCCAAGGCATCATCCAGTCTGAGGGTGGAACTGAGCTTCTTCGCGAGCTAGCTGATAAGTGTTCTATTCCTGTTACAACAACTCTCCAGGGCCTTGGTGCATTTGATGAGCGTGACGAGAAGTCATTACACATGTTGGGTATGCATGGCATGGCATATGCCAATATGTCTATGCAGGAGGCCGACCTCATTATTGCTCTTGGTGCTCGCTTTGACGACCGTGTTGTCCTGAATACTTCAAAATTTGCTCCTAATGCTAAAGCTGCAGCAGCTGAGAAGCGTGGCGGCATTATTCATTTTGATATATTGCCTAAGAATATTAACAAGGTCATTCAAGCAACTGAGGCTATTGAAGGCGACGTTGCCACCAACCTCAAGATGCTTCTACCTATGCTCCCATCTACAAGTATGGAGCAAAGGAGCGAATGGTTTAACAAAATATCCGAATGGAAGGCCAGGTGGCCTCTATCCAACTATGAGCGCGCTGACTCTCCTGGAGGCAACGGTCTCATTAAGCCCCAGTCCCTAATTGAGGAGCTGAGCGATCTCACCTCTAAAATTGACAAGAAAACAATCATCTCGACTGGAGTGGGCCAGCATGTGAGTTTCTCATGAGCAGCCAACGCTATTACGAACACCAACTAACCTGAAGTAGCAAATGTGGGTAGCACAGCACTACTCGTGGAGAGAGCCTCGATCGTTTGTCACGAGCGGTGGACTAGGTATGTGATATTTTTATTTTTGTAGCACCTTGGCCGCTTCTCTCCAGCCTTTCAACCCCCAACCCCAAATCTTGTCACGTTTCTTGGTCATTGAAGTTTGTAACGACCCTAATTCTGACCCTGGTATGCAGGCACGATGGGCTTTGGGCTACCAAGTGCGATCGGAATTAAAGTAGCGAGACCAGATGCCCTCGTGATCGATATTGACGGCGATGCGTCCTTCAACATGACTCTAACAGAGCTCTCCACTGCTGCTCAATTTAACATTGGCATGAAGGTTATTATCCTGAATAACGAGGAGCAAGGCATGGTTACCCAATGGCAGAACCTATTCTATGAGGACCGCTATGCACACACCCACCAGCAGAATCCAGACTTTGTCAAGTTAGCCGACGCAATGGGTGTGCAGGCGAGGAAGGTCTCCAAGCCAGAGGACGTTCGGGCTAGCCTCGAATGGCTCATCAACACAGACGGTCCAGCTCTTCTCGAGGTTATTACCGATAAGAAGGTGCCAGTCCTGCCTATGGTACCAGCAGGTGCTGGCCTCCACGAGTTCTTGGTTTATGATAGAGGTAAGCTATAGTTCCTGGGACTGTAACACGATGATATGGCAGTTTGCTAACGGCGGTCGATTGCAGAAAAGGACAAGGCCCGGCGACAGCTAATGCGCGAGCGAACCAGCGGTCTTCACGGTTCTTAGCCAGGAGTACGGGAGGAAACAAAGCTGTTGGGTGAAATTGCCAGAGGTCTATAAGGCACATAGGTATCGTCATATTGCGTTAATTCTATAACTATCGATAGGTGCATTGCGCCACCTTATATACATATTCTTACCCCCTTATAAGGGTCTAGATAACTGGAATTATGGTATAATAGTGATAATCTTACTTAATGTGGTGAAAGTGGCTTGATGTAAAGAGACGCAGTGCCACCAACCACTCTACATACTAAAATAATCATGACATCCCCAATTCTCATCGAATCCTATCCAAGGTATCGTCGTTTGATAGAGAAATATCTGACCTTGAGATCCGTATAGCTCAAGCGCTTGAAAAGGTTGATCGCCTGATTATCATTGCAGCTCGGCAATTTAGAATTCCTCGGTCAATGCTGCAAGACAGCCCCTCCTGGTATCCTTGCGTGTCATTGCCGCCATTGGAACGGGCTCCTAGCATATTATCCCCTCGCAACTGTGTGGACGGTTGCGTGACACATGAGTTTCACCTGTAGACGAACAGTGTAAGAAACATGGAAACCTGCAGTCGTTGTGACACCAGTTGCGACACATAGGGGCGCCCTATTGTCTTTTTGTATCCAGTCTGGTTTTCATCTACTCCGTATACTACAAGGCTATGAATAGAGTAGTTATGTCTGCGGGTCCATGTAGCAAACCTCTGCTACGCATTTGACTGTAGGACGTGATACAGATTGCTTCCACAATTCGATATACCCGCCGGATTCATCTTATATCTTGGTGAGATTAACACAAGTTGCATGTTCTTGCACGGTATGGATACACAAAGAATTTGATTGTAACAGATAGTGAATGCATCCATAGAATACTCAGCTCTACGCATTTATAACTCGCTCTTAGCATTGTCTTTACTCCGAGTCTGTCAAAAATTTGTTTTCCTAATGCACCTGGCACCGATGATGGCCATGCCGTATGCCCCAAGTACCACTCCTACAAAGCTTCCCAGCTCAAGACCGAGACAAACGCAAGAAACGCCTGCTTCAGTCCCAGCTCCGAGATTAGTCCACGGGGAGCGAAGAGTTAAACCAAGACTCAGCAAGCCGAGCTTGGATCCTGTATTGGAGAGTGATCAGCGACTATCGAGAGATGTCGAACAGATGGTCTCTGAGTATGTTCCCGCGGTCACGAGAAAGCATTCATTGCCGATACTCTCTAGGAAAGGAAGCGATTTCTTTGAGGAAGCGTTTGGATCAAGGAAGACGGACGAACCCGGAGATCGAATAAGAAATGAGTCTGTTGTGCTAGCGCATATCCAGACCAACGTTATTGCAAGTCTCCTGTAACAGCCAGGATTCAGAGGATATCTTCCTGACTACCTACTAACAACTGTAGATTGAGGACGAACTCATTTTCATCACCGAACTCTCCGAGTACCTATCTCTGCGGTACAACCGCCCGTCTTCTTCTATCGTCACAACAGTTCAACATGGTATCTGCACTCAGTTTGGCGGGAGCAGTGATCCATGCTATATTATGAAAATCGAAGCTCTTGCTCGAGACTTGCAGCCAGCGACGAACAAGCGGAATATTGCGCTTTTCCAGACACATATGTACCAAGCATTAAGAATCCCTCCTTCAAGAGGATTTTTGAGATTTGTTCCGCTTGCGGAGGACTGCGCTGGGTGGAAGGGAAACACGGTTGCTGGAGAAATTGCAAAGGCGATGGAACAAGCACAGTCAGTAACCGAACGCCGAGGGTCTATTAGAGCTCCAAGTAGAAGATCCAGCAAGGTGAGCGAACTTACCGCCACGAAACAAAAATCCTAGGAGCTTGTTTCTGACCGAGTTGAGTTTAGGCGTTTCGAGATATGAGGAATAAGATGACAACAACAGAGCATACACCTACACCTTCATCATATCCTGGGACATCGGCGAGTGTATCGACTAACCACCTATCGATTATCAGGAAGGATGTAAAAGGGGCGGCTGAGGCCGAAAAAGAAAAGACAAGGACGATAAATCGAAGGAGGAGCTTCATACATGGTCTGTTTCCCAGATCTATAAGTCGATCGACAGATAGAGAAGTGGAAGGGGAGAACAAAGGCGCGTGATAGAACATCTCTCTTTGGAGTATTTGGGGATTGTTGAAACAATAAAACACATCTGGACATCTTAGCAGGTCTTTTAGTGAACGATATTATTTCTCTTGGGCAACATAATATAAATCCATTGATGTCCAACTGGACCCGCGTAGTTGGTCACTTTTAAACTACCTATTCGATGGATGGAATGGAACCTCAACTACATAGTGTTTCAGAAGGTAATTTAGTGGACTGTGGGTAGTCTTATCGCTATACTGCTGCCTGAGCACGGGATGTCATAGCTCCAGCCACCTCTAAATCGACACCTCCGTGAAATGACCACGAGGTACTCATCCAACATCTTGACACAACGACAAGACCCGAATCAGTCATCACCTATAGAACGCGCGCGTCGATATTTTCCCTCATAATTGGTCATACATCCTCATCACATCGCATACGTATCTACCAGTCAAACACCAAGCAAGCAATCACCTACATCGATACGGCCACTGCCTGTAGCCACTCAGCACACGGCAATTGACTTTCTCAGACTCAGCCTCGCTCATTTCAATCCATCCTTGAACCAGCCCAGCCTCGGAGATTTGGCCACTGGGACGGGGAAATATCGTGCAGCGCAGTACAGGACCAGGGCTCTCTATAGACAGATATGGAGGTAAGTTATTGGTGCATCTTGCATTCGCCTGAAATTCCATGCTTTTCCCTCTCTTGTTTGGATCTGGACCGCTCAAGTGTGCGCTTGACCCCTCGTGTGACCAACGCAACACGACACAGCACAACACAACATCACAATATCACCTGTATCTCGAAGGACCCTCCTCTTAACTTGTCTGTTACCGCAATATGTCACTAGCCTCTGGTTTGCTTTCGGAAGAAGAAGAAAAAGAGAGAGAAAAGACAGGTACTGGGTGGTGGCGCTGGCCACAGAAATACAGCGTCACTAACCATGGCAGCACCTTGGAAGCACTGATTTGATGACCACTCGTTTGGCTGGGCAGCTGTTTAGATGAGTCTGTGTCACCTCAAGTGAGAGGATACGCGTCTCTTATACAACGCGAGGCTCGGCTCTATACGAGCCACGCTGGCCTAAGAGTATGAGTACGAGTTAGGGTTTAAAGATGGCTGAGACCTTTATTACTCTTAAACCCGCCAGTTGGAACCTTCTATCCCCTCATTCGCCTGCCTGGTACATGTCATGGATGAAGTTTCTCTGTGCTTCACGTCGAATCAAGGTCCGTGAGGTGTCAGTGGTGGACATATAAATGGCCACCGACGGGCAGGGACATAGGACACCCGCCAACTGACAGCATCCGATGATTCAGAGCCAAAGAAAGAACATGACAACAGGAGATGGGGTTCCAGTGACCAGGAGAGACAGGATATCGTTTGCCCAGTATCAAGTGGCATGAGCAAAGCTAACATTGACTTTCACTCTCACTCTCATATACACTCAAAACCCAGGCTTCCTCAACACCAAATTATCCCCATCACCATCCCCTTCCCACAATGTCCCTTAGTCCTCCAATTCACAACTTTGCGCGCACCCTCGACGAGGCAGATGATACATCTGCCAGCGGAACAAGTCCAGCCCAGCTAAATCTTCAACGTCTTTTTGAACAGTCACTCAGCGGAGCTCCAGCATCCAAAAAGGATGCTCAAAAACCTAGCGCCCTCGAGCCCAACTCTGTTGGTGCGGCCCCTAAGGGAAAACCGCGTTTATTACTCATGGGCCAACGAAGGTATACTACACCTGCGATTTCTGTGAGTACATGTATGTTAACATGAGGTTACAGGAGTGGGAAGTCATCCATTTCGAGCGTAGTCTTTCATAAGCTGCCTCCAAACGAGACCCTATTCCTTGAATCAACGGCTCGAATCCAAAAGGATTCCATGGCGTGAGTATCGTTCACCCTCTAACCGATGCTCACACAAGCTAACAGTTATTCCAGATCATTCATGGATTTCCAGGTCTGGGACTTCCCAGGCCAGATCGACGTATTCGAAAACCCAGGGTTCGATATTGAAGCCATATTCAGCGAGATCGGCGCTCTCATCTGGGTTATCGACGCCCAGGACGACTATCTCGAGGCCGTCATGCGTCTCAACACCACAATTCTCTTCCTCCAGCGAACCTACCCCAACATCAACATCGAGGTCTTTATCCACAAGGTCGACGGCCTCTCAGACGACTACAAACTCGATATCCAGCGTGACATAACCATCCGTATCCAGGATGAGTTGTCAGACCACGGATTTGAGAACGCACCCGTCACCTTCCACCTCACTTCCATCTACAACCATTCCATCTTCGAGGCTTTCAGCAAGGTTATTCAGAAGCTCATTCCCCGTCTTGGAACGCTTGAATCCATGCTCACCAACCTCTGCCGCACGTGTCGCTTCGAAAAGGCATATCTCTTTGATGTGCTCACAAAGATCTATATTGCAACGGATAGTGCTACTGCTGACATGGCCAGCTACGAAATCTGCAGCGATTACATCGATGTTATCATTGACATAACTGAGGTCTATGGTACATGGCAACGCAGCGACGAGGGACGCCGTCGTCTCGAGGGTGAGCCGTGGAGTGCCCCCATTGATAAACAGATTGGCTGCAACACCGCCGAGAGCTGTCTTGTTCTTCACGATGGAAACAAGCCCATCATGTTGCGTGAGGTGGATCGCTATTTGGCGCTTGTCGCTATCATGAAGGAGGATTCGTATGATAGTATGCCACTGGTCAACATGAACGTCGAAGCTGTTGTCGAAGGATTGACCGAGTTCTTCAACATCACCAAGCCTCGGCAGTGAACGGACTATTTTATGGCGAAAGAGGTGATCTTTCATGGTTCTGTTCTATCTTGTAGATTATTTATACTAGCGTTCTTATCGACACCAGTTTTTGCGAGGTCTAACATGTCCGTTCCAGGTTTCCATCACAATGCGTACATATCTCTGTTATCATATGTCCATACGAATCCCTTTCAAGTTCGAGCTATGGAAAAGTAAAAGTCTTAAGAGCGGTGCGGTTACTCTCAAGCACGCAGACTCTTGGGGGCATGTCGCCTCTCACGTTGTTCTTGTCGTTGACTTCCATACGCAACGGGCGAGATATTGACTTCTCAGGGAAAGAGTACATCGTAAAACCGTCAACTGATACGCGAGGCGTCTCATCAGGCTTGTTGGCGTCGTAATCGCTATATGGAAGCTTCTCTGGTTGGATAGGCACGCAAATAACTTGTGGTGTATTATCTTCGTGCACCGTTAGTATAAATACTGCATTTTCTATGGCAGTCATTTCTGTGGGTTTACCTCGATCATTGGATAGGATGACAAGTGTCTCATCATTTAGAAACTTGAAGTCGATCAAGGAACGTGAGCCGAGATCGATGCGACAGCTTGTCACTGGCCTATTGGTACTGATGCCGTTGGTGATTTCGATCCCAATACATAATATTTGAACTTGGATAATGTTAACATAGATATTCCTCGGAGCAAGAGAAGGGGCATCTCACCTTCGCTCTTAGTCTCTTTGGATGCCAAAGCAGTTGCAACACTTATTTCCTAAGGAGACAGTTAGTATGTAGAAAAGTCCGATTAAGGAAATGAAAATACATCGCTCTCTGTCTTGCTAATCCTCATGTCTTTGAGAGAGATAGTTCGGCCGATTGAAAGTCTGATTGGGTTTCCAAGTCGAACGCTACGTTTTTTTGCCTCTGCGATACCCTTGAATGTACGATTTGCCCAAGATGTTGCGTATGAAACGAGAAACTCGACACGCGGCAGAGCTTTCAGACTGGGCTGGCCAGTCTCCCACTTTATCAACGCCTGGTCGAGAACATCCAGCAGATGTGGCCCACCTTCTATATGTTCCCGATCTGCTTCGTAACCCTCTTTTGTCATTTTATCGAAGAAAAGCCTGAGGGGACTGTCTGTTAGGTAATACTCAATGTAGTTGAGAACCTTTGCAACATCCATGGTTGCCTCCTTCTCCGTAAGCTCTTCACTCGTGGAGCTAGAAGAGGCAAGACGATCAATTTGGAAGCGTAGCCATGTTGAGAACGCCGTGAAGCTCTCGAGTTCATCCATGACGTTTGTCAACACCTTGTGGCCGATGAGTTGAAGACACTGAACAATGTCCATCAAGCGACTAAGTTGCTGGAGAGTGAAGCCGATATCATCTCGGGCGTCATGGTATTGAGCTAGGCCTCGCAATCTACTTAGGATGATTGCACAGCGGTCGAGAGCTGGGAGGAAGTTCTCATGTACCAAGTTCCGTAGGCTTTCCAGACCGGAGATTACTGCTTTATCCCATCGTTTGTGTCCCTAAATCGTTAGCTATTATACTTGGAGGCCAGAGTCTAAGTTACTCACTCGTTCTGCCAGGCTCTCGACCAGCCACTCACGAACAGGTTCATAGGCATGACCTGTCACTGCTAAATGGTAAAGAGCAGGGACAATGCTTCGTGGGCCAGTCTCAAGATTTTCAAGATCGCCCTCAATACTTCGCAGAAACCTTGTGGGAAGCTCCCGTGTGTTTTGCCACTCAACTTGCATATGAAGCTGTGTTTGCCCGAGATATCTTAATAGCTTTTGAAGGGCAGTTAACTTGGAGGCAAGGAGAGAAAGGTTGATGGGAGAGGAAGATATGAAGGGCAGATCGATAGGCACCAAGTGAACCTCCTCTGGTTGTTCTGTCTTGTCTGCAACAAGCAAAGCCTGGGTTGATACTTGTGGATGTGAGGCATGCAGAATAAGCTGTGTTCTCGAAGAAGGGTCAATCATGGGGCACTGGAAGCTACCAATGATGAATGAGTCGTAAATACTGAGTTGAAGTTGACCATCGCTTGTCCCGATAATCATCACGCTGACTTGGTCATACTCCTCTGGCTTTGGAGGTTGAAAGAGGAAGTCTATGCCAGTTCGCAACGTGAAAACCAAAGCGTCTTCTCTGAGATAAGCTATTAGTATGTAGATCATAGTGACATGAGCTGCAAAAATACCCTGAGCCAGCACTACTGCTTGGGAGAGGGCTGATCTTAGGTAATGCCGTGTCAACCTCGAGAAAGGTCAGTTCGCGTGGAAGGTCCAGTGGAAGACCTTCTCCATTGTGCATTGACTCATTGTTCAGATTGTCTTTCAGAACTTGAGGTACGGCGCTGGAGTTCTTGCTGGCAATACTGCTGCTTGCCCAACCAATGTGCGTGATCTTGCTTCCAGTTGATTCGCCAACTTTGATATGATGAGCAGCCTTGTTGTTTTCGAGCCCCATCAGTCGCACAAAGCCATCGCTCCACCCCACGGCAAGAAATTGACCTGCAGATATTATATAAGTAGTGTTTTCGACATGTGAACTTTGTCACTGACCATCAGACCTCCAAGTAACAGCCTGCGCGTCGGGTGCCTTTTGGCCCGGCGCACCCACTTGATGGATCTTAGAGACAACCTGACTGGGCGGTCTGTACACAAGGATGTTCTTGTCTAAAGGATCCCAAGTAGCTGAGAGATCGAGGGTTGGGCAGCTCACAGGGTAACCATCAGGTGACCTGTCTTGATACTCGGTTGCGCTGAAGAGCGAAAGCTGATTTTGCTGCGCCATATTTATCTGTTGACTTGACGCAGCCTATGGGTGTATTTTCAATATAACGAGGTCATCCCTATGACTTCAAATTCCTCAAATTCCGTGCTAGGTGGGTAGTGAGTGGTGTTGTATGTGTATCCAGCAAAGAAACAACAAGCCACTAGGAGACTTGAGCATACATGGACCGTGCATATTTGAAGAGCTCGTACTGTATAAATATCCACCTACCCTAGGTAAGTCATCAAAACCACTTCATATTGAGAAGATCACCGTGACTATTGCAAATATGATAATAAGCGAATACAATCGGGTGTTTCTATTGATGACAAATAACGACTTTATTTTAGGAATATCACCAAAACACGTAAACATCAAACGTTCATTGCGCCATTTGGTTCTAACCCGCCGAGACAGAGACACTCCTCCTGATGCTTATCTCCAGCTCTACTTAAATACATATCCCTGTGCTTTTATGGAGCAAATTCGCCCAGGAGCTGTTCCTAAACCGAAAGACTTTTGGGGTCCATCTATTCTACCAAAAAGTTGTCTGCATGAGACTTGATCTCCTTGGAGAATGTCACTTCCTCATCCTCCTCCAGAAGAGAAGCCGAGTTGACCTTTGAAATAGTTAGCACAATTCCCAGCGTATTGATCGGGAGAAGAACTTACGTCAACGTCAATATATGGTGTGCTTTTGTTGAAGCGAACTGTCATAGGGAAGAAATCATTCTCGTCACCTGATTCGGCCTCGAATTCGAACGAACCGTTGGCGTTCTCCTCATCCACATTACCAATGGTCCACTCAAGAGCATCGCCAGAAACATCATAAGTAGCATCGAAGCTAGAAACAACGGGCTCGCTGCCCGCGTAGGGAATAACGACGCTGACATCGGCCAAAGCATCATTGCCGGTTAACTCGTACTCAACTGTCATGTTGTACTTGTCGCCATCCTTGTTGATCCATACAGTGAAAGTAATTGGGCATGCGCTGGCATCGTCAACCTTGGGAGAGGCCCTCCATCGCAGGACACCGACAGCATTGTTGACAGGGAATCCTCGAGCGGTGTTGCTCATTTGGATGATCTTGGAACCGTTGAACAGATTTCGGTCAACGTTAGGGTGGGTACGGAATTGCACACCGTGCGATGAAACAGCCTGGAGACCAAGCTTGATCTTGGTCAGACTGGGGTCTGAGATTCGGAGAACAAGGTCACCACTGATAGCCAGTGAGTTGACAGCGCCCTCCCGAGACAACTTGGCTGAGATAGTCTCTGAGATGGTGACATGGATGGCATCGCGATCAAGGGTTGACGAGATGCGAGGTTCGGCGGCTTCAACTTGCTGTGCGGGTGCCGGGGTAACCAGAGGTGAATCGTCGATTTCGCCACCCATATCACCTCGTACTCGCTCGAACATGTCAGTCGTCTTGGACTTCTTACCCAACTGCATACCCTTGGCCTTGGGGGCGAGAGGCCTTGAGTCAAGGTGTCAGTCGTTTGCATTTAACAAGATATCAAACATCACTTACTTGCTGAAGGTCTTGTTCTTCTCAGCTTCGTATGAGTCGTAAGTGGTGGTATTCGATTGCGAAGGGGTATTGTACGACGGATAGGAAGGACTTCGGGGCATACCACCACCGCTGCCCATACCACCCATCCCGCCCATAGCGCCGCGACCACTGCGAGCAGCATCCTTGCGCTGCATCTCGAGCTGTTTCGCCTTTCGTTTTCGTTCCTCGGTAGCCTCCAATTCCTTGTTCTATATGCAAATGAGTGTTTGGTTGTGGAACAGGTCACAGGGGAGCTTCTTACCCTTGCGATAATCTCCTGGATTCGCTCCTCATGACTCTCCATATCAAGGAAGGTTTTGATTTGGCTAATGGTCAAGTTCTCACGGTAGCCGAGGGTGACAAGCTCGTCAAAGGCACTGAGTAACTCGTAGGAATTCTTGAGGATTTCGCGCTCGTCGAGGCTCTTGCATGTGCTAGTAACTACCTGGGCGAAGAGGTGCAGGGAGTCGATGTCCTGGAGAATGTTGGACTGGCGGTTGGTGATGAGAACCATGTAGAGCTCGTCAAGGGGTTGGTAAACGAATCGGACATTGTCTTGCTCGACGGTGGTGTGCTGTGTGCCGCTGTCGGCGAGTTTGGGAAACGAGGCGAGGAGTGCTTCTATGCGCGATCGTGGCATCTCTCGGAACTGTCTCGAGAGGACAGCTTTCCCTCCGCGGGTGCAAATCGAAGCCGCAAGGACGACCTAGGTAAAATGAGTACATGACGGAAACAGGGGTGATATTTGTAGGCATTGCGCACCATCTTGGCGGGCTAATTCGAGCAGATGTTAGTGATTGCGATGTAAGTTGCGAGTTGAATGCTCGTCCCCTGGATGTTAGATAGAGCGGGCCAATATTCAAGTCGGTGGGAGGTTGCAGGAGCCTGAGAAGAGATACGTACCTCACTTACGGCCACCTGGAGGCCAGGAGCTGCTACGAAAGGGAAAGCACAGCACTGGCAGAAGCCAGCTACCCCACGCTAATCTATTTCAGGTAAGCGTCAGCCTCTTACCTCCGTCCCTGACCTTTCATCACCTCAGCCTTTCTGGGATCCACCTTCTGGGTAGTCTCCATCAACAGTAGGCTCTGAATCTAAGCTTGCACTCCCCAACTTCAACCTAACATAACATTACCTTTTCTTTCACCAACCCACGGAAGCGTGATTATCCCCACCAAGAACGACACGCGTGGACGGTCTTATTTAACCAAGCCGAATCTGACTCACCCGGATCAAATGTCGCATACCAGCCTAAATTACCGATACATTTCTAGCCAAGCTTGGTCTTTGTCTGTTTGATTAAACCACCGCGTTTGATCCAATACCAACCTACGCCGGTAGCCTTCAACCCTTTGGTAGCTATCCCTTGCCTTGGTTGCCTTTGAAGCCTTTCTTCTCGCTGCGCGTCGAGCAAATACAAAGTTTATTCTGAGCCGCCCAATTCGAAGCACCAGCTCTAAAGTACCCGAAACCGACACCAAGACATGACAGAGATCGAAATGGATATCGATATGGCCAAGCCAGCATTGGGTAGCAAGGTTGAAGACGATCTCATCGACTTCGACACCGATATGGTTGACTCCAATGAAGACTCGCAAAAGCACGACGATAACATCGAGATTGTGGACAGAGAAATGCAAGAAGATGAGAATGCTGTGAATCACCTCGCCTATGAGGCAAACGGAATCTCGAACGAGGACCTAGACTTCGATTTGCATGATGTCGAGGATACAGTAAACGGTTCAGAACATGTGGATTATGAACTGAGCGAGGCTCATGAGTTTGAAACTCAGACATCAGCTCAGCAACCCAAGGAAGACGCACAAGAGCATGAAGATAACGTTGAGGTCTTGGAAGAGCTAGTTGTTCATGACGATGTCATTTCGGATGATCATGCATCTGCACATGAGATTGATTATGAATTTGAAGAAAATGTGGAACCGGAAGAGTTGCACTATGATGCCAAGGCAAACGCGACGAGCCGTGCCACAGAATCGGGAGAAGACCGAGCAGCTAGTGCTACTGCCGACCAGAACGGTCAGGAATCAGGGGATCATGCCACTGCTCCTGAGCAAGATGCATCTGAACACGTTGGAGAAGAGAAAGATGTCTCAAGCCACGACGACCAGAACGAGCCCCAAGCTACAGAAGAAGTAGGATCTGTACCTGGCGAGATGACTGCGTTTGACGAAGCTAAAGCCGAAGATGTGAATGCAGATGAGTATGATGAATATGCACATCATTCTGAGGACAATGGCCAGGCCCACGACGAGGAACACGTGGCTAGTCACGAAGAGACGGTAGCCTTGGCAACTGGGCAAAATAGCGAAACAGTCAAAGCTGTTGATGATACTGCAGATCATGACTTTGATGCGGGCGAGCATGATCCAGTCGCATATGATGAAGATGGAACGGTCGATTCGGAGCATGCTGATCACTCGGCCACTGATGAGGACTTGAATGCGAAGGCAGATGATGACTTTCCTGCTATAACGGTACAGTATAAAGGAGACGAATTCCCTCTGTTCTCCACCACCAACAATGGCTTTTTTGCCGATACTTCGATTCTCGACGAACCCCTTGAGAAGCTGTTGGCTGGTCTCCGGAATGAATTGGAAAATGAGCTTGCCGAGGATGACGACTTGGTACTCCAGGTCGACGAGCTTGGCCTCGAGCTTGCTGAGGTAGGGAAAGATTCTGTTTTTCACCGAGGACTGTCTAACATTGCGGAACAGGCAACCCAAGGCGAACTTATGACCAATGTTACATTCCGCCAGATTCTTGAAATTTTTGATGTTCTTGTCAAAAATCAAGACCCAGACAGCTCACGCACACTGTATGCTTATCTCTTTACTAAACCCAACACAGAAAAACGCCTCGAATCTCTCATTGAGAGTGCTACTGCAGGCAAGGGGCTAGACGAGGTTATTCACCTCTTCGAGGCCCCTATGACCGCAGGAACCGGTATACTGGAAACTGCTGCGACTATTGATGGTGTCCACGACGAATTGGACGAGCTCGATAGTCCGGCTGATGAAGAGCAACACGGCGAGGCACATGACGAACTTGACGACGAGTACCCGGATGACGAACGTGCGAACCTCCATGGCTCTGCTCTCGAGGACCGAGAATCTCAGGGTCATGAAGGGGAAAGTCAAGATGACCATGAGCAAGATGTTGGAGAAGACCACAACACAGATGACCGAGACGACCATGACGTTACTGCCGAAAATCAGATCGAGCTACCTTGTGATGCTTCTACTGTCGATGTGAACCCAGAAGCTGTCGATGACACTTACACGGCTGCCCAGGAGGAAGGTCTTGAGCAAAATGGTAAAGCGACCTCATTCTCTCCCACTTTCCTTTGTTGCCATTATCCCGATTTCTGCCTCTGTGGTCCCTGTGTTGCGGAGTATATCGAAAACCACAATCGAGACGAATCAGAATACCGGAAATCCCTTAAATCCAGCAACGAGACCATGCACAGTCTTGCACCCAAAAGACAACCATCCCAACCCCCTCGATCCAAACATTCTCATTCCCTCTCTGATTTCAGCACAATTTATTCTTTTCATGAAACTGACGAATTTTGTCCAGCACGAGCTGAAAGCGATATTGACCCATTTGCCAACCTAGAGTTGGACGAGGACGTCGAGTTGAATGGTGACGTGGTCCTCGAGGGACACGTAGAGACCCAGGAGGAGGTCGATGCCGAACCTGAAGCCGTCCGCGCGCAGACTAATGACACGAGCACCACAACTACCCTTCAAGAAGTAGAGGAAGCGTCCTCTTTCAACGTTGATCTCGGTGCAGTCTCTACTGTAACGGAAATAGCCGAGAGAAGCAACACCAGCGAGCACGAATTGGACGAAATCGACTGGAGGGATGAGCCTGAAGCAGAGGATCAAGGACCAACCACTCCTTCTGCCGCTGGTAAACGATCTCGTGGTGACGTCGATGACGTCGATGCGGAAGATGAGCAAGGTACCAAGAGAAGATTCATGTCCTCAATGCGATGTTGACTAACGTTGTGCAGATGCCAAGCGTCGCCGCCCTTGAATAGTTTCGCCTCCAGACTAACCACACCTATCTTTCGATCTTCGCAAATACCCCTTCACCATAACTAAAAATCCAACAGCTGCCGGTAATAAGGTGCATAGTGACTATTCGGAGTTGATAGTCTGGTTGTCCAACCTGTGTCATTTCTCAACTCCATTATCACAGCACTTTTTCTGGCGGTAAGAATACGACTTCCCCTGACCAACATACGATGGGTCATTTAAGCCCGTTCTCACGGGTTTAACGTAGGTAAGATATGAACCCACAACTACTAATACGATAGGAAAAAAAGATTCTCACGCACAAGTTGAATTTTGCGGGATTAAACCTCATTTCTGACCGTCAACGATATGGTCCTTTGTTTTTGTTTCGTACCTTACTCGTTTGTTGGTGACGCAAGTGTCGATACCCTTTCCCCTTCCAACTCAGTAGTTAAAAGAACGAACTGCACGATCCTGGTCGGTAAGACAACAGGTGGATTAGTTCTGGTTCTGTATGTGATATGGTTCGTGGGATGGAATGAGGCGTTAGTGGCTGGACCGGAGGGGAAACTCAAAAGCTGTGAACGGTGCTTGAAGCTGAACTCACAGTGAATAGTGGGAGATGATTTGAGATGGACAGCAATTCTGATGTGGATCTATACTTTAATTGGGGACATTGCAAAGACACAATCTTGTGTTGGCATATCCGCTACTATTATAGTAAACAATCCGAACCTTTGGCTGGTTTAGTTGGTGGTTATCGAAGGCGTTTGGTGTAGGATCCAGGGGATCTTTTAGCTGGCCCGCTTGATCGAAAGCACTATTGTTTTGCAAGATCCAATTGTTTATTTTTATACCTAATATAAATAACATGACTTCGGAGGTTTGACATTGATTATAAACATGGCGATGGGGACAGGTGATATCACTAAGTTATCACAAAACAGAAACAGAGGTTGAAACAATCTGATCGTGAGCATTGATCAATCAATCAATCAACTTCTAGGATCGCTGAGTCTCTCGTAGCATTAAAGGACGTCATGGATCCCTGCTTGAAGATGTCGGTTACGTTGGGGGTTGATTAAGTTGAGCGCTAAGCGTGTCGATCAGGAACAGGCTGAGGTGGTAGGGCAATTCCATTTGCTCACCAGTTCAGAGAATTTGAGCATGTGTAAATTCACTTTAGGACTGTGTAATATGAGCACCCATGTTTGTGGGTGTTTCTGAGAGAAGGGTAAGGCTTGGACGCGAAAAATCGAAATGTGGCGAGTGGGAGGCGTCAGTGAGATGTTCTCGATCTTGTGGTGCAACGGAGCAAGCGAGGCACTATCAAATTGCGGATGCTAAAAAAAAAAAAAAGTCTCCAAAAAATCTATTGACAGCCCGTGTAGAGCTTGAGATGGCTGCTGACGTGGACACGAGGACAGTTTGAGACTAAGGCGGGCAAGGCGGGACGAAGTCCAGGGGTTAAAGCCGCAAGATGGCAAGTGACGCAAAGCAAGGGGGATGATAACCCCTTGAATCAATCAGTGGGAAGCGCTAAAGGAATTGAGTGCAGGGAGCAATGGGAGTCAGTCAGTGAAGTAGGTACTAATGTACTTACCTTAGTACCTAGTACCTATCCGTCCCGAAGGGTCAGAGTCGGTTGTCTATCTGTTTATTCCTTAATTTAGTTGAAACTTATAGAAGAGATCTTCTAATTTATGGGACAGCTCATGGTGTATGGTACTTTAAACTTAAGTCTCCTTGATTCGATTAATACTGGGATCAATATGGTCACTGGATAGGCAGATAGATTAGTAGTGACTCTGTGCGATAAGGAGAAATCTCCTGCAGCAAGCGTCTGTATGTATGTGTCAACATTAGTTTAGTTCAGGGGTGAGAACCACTCCCACTCAATCGATCGTATTGTGTTGCGCTGTCTTGTGTCGTATTGTGCCGTGCCGTCTGAGCCTCGGCCTTAGGACGGCAGTGTATCCATTCTCATGGCCGTCAGCGGAAGTTTAGGCAATGCAGTGCAATTGTTACGTTTCAACGCTTGGGCCTGTGCTAGGTTTCGAAATAAATTGCCGTTTATCTATGGCCTGTTTTATCTATAACTGCTGGTCTCTCTTCATTGTGGAATGATGTGTCGTCAGATACAAAAAAACAACAACCAAAGAACAAGACAGGTCAGACGGGCAAGAAGAAAAAAAGCCTGGAGGATAGGTAGGTATGGAGGCACCAGAATACAGGGTCCCCACCTCTTTTACTTCAACATTCAGTGGAGGGCCGACCTAAAAGTTGTAACGCCAGGGCAGCAGGGCAGCAGGGACATGGACCTGACGCCAGGGGGGTCATGGATCCATCTTCCTCTGTTGGCGCCCTCTTTTTGAAACCTCTTGAACTTTGCTGTGCCTGACCTTGGAATAGGTACTTTGTCGCGCACTATAATCTCACCTCAACTCAAGTACCTATCTACCTGACCTCAGCCCTTTCCATCTCCACTACTGGTTTTGTCCAAGCCTCCCGTAGCCTGTAGCTAGCAGGCCCCCTGTCTGGTCTCGTCGGGTCTGATCTGGCCTCCCCAAACTTTGTCCTCTCTCCCACACAAACTGGAACCCATCACGCTACCTTGGACCTTAGCCTACCTACTCCGTACGTACGTACTAATTACTGTACTGACAGTAACGTATCTCACTGTATCTCATCACATTCGCACTCCATTTTTGCAATCCAGCCAAGCTGTCCCTTCTCCCTATCAACTATCACCGGCCTCCCCCTGCTATCTGCGAATACCGTCGTTGCGCATCACGACACGAAGACAATAACGGATTTGATTTGATTTGATTTGATTCGATTCGATTCGATTCGACGGCAAGATAACCTAACTTCGATCCTTTTTCGTCATCGCAAACCGCTTGCTTGCTTGGTGCATACGTTCCCCTCCATCTGCATCCACGCGGCAAGGGCTACACTCAAGATTCAACTTCCCTGACGACGATTTAATAACGATTATTTGATGCGTCTGCGATAGAACCGAGTTCTGTTTATCAACATATCACTCGTTTGAACACTCGTTATTGTCGCCATCCGGCTTTCCTCGCCCGGTGCGAGCCTACGCCAACTGTAAACGATCCTCATTGTTCAACTTCGATCCCCTGCGGCGCATTCCGCCCGAACCCATATCTCGACTCAAAGCATCGCTTTTAACGCATTGGAAACATCTATAGCCGCCTTTGTGCGCTTCGTCGCTGTCGTGCGCTTTAAGACATCATGATTGAGGACAAGTACGTCGTCGCGTTCCACTCGTCGTGGCCTTCCTCCTGAATGGCCACCTCGATTATCTTATCTCACAGGAAGTTGCTGACATGGCCTCAAGATATATCGGTCTGGCTCTTGCCATGGCATCGGCTTTGGCGATCGGTAAGCTATTTCTTGAAGAACGATCGCACGTGCCATAGCTAACCTTCTTTTAGGAACAAGTTTCGTTATCACAAAAAAGGTTTGTCTTACAGAGCGACTATCCGCAACCGGCAATTCTACCATTACTCAGGCAACAGGCGCCATGTTCAGAATCCCGCCTTAGACATGAAACTAATCAATTGTTAGGGATTGATTCAAGCAGAAGAACGACATGGCTTTGAGGGCGATGGCTTCGTATACCTTCGAAATCCCTTGTGGTGGGCTGGTATTGCGACTCGTGAGTGCCACGTCGAAAGCCATCTTCCGCGACAATTGTGCTAACATGATATTAGTCGGTCTTGGAGAAGTCTGTAACTTTGCCGCATACGCTTTCGCCCCCGCTATCCTCGTTACTCCTCTTGGAGCTCTCAGTGTGCTTATTGGAGCTGTTCTTGGCTCATATTTCCTCAATGAAGAACTCGGTACGCTGGGCAAACTTGGCAGTGCTATTTGCTTGATTGGCGCTGTTATTATTGTGCTTCATGCGCCTCCAGATGAGGAGATCGAGACCGTCGACGAGATTTTGCACTACGCCATCCAGCCAGGTCCGTTTACGAAAGGGAAAACACAAAGAAGAATGGTTTCTGACATGGACTTTAGGCTTCCTGCTTTACGCTTTCGCTGTTGTTGCATTCGCCATCTTTATGATATACAAGATTGCCCCCGTCTACGGCAGGAGAAACGCTCTTATCTACCTTTCTATCTGCTCCACCGTTGGATCCATTTCCGTCATGTCTGTCAAAGCTTTTGGTATCGCGCTGAAGCTTACCTTCGCTGGCCACAACCAGTTCAGCCACCCTTCAACATACGTTTTCATGATTTTGACAGCCGTATGCATTCTTACCCAGATGAACTACTTCAACAAGGCCCTTGCCAGCTTCCCGACTAACATGTAAGTGGTTGATGGACTTGGTCTCACAAACCCTGCTAACGGTCGTACCAGTGTCAACCCTCTGTACTACGTAACGTTCACCACCGCGACCCTCTGCGCCTCTTTTATTCTCTTTAGCGGATTCAACACGAACGATCCTGTCAACACCCTCTCGTTGCTTTGCGGATTCTTGGTCACTTTTACTGGTGTCTATCTCCTCAATCTCTCCCGAGGTGACCCCCATGGCCAAAGATTGACTGCTGGACGAGGAGGAAGCGATGCTACTGGTACTGACATGGTTTCTGGTTTACAAACCCGTTTGAGCATGCAGGCAAGGAGGAGCGGCGATCCTTCTCGGCATAGCCTTAGCAGCCAGCGTGGAGACCGTGAGGGTCTGATCCGCGCATACGACGAAGAAGAGGCTGCTGGCTTCGCTCTGACCGACCTCGCCTCAGATAGTGACGACGATCTGCGACACGCCAACGGTAATGGAAAAGCAAGCTTCGACGAGAATATTGAGCTTGACAACCGTCACAAATCTGGTGATCGATGAAGACCTCCTGCAACGTTTCATTTAACGTAACGGCGGAGCAAAGAAGCCTTGGGTGACTCCCTGAGGAGAGCTCCGCAAAAATATCTTGCATGTTTCATCATCTCAAACAGGCATTGTACATTTTCAAGCTATTTGACCGGGCATTTCTCTCGGAGTATGGGCTGCATTCATGGATGGTACTTCGCGCAACGGCATATTATAAGGTTGGTGCCAGTTGTGTTTTTCCTATGCACAACGGGGTCGGGACTCGGAACCAAACGAGATGTATTGTTTGCTATTACTGGAGTACTACGGGCACATGGTCTTGGACTGGCGTTAATGGATTTTGTATTGGAGCCACAGGCGAATCCTCGCTGTACGATAACTGCAGAGCATGGGCGACGGGATGGGATGGGAAACTTCCATGTCTGGGCCGTTTATACAGGGCAGGGATGGATCCGGATCAAGTGAGACGTCTACACTGGGCGATGAAAAGGGACTGGGCGCACATCACCGCCTTGAGTCTCGAAGGCACGAATGGTTCGGGTGTCATAGATCTGTTATCCAAGTCGCAGGGCTTTTTCTGGAGTTGAAGAAGCCGAGTTTGAATTTTACCAAGAGATGGGGGAAAGCCAGAGGCTACCTATTATAGACAAAGAATTATTATGATATTAAGTAGATTGGATCGCAGATGGAGACTCAATCGCCAGATCATATTTCACCTTGACGACAAAACATTCTTCGGTTCCCTTACCTAGGTATTTCCAATATTGACATTTGTGCTCTTCAGCCATCTTTCCTACCAATGGCGATTATCAAGACTACATGAACCTAGGGCTTGAACAGCTCAGCTACCAGGTTCCTTAGTTTTGCTGTTTAGGCAATCTGCGTCTCAGAAAACAAATAGGCATAAATAAAAACTGGGCAAGCAAGGCATGTAGAAGTAAAGGAGCCCTTCTAAAACCAGCTAGCCATATTTACAAACCAATGGAGTGCAGTTAATGTTGGCCCGTGATGTCACGTGCCGGACGACCTCTCATAGGCATGGCTCAGAAAATTAGCTTAAGCTCTGCAACTGTTGATGAAACTGTATGTGTATTTGACACTGACTTTTGCATAAGAGCGCTGTGGTGTTCTTATTTTGTTGCTCATGCCATTAGTTGGCCGATTTATCTCATTTTAGTCTTTGTTTAATTGGTACTGTTCTCTTAGTCATCAAAGACACCTGGGGATCCATTGGAAAGCTAAATAATATACGGAGGCAGCCTTCAAAAGTTATTGCCCAAGAACACCCTGGTCAAAGACCCGCTTTTATAGAGATACATAAAATACTTCTTCTCAGCTTTAGGTCACTAAATAGCTATTAATTATAGGGGCTTTAATCCAGTAATTTAAAACTAATGGGCCCTATAGGCTCTGTAATTATAGAGAGTTTATAGTATGACCCTTCTAATCTCACCAAAGGTCGATGTACTTTAAAGTCACTAACAAGGATTGGTGATTATGTCAGCAGATCTGTGAGCAAGGACTTTTGAAGGCTGCCTCCGTAAAAACCAATGGACGCCCACAATGAAATATTTACGGATACGCTTCAATATGACACTTCAAAGGCGCAATGGCACTCGGGCATTGGTAGACAGAAGACACGATCATAAGACGTGTCGTCGTAATCTTCGGGTCTCATTTTTTCTCTCTCTTATGCTTTGCCTACCATTACAAGCAAGAATGAAACCGTCCGTGCCCTTAGCAGATGCAAATGATCAATTGACGCCTGAGTAGACCTATCCCGCGGATCTCCCATCTTTCCTTCATCAGGTTTTGACGGCTTTTCCCAGCCAGTGATTTAAGCATCCTATTGCTCAACAGCCTGGACCTCATCACCACCCTCCTCCTCAGCAACACGGGCGTCCTGAGCAGCCTGAGCAGCTTGGGCGGCCTTAGCACCGTAGTCCTGGCTGACAGGCTGGAGAACAGCCTGCTCCTCCTTGGGCTCGATGATAGTGACAGCGTCAGGGAGTGTCTTCTGGGGGCCGGCCTTGCCCTCGGGGTCGGAGCCGCGCATAATCTTGACCTTGATACCCAGAACACCCTGTCGGAGGAGGAC
The DNA here is from genome assembly GCA_033439405.1 of Fusarium sp. NFCCI 5145. Classification (NCBI taxonomy): domain Eukaryota; kingdom Fungi; phylum Ascomycota; class Sordariomycetes; order Hypocreales; family Nectriaceae; genus Fusarium; species Fusarium sp. NFCCI 5145. The sequence continues at coordinate 1,410,777 of JAWDHB010000352.1, forward strand.
GTGGCGGGTAGCGTGGTCGATGAAGTCCTTGGCGGGCTGACCAGAGTGAATCATGAAGCCGTCGGTGAACTTCATGGACTTGGCACGAGCAGCACGGAGCTTACCAGAGACAACAACCTCGCAACCCTTGGCACCGGACTCCATGATGAAGCGGAGGACACCATAGCAGGCACGTCGAACGGCGAGACCGTTGAGGAGCTTGTATCGGAGGGACTCGCACTGAGCGACGGCGGAGAGACCACGGTTCTGGACCTTGGCGGCGTAGAGGGAGACGGAGTTCTCGGGGAACTTGAATCGCTTCTGGATGAGCGAGGTGAGCTCACGAATGCGGCGGCCCTGCTCGCCGAGAACCTCCTGGGTGTGGGTGGCTCGGATGATGATATCGGTGACGGTGGGGGTAACGCGGACCTCAACGCCGGAGTAGCCCTCCTCAGCGAGCTCGCGCTGGAAGAACTCGTTGAGCTCGGCGTAGAAGACACCGTCGGCGACGAACTTTCTCCGCTTGGAGCTATGAGAGAAATTGTTAGAAGATATTCGATTTGACGCCTGGCGATAATGTAACGAATGATATTTGGCGGGGTGACGATGATATTCGAGTCGACCAAGAGGAGGAGGGCTCAATAGCAGTAACTCACATCTGAGATCCGGGGTGAGCCATCTTGAAAAAAGGACTTGTGTTGTCGGGACTGGACTTGACTTGGTGTCTTGTCTTGAGTCTGTTGGCGAGCTGAGGGTTGGCGGGCTGAAGAGGAAGATTCGCGATTCAGGGTGGATTTCGAGCCTCACTGCACTCACAAATGTTGTTGGCCTCGCTCAATTTTTTGGTGTGTGGTTGAGCCCTAATAATATATCCGGCAAGCTGGTCGACCGCACAGCCCTCACATTTCCTTTGCCCGGAGAAGTGGGTCCCAGGTCAAGTTCAAGGGGAGAGGTACGTACCTTTTTACACTGGGACGGGAGCCGGAGAAACGAATTGACGAGAGGGTCTCCAAAATGGGGAAGTGCTTGGGCCATGTCTGTGACGTCGAGTGGTGAGCCCCTCCTGCCAGGTGCCAGGTGCCAGTGGAAGTGCTAAGTAAGTGGGCGGCTCAGTTATGAGCTGCAATTCTACCAGCATAGACTTAGTACCTATGGATGCAAGCCTCGTTTGTCTCAGACTCTAAATTAAACTCAATCTCCTTACAAAATCGAGACCGAACCTCTACTCGACCCTGACTTGGTTTTCTTCATTGGTTTTAGACTTGGAAGGTGACAAACATGTCAGAGTCCGTCTCATAGCCTCCCCTCCTCTCTCAGGTCGCCTTGTAACAGCTACTTCCTCATCTTCCGGCGGCCCCGCGATATCGAGCTACCTCTACGATATCATCAGAGCTTCCAGGAAACTGTCCGCACCGACACACCGCAGATTATTGTCAAAACAGCACAGATTTTAAGAAAAGGATATTCTTCTACCAGAATGGAGGCCCGAAAGGTACGCGTGGTTGACTCGTTTCAGTCACATTTTGCAGCATTCCGCCTATTCATTCACCGACCATCTTCCGCTGCATTTCGGGTCCTAACACGAAGCAGATCATCGAGGGCGTCCAGGGCATATATGGTGGCCAAACGACCCACGGCACTTTACGACTGACCGACTTCCACTTGGTGTTCTGCGCACCTATCGACCAATCCTCCAAACCCTCAGAAACTTCTTCCCAAAAGCCCAAAGTCCGCGAGAGATGGATCCCATATCCCATGCTATGCTATTGCGCATACAGGCCAGTACCACCCGGGTCCCGCCAAGCTCCGTCGATCCGTTTGCGATGCCGCGACTTCACGTTTGTGACATTCAACTTCACCGATAGCGAGATTGCGCGAGAAACGTTCGATTTTATTAAGTCTCGGACCTGTAAACTGGGAACAGTTGAGAAGCTATATGCCTTCACCCACAAGCCCCTGAAGCATGAGCGAGAAGTTGGTGGCTGGTCATTCTACGACCCAAAAGCGGAGTTCAGACGGCAGGGCATCAGCGAGAAGCTACCCGATAAGGGATGGAGGATCACTCATATCAACAAGGATTATACCTTTTGCGACACCTATCCTGCTTTCTTAGTTGTTCCCTCCAAAATCTCGGATAACGTCCTTAAATATGCGAAGGAGTTCCGCTCAAGAAACCGTGTACCGGCGCTATCATACATTCATCCTATTAACAACTGCACCATTACTCGAAGCTCTCAGCCCCTTTCCGGAATTACAAGAAAGACAAACGTACAAGACGAGAAACTGGTAGCGGCATCGTTCAATGCACTGTTGCCGCCAGGTTCTGAGGAAACCACCCCTTTATCGAGTCAACCTGATGTGTCTCTTGGGAACTCATCACTGGAACCAGAACTTTCCGAGACAGAACGCTATGAAGACGAGCTTATTTCACGATCAGTTGCTACATTTGATGCCTCCGGAAAGCGCCAAGTATATGGTGCACAGCAGAGCAACCTGATCGTGGATGCTCGTCCAACCATCAACGCAATGGTAAACCAAGTTCAGGGAATGGGCTCGGAGAACATGGACAAGTACAAATTTGCACGGAAGATATTCCTTAGCATTGAGAATATTCATGTCATGCGAAGCTCCCTCAACAAGGTCATCGATGCTCTCAAAGACGCTGACATTTCACCTCTGCCACCAAACAGAGAGCTGCTCCACCAGAGTAGCTGGTTACGGCATATTCACGATGTTCTAGATGGCTCAGCTATCATCGCTAGACAGATCGGAATCAACCATTCACATGTCCTCATTCACTGCTCCGATGGCTGGGACCGTACAAGCCAGCTCAGCGCCTTGGCTCAAATCATGCTGGATCCTTACTACCGCACAATCGAGGGTTTCATTGTTCTCGTGGAGAAGGATTGGCTGTCATTTGGTCACATGTTCAGGCTACGATCGGGTCACTTGAATCACGAGGACTGGTTTTCCGTGCAGAAGGATGCTTTTGCAGGTTCAAAGGTGCAACCCGGAGAGAATGACGGTCGAGGTGATGCATTCCAGAATGTACTGAGTGGTGCAAAGCGTTTCTTCAACCAGAATAAGGATGATCCAGACTTGGCTGCAGTTAGTGAAGCAGCACCTGGGAAAGTTGTTGATGATGAAGCTACTTCTCCAAAGATGGTCAGTCCTGTCTTCCACCAGTTCCTTGACTGTGCATATCAGCTTCTACGCCAAAACAAGACTCGCTTTGAGTACAACGAACGCTTTCTGCGTCGTCTTCTATACCATCTCTACTCGTGCCAATATGGCACTTTCCTCTTCAACTCGGAGAAGCAAAGGGAAGATGCGCGGGCTGCAGAGCGGACGTCTTCAGTTTGGGACTACTTCCTCTGCCGACGAGCCGAGTTCGCAAACCCAGACTTTGACCCTAGTATCGACGACCACGTAAAGGGACAAGAGCGGATCCTACTGCCGAGACTCAAAGAGATCAGATGGTGGCATCAGTTGTTTGGAAGAACCGAGGATGAGATGAACGGAGGTCTGAATGCGGCGGCGGCTGCTGAGACAGATCGGCAAACCGCCATATCGAATCTACAGTATCCCAGTGTTATTCAAGCAGATACCGACCCTCGATCATCAACTTCAAGCTCCAAGTCAGGACCTCCCTCAGTTCTCACTGGGGTTGAGAGTGCTCACGAGACACTGACCCCTGAATCACGACATACACCAATCGAAAGAAGCGCATCTACCGAGCCCAGCGGCAACGCCTTTTCCGCCATCAGAGATGGCATCGCAGGTCTCAACCTAGGCAAGGGAATGCTGGGGCAGTTGACAAACACTGGCGAGTCCGCATCATCCTCAAGTTCAGCTCCTGCACCAGCTCGTAGCGACCAGGAGCTGCGTGAGATGACATAGGAGGTCATGTTTCCAGAGTTGGATCCTAGCCCATACGTGATCACGGAGACCCATGAATCTGCGCGAGATTACTGCTGTTGGTCACATACCCCAGTAGCACCGCCGCTTTTGACAATAGATTTTGGTGCGCCCTCCAGCCTCGGCCGGTGCAGCTTCTACAGTGTACCCAGCGATCTCAGCGGCGAGTGGGAGTATATCAAACGGCGTGACTCCGATTCTTTAGAATCTCGCCCTGAAATCGCCTCCACTGGCAACTTGCAACCAGATTCAGAGTTGAAGGTACCATGCCACTCTCCAAGTGCGGAGCTGCCAAATCCGACAAAAAGGCTTGAGACAGTGCTGTTTCGATCGGATGGAAAGAAGCGTGCGATGGTGATATCCGAAGTGTAAGCGTATGATCTCAGACATGGGGTGTCTGAACTCTCACCTATGCACGTCAACGATTCATGCAGACGTTTTTGTTGGCGTTCAACTTGCTTGGTGATGGCATTGCACACTTGCACAAATTGCGTGTACACAGCCAGGGCTTGGACAGGAATAGATTCCTCAGGGGTACCTTTAATTAGGGCAGGCAGATAGCGTAGTACATCAAACCTTTCAATCAAATTTATGTGCAATAGCTGGTTTTATATGGCTTTTGTGTTTATTTTTTGCCTATCTCGTAACGTTGTCCCAGCTATGGAAACGTATTGTGTTCACATTTGAACCATATCCACTTGATTTCATTGCTTGTCTTCTGCCCGTTTTGCTTATCTTGCCCTTGCGTTCTATGTTTTCTTGCGGCATCTTTGACGTTATAGGAAGACCTCAAGGTTGATCTCGAGAGTACTGACAGGGTATCTGCGAAAGATTAGTATAGGCAAACTTATAGGTGATCGGTATATGAACCTACTTCAAATCAAACTTCTCCAACACGGTAGGGTGCAAAATACCGAACTCGCCGATGCGCCTCTCCTTTCCACCAAGACGGAGATACACGGAGGCAGCATGGCCAGCGAAGAATGTAGCATCATCGAGCTCCTCGATCCAGTAGCCGTCGGGCTTGCTAGGGTTCTCCTTCACCTCAAAGTCGACACTCTTGCCAGTCAGACCCTCCTCATGGGTAAGGAAAGCAGTTCGTAGCATGAGCAAAACACGGTCGAGAAGACCGTGGACAAGCTCGAAACCACTAGTTCGGCCGTACCAGGCAGCAGCAAAATGTCGCTCGTTACGAGCCTTTCGCTCTTGAGACTCATCCTTGAAGACAACGTCAGACACCTCGAAGATCTTCATTGGCACACTATGGCCCTTGTTCTCGCGGATTGTCTTAAGGAGACCAGGGAGAAGACTTGATCGCACGACCTGGTACTCGGCAGTCTTGGGGTTGGCTAGACGCACAACGGTGTTTCCATCATCCTTGCGGTTTAGCCAGGCAAAGTTCTCGTCGTGACTACACAGGATCAGGGGCATAACCTCACTCCAGCCAGCAACGGCGGCCTCTGTTCGGATAATATCGCTGAGCTTGTTGACGAGCAGTGGAGCACCGACAGTAGCACTTCGTGAAGGGGCAGTACGAGGGAGGTTGTTGTAGCCGTAGCACACAGCAAGATCTTCCATCACGTCACATTGGTGGAGGACATCAGCTCGGGTTGGGGGGATAGCAACCTCGAGGATGTTAGGGTCCTTCGTTGAAGGGGTAGAGGTGTAAGCCATCTTGGAAAGGAGCTTGCAAAGGCTCTCGGGAGACTCTTTGAGACCAGTGCAGCTGTTGAGGTAGTCAATCTCAACCTCGGCAACTCTGGGCTTCAAGTTGGGTGTGACTCGGGTTTGGTTGTTGTGGTCGGAATTGATCTGAACAGGCTCGACAGTGAAGGGTTCAGAGCAGTACATGGAGAACATGGTAACCATTATGTCGGTGACGATGTCGAGCTTGGTAATGTCGGTAGCGGTGATCTCAATGAAGACGTTGGTGGTGTCGAGAGTAATCTTGGAGTGGTCACCGTTGATGATAGGAGGAAGCGAACAGACAACACGGTTCGAGTCGTAGATTGCAGGGTAGACTGGCGAGTCACGGATGATGTGGAGAAAGCGGCCCAGGTGCTTGTCGTTCTCATAGAAGCTCATCAGCTCCACAGAGTCCATCTCCTTGGTCTGGTTCAGGGGGATGAACTTAATGTCCTTGGGAGGGAGAGCTTCGTAGGTGAAAGGGCCCTGGATGGTATCATAGTCATGGGTACCAATGGAAACGAGTGTTCGGTTTCGGGCAAGGTTCTGGTGAAGTTTGTCCTGTAGTGAGATGAAAGACTCGTATCTGCTCTTGTCAAACTTGATGTTGCGGAGGATAGCGCCGGAGACGTATGGCCGGACCTGCTCGGCTTCAGGCTTGACGGTGATGGATTCAAGCTTACCGCTTGCAGGCTCGACGAGACGGTATTTGGGAGGCTCAATGCGGCCACGAAAGACATTTAGGTTGCTGACGATGCCCTCGAAGCAGAGCATATCATATCGGTTGGCGGGGATCTCAATCTTGAGCTGAGGAGGCTCCTGCTCGCCGTTTACAATAGGACGCTCATCATTCTCTGTATCCTCGTCAAGCTCAATACCGAACTCAAAGCAGAGATCCTCAAACTCCTCGGTCGTGAATCTGTTTTAATCGCAAGAAATTCCGTCAGCACATATATATATATAAGCCTTGGGCGCCAAGTCGGAGAGCTCATGGTGGGGGTTTAAATGAGCAAGGAGGGGCATTTCGCACTTTTGACCGAGGGCTTCGTAAAGCTTGTACTTGTCGACGGAGATGGTAGGCATGATGAAGCGTAGCCTCGGGCCTGGCTTGGTGAATAATCCTTTTTCCGAGGAATTGGAGGCAAAGGTGAGGCTTCGGTCGAGCGTGGGACGTGGATTTGGGCGTGGATTGCACTGAGTCACAGGAAATTTTGGGACGTAGTTGTTGCGACGATGTGATACTAGGGTACTCTGCAAGACGCAGGGCCGTAGTGCGATGTGGTGGTATCCCGCTAGCGGATGGGTTTGGCGGGGTAAAGCGACGGATCATTTATACTCCCCCCCCCGAGCTAATTCCATCATGACACATGCAGATTGTCATTGAAGATAGCAGGACTTTCAATAACACATTTTCATTGCCAGAGATTGGTAAATTGACTCAAATCTTCAATACTAGTTAGGTTAAGAAGTTGTTCATCCTCTGTGGCTGTTTACGTTAATCAATGGAACTTTAATGAGAGTGATATGAACAAGGAGACAAGAAAACAACAATGTCAAGTTCGAGGCAACTTCCGGACAATGCACTGTTGCAAAGGGAATATCTCCAAGGATATCAGCTATGTAATCGAAACTCCAGATATCGAATACCTGCATAATGATGCCTGTAGGGAACTGGGAATGGTGGGGCTTGGAGCTTAAGAATTCACGGCTTGAGCAGATATGGTAAAATGGTGACGTCGTATACGATCCTACAAAGTTGATATCTGATCCGAAAGCTTTTTGAGTTTATCTGTATGTCATGCCAAGTGAAAATCGAATACGCTTCAAACGCAGGCTCTGACGATATCAAGTGTAGTCTTGGCTTCAGATATCAATTCAATTTCCCCCCAGACTCAAGCCACAATGTAGGTACCTGGAGTGCCCTGACCAAGGTGAGACTGAGGAGAGCTTGCCCCTCAAAAATCCATGTCAGGGAAATGAGGAGCCACTTTGACCCCACTTCAGCCACATTCTACCTAGCTACCTATGGATGGTAGCTGTTCCGGGGCATTGGGCGGTTGCCCCTCTCCTAAGGCAGCGTTCCTAACAGGGCATCGGCCACTGAACAACGCAGCACTGCAGTGAAGCAACACACTGGAGGCGCCAGCCTCACCCTATTTTGCTGGCGGGGGACAGCCAGGAGCCAGGAGCCAGCTGCACCACAAACATCCAGCTCCCTCTCACTCTTCTCTCTCTCCCTCATCTATCGATTCGCATGCCCACATCTCAAACCTCGACAACCCTGCTGATATAGGCCACGACCTTGTCTCTTGGCTCAGCATTATTAGAACTCGATTTTCTCTGCGCTGAGCGTATCTCACGGCTATACTATCCCCTGAGTAGCCTCGTCTCTGGCCCTCCTCTTTCAGCTAAAAATCGTGTGTTGGGACTCCTCAGCGCAAATCATTGCATCACCCGCCAGCCCAGCACCGCTACCACTACCTACCACACGCGATCCACCCGCAACCGCCAACCTTCCTCTTCCCTCCCTCCTAACGATCATCTCGACTCTCTCGGACGCTGCCACTCATTTTCTTGATAAATCTGCGATCTTACCGCCCCGCTCGCCATGGCTGACGCGCCCAACTCTGGCGATGAGCTGTACCCTATTGCCGTCCTTATTGACGAGCTAAAGGTATGCCAGGTTTGGCGGTGACGCCACGCTACAACCCAACGCTTCCTCTTCTTGTCGTGCTTGTCTCATCGCCCAAGAATCGAACAATCAGACCTTCATTACTGACACTCGACTTTTCTCCAGCACGATGATGTTTTGCTCCGTCTCAACGCCATCCACCGTCTCTCGACCATTGCTCTCGCTCTCGGCGCTGAACGAACTCGAGAGGAGCTCATCCCCTTCCTCGATGGTCAGTCTTCGATTAGCTCTCCCGCTCACCAATCCGCGATGTGAAAGCAATGACGTCTCCTAACCTTGATACTACAGAGTCCGTGGAGGATGAAGACGAGGTTCTTGTTGCCCTGAGCGAGGAGCTTGGCGGCTTTGTCGAGTATGTCGGCGGTTCCCAGTGGGGTCATGTTCTGCTGTCTCCCCTCGAGAACCTCGCTGCTATCGAGGAGCCCGTCGTTCGCGACAAGGTAAACTCGCGCATCCTTTATACCATCCCCTTCCCCAATTCTGACTATCATTTCAGGCCGTCGAGTCTCTGAACAAGATTTGCACCGAGCTTTCGCCCCAACAAGTCGAGGAGTATTTCATTCCCCTCACAATCCGCCTCGCCAAGGCCGATTGGTTCACATCAAAGGTTTCGGGATGTGGTCTCTTCACAACTCCTTATAATAAGGTCTCCCCGCCCGTGCAAGAGCAGCTGCGCCAACAGTTCGGCCTGCTGGTTCACGATGAAACACCCATGGTCCGTCGCCAGGCTGCCACCAATCTCGCCAAGTTTGTCAAAGAAATGCCCGCCACCATTGTTGTCGACGAAATGATACCCCTTTTCCAACACCTCGCACAAGACGATCAGGATAGCGTCCGATTACTTACAGTCGAGGTTCTCATCTCCATTGCCGAAGCCGTTCCCAAAGAGCAGCAGGCCAGTCACGGTGTCTTGCTGACAGCTCTGCGCAATTTGATAGAGGACAAGAGTTGGAGGGTCCGATACATGATCGCGGACCGATTCGAGAAGGTTCACAGTACCTGCCATCATTTTGTCGATACCGTACTGACTCTTTACAGATTGCCAAGGCAGTTGACGAGGAGGTAGTCTCCAGAGATCTCGTCCCCGCCTTCGTAAAGCTTCTCAAGGACAACGAGGCTGAGGTGCGAACTGCCATTGCTGGCCAGATTCCCGGCTTCTGTGCTCTTGTGGATCGTAACGTGCTCCTCAACGACATTATGGGCAGCATCGAGGATCTCGTCTCGGATACATCTCAGCATGTCCGTGCCGCGCTTGGTACCCAGATCAGTGGCTTGGCTCCTATCCTTGGAAAGCAAGAGTATGTGAAATGCTTGCTTCAACTCTGGATCTTGATTTTGACTCGTGTTATAGAACTATCGACCACCTTCTTCCAATGTTTCTCCAGATGCTCAAGGACGAGTTCCCGGAGGTTAGGCTCCACATTATCTCAAAGCTTGAGCTCGTTAACCAGGGTACGACACAAAACTGACTGTATATGATATCATGCTGACCTATCGTAGTCATTGGTATCGATCTCCTCTCACAGTCACTTCTTCCCGCAATCGTGCAGCTTGCTGAGGATAAGCAATGGCGAGTACGACTTGCCATTATTGAGTACATCCCTCTCCTCGCGAGCCAACTCGGTGTTCAGTTCTTCGACGAGAAGCTCAGCAACTTGTGTATGGGCTGGTTGGGAGACACAGTCTTCTCTATCCGTGAAGCAGCTACTCACAACTTGAAGAAGCTTACTGAGGTCTTTGGTGTTGAGTGGGCCAGCGAGGCTATCATCCCCAAGGTTATGGCTATGGGTAACCACCCTAACTACCTTTACAGGATGACCACCTGCTTTGCTATCTCGGTAATTATTGCCCCTTTTTGTTACAGGAGATACTCTATGACTGACTCGTTTACAGACATTGGCAAGCGTGGTGAGCATGGATGTGATTGCCAAGTCAATTCTCCCCATGCTTGACAAGCTGGTCTCTGACGACATCCCCAACATCCGCTTCAACGTGGCCAAGACATACCGCGTCCTCATTAGCGTGCTTCGACGTCTGCCTGACGAGGGAACCCTGTACGACCTGGAGAAGCAGGGTAGCGAGATCACACCGTCGCCTCGGGGTTCGGAGCTGATTCAACAACGAGTTGTTCCTAACTTGGAGAAGTTGCAGAAGGACGACGATGTGGATGTGCGATACTTTGCGACGACAGCAGCTGCCGAAATTTCGGGGCCTATTGCTGGCGGAGAGCCTATGAATACATCGCCATAGATGAGAGACGTAATGAAGCAATAATTGTTGTCGAGACAGATTTTGTCTGCTTTTTTGCCACGTCCATATCATCCACAGAAAGAGAGAAAGACAGACAGAAGCTCATGAAGTCGTACGTTGCATATTAGAAGCCACTGATTGGAGCTGGACATTGTTATGCTAAGTTGAGTTGGGCCGGGGAGGGAGAATACTCCGCAAAAGATGCGATAAGCAAAAACTTGACGCGAAGCCTCCAGAAGGGACAGAGAAACAGCATGGGGTCATGAAAGGGGAGGAGAGAGGGGCTTCGAGGAGGGATAGTCCAAGCATTGACACGAGTCCAAATACCATTGTATGATACAACAAGAGCTCAGAAGTGAATGACATCGACTGTTTGGAATCAGGTGCTGAAGCCAGCACAGAGTGATGAGGATGGGGGGTATCTTCTTCTATTATTCTAATATGACTGCATCCAGGTCTCTTTATACCCTGCGAAGGCAGAGAGTACTGATGGTCTGGCCCTTGTGGCCCCCAAAGCTAAAGGAACGGTATTCAACCCTGCCAATAACTTCGAAACCTTGGCTGCTGGTCTTTTCGAACCAACCTCTCAATTCAGTTTCAGTCCAATTGCAGCTTGTTACCAGGAAGAGGCCGCCCTTACGAACCAAAGGGAGCACCCGCTCACTATAGCATTCACATAGCCGTCGTCCTTGAGCGTCTTTCTCGTCACTTAGAGAAATAGCATCAAATGTCCCTTTGTCCAGCACCACATCCCAACCCTCAGTCTGCTCGCCGTTGAGTACGGAGTCGTAGGGTCCAGCTATGAGATCCCACTCTTCGAATTCGACATGATTTTGAAGGCTGTCTTTTGCGGTGGCGATTTGTCGCGCGAGGGCAATGCTCTGAGGGCTGTAGTCAATGCCAAGAGCTCTCGCGGACCAGTCCTCATCGCGAAGAGAAAAAAGAAGGGAGCCGTTGCCGCAGCCGAGGTCGAGAAAGGTGGTGTTATCGTGAGAGAGGACAGATGAGTCTGGATCAGAGGGATCAAGCAGGCCGTCTAGGAATTCAAGGATCTTTGCTTCGGCATCTGAGTCGTCAAACCAGACAGTGCCGATGTCGGAGGGATCAGAAGCGTGGTTTGTTATCTCGTTTGTGTAGAGGTCATCCCAGCTGGAGGGAGGGGCAGAATGTTAGCCTGCAGTTTTGACTTTGATTTTGATAGAGGAAGGGGAGGCAGTAGTAGTACTATTGTTTTGTGCCGAGCTTTGAGGGCTCCAGATGTTGAGGTTTTTCGCTTGAGGCCATCGCAGGGAAAATTATCTAGGAATTCGGCTTGTAGTAAGGGGTTTGCTTCCAACTTGAAGCTATTCTGTCGTTTGATTGATTGATCGAGTGAGTGAGTGAGTGAGTGATGGGATATTTTGTGGTGGGGGTGTTTGGACATCCTTAGTGTTCCAAGAGGGGTAGGCGGTGAACGCGGGGTAGTCTAACTGCTCCATTCGCATTATGCATGGTGTTATCGACCAAGGGGAAGGCAAGCATTGATTTGCCCAAGGAACCAATCAGCAGGTGTTCGTCAAATGTATTGATCAAGTCCATGTCATGGGTTGTCGTGATATCACGATGGAGGACAATCAATCAAATGGATCACTCACAAGCTCTTTGAGGTTAAGACTATCAGGAAGTGAAGAAAATATCATAACTATGGGATTTGAGCACATTTCTAAAATCAACCTGTTCTTGAGTGCTGCTGTACAACCTTAGCATTGAGAGTTCAGATTCATAGCATCCAATAGCTGACGAACTTAATAGAGTTGTTGGCAGGCACTTGTATATTAGCTTGACCTAAGGTACTACAAATACCCATCTGCACGTAGACTTCGACTACCATTTGCCAGATCTGTCTAAAGCAGACGCGACAATGTAAGCATCTTGTGGCAAGGGTGAAGTATCCCCCGGCGGCAATCCAGTTCCAAGGCAGATCAGGATCAGACAGATCATGCAAAGTATAAACGAGCAGGGCTATCCCCACTCAAGCCTTGATGACCACATAGGTCTTTCTTTTTATCCGTGAGAGGAGTAGCCGATGGCCGTCCCTTATATGAATCGTATTGTTCGATCATCATGAATACCATAATTCCTGGCACTGACCGCACCCGCAAAATCAAGCAAGTTTCCAAACACCAGGCCCCGTATAAGTTAAATTTTCATCTCGTCTCGTCTTGTCTCGACGAAAGATTCCATTCGTCCATCCAGTAACCCGAAAAGTAACGTAACAGCCCATAAGCAATATGCATGCATGCATGTATGTATGTGAAAAGTAGATCAATTTCAAGCTTAGTAGAAAGACTCAACCATGGTATCCTTCATGCTCGTGTTGATATTGCTGGGGCCCTGGCCCTCACCGAGGCGGAACACGCTCTCGATAACGCTGAGCTCGGTGGCGGTGGTGTCGAGACCAGTCACGGCGAGCCAGTCGTTGACGACCATTCCAGCGCCGACGACGTTGGAACCGCGGTTGACACTACCGGCGACAAGAGGAACCTGGAGCAAGCTGGACAGCTCGTCTTGGTCTTGGATAGGAGTCTTGGGATGCACGAGACCACCCTGGTTAGACAAGCTCATATAGCTGCCCACTAAAACGTTATCAGCAACAGTCTGGCGGAACACTTCCACCCCAAGGACATCTGCAATAATCTCTTCAGTTTCGCGCTCCAAGTCAGGGTGAACAAGGGCGATGTGATCATTTGTGACGATAACGTTTCCAAGGGCTGACAGGCGCTCCTCGATACGCTGAATGCGGACAGAGTCGGGCAGTGAATTTCTCAAGTGCTGGAGCTCCTGATCGGTTGTGGTGGTAGGGACGAGAAGACCCTTTCGGTTTCCGGCAGTCATGCGGCCGATGATGCGGGTACCAGCGATGGTGGTGCGAACGGTAGGAATGAGATCTTGGAGCTCGGCCTCGAAGACACTGAGAAATGTTATGTTAACACAAAGCTCAAGGCTGAGAGACAACGGCAAGGATTTACCTGTAGAAGTTCTCGCTGGCACCGAGGGCTACAAGGGCATACGAGTTGGTCAAGGTGGAAAAGACACCGACCCTATAAGAAGCACGTTAGTAAGAGTTTCTCGTCTTTAATCTCATAGCCTTGTACACAAAAGCACATCATCATGGAAACATATAAATATATGCACCGCATAAGAAAGGCGGGGGCGGGGTTCATGAGGCACAGAGAGCTTCAGTCGCTAAAGAAAGGACAAGAGAGGGGGCATACTCATTGGAGTTCTCAAACTGAGCGCGAACCGCCATTATTGCTGTAGTATTTTGAGTCGTGCAAGTCGTCGAGTCTAGAATTTTGGTGTAGGTTGGTAGGTCAAGATTGGAGTTATCGCAGAGTGGATGTAGAATAGAATAGGTTTTTTTTTTCCTTCGCCTGGTCTGTTTCTTAGGTTGCCCCTCCTTCTTTTTTAGGGAGCTCTCGTCTGCTATTTATGTAAATGCGGTGTCTGGGTCAGATAGTGGAGCTCGGGCAGTCAGCAACTTAATTTATGGGTGTATTTTTACTAAAAAGCCCGCCCTCAGAGGGAGGTCGGGTCTGTAGGTACCACCTGAAAACAGTAATGAGCATGATGACTCACTTTAAGCATATCCAATCCAATTGCTAAGCTTGGAACAGGGAACATCGCCACTACCTACCTAGGTATGGATGGATGCTGGAGCGGGCAATGAGGACCCCTGCGTTGAATACATACCTAGGTACCTAATTTAAGGTAGGTATGACTCTTCCAATTGGATATGACTCCTTAGCCGTTTGTTAAGCAGCTTCCAATTCTGCCAGAAGCTAGGTACCCAGGTATTCCTTCTATCAGCCTCGTTGAGTTCAGCCCTGGGTAGTTGGGTAGCTTGGACCCTTAGGTTCGACTCATGTCATATCAAGGCCAAACACGGAAGGTAAGTAATTAAGTTATATCACCATACCTCAGGTGTTCAACGCCAAGGTGACATACTGTATCAACTACTAACTAGTACCTACAGTCCCTGTATCTCAATAGGCAGGTACCTTGATGCACATTTATGATACCAGATAACGTGATTTGAGAGCCTTTTCATGACTCTAAACTTGATTTGTATAGCTAAGGTTGACAGGCACATGGCAATAGAAAATCCTTGTACCATCATGAACTGCTCATCCCATGGCAAACATATACACAGAACAAAATAACGGTCAACATCCTGTATCCGTATCCCCAAAAACAACCATCATGCCGTTCGTGATCATTTGTCCCGTCTAGCCCTATCAACGTCATGTTGCCACGACCCTTATCACCTCTCAATCAACCCTCGGGCTCGCGGCGTGCTCTCCCCGGATATCTACTGTCGTCTCGTCATAGACACAACGCATAGCACTCATTCCACTCTGCCGCCCCGTGTTTCATTAACTGTGGTAGAGCTAATGTACTCAAAGTGCTTGTCCTCACAGAGTCCAAATGGGTGCCTTCATCAGCACCTGTCTTCCTCGCACTTCCAACGCCATAAATCCTGCGAATCGTACCCTGTTCGAGTCCTTCGGCAGGGCCGCTACAAAAGTGTCCTTGTCAGCATCCATCCTTGTGCTCTTTGAAGCGTCATTACCCTCCCCGCTCTCAGGCGGGGTTGCATTAATCAACGTACCAGTCTTGACTTTGCCGCTCTTCTCATCATCGCCGTCCTTGTCATCGCCATCTCCTTCTCCCTTCTGGGCTTCCAATGCGGGCAAGGCCGCCTTTTCAACTTCCATCACATGAGGCTGGACCAACTCTCCAGGCAATGGGTAGGTAATAGCAACATCACGACTCTCCAGGGGAAGGTTGGCTGCAATGCCCACCGCAAGCTCTATAATCATCGATGCGCTACCGTCCACACCAGGTGGTGGCGGGTTATTGAGGAACTGATAGAGGCAGGCCGTCAAGTTGGACGTTGTCTTGGCGATAAATCCATTGCGGTTATCGTTCGCAGCTGGCGAGTTGAGCTGGCGGTGCAGACCGTCCAACGATGTCATTCTCCAACTCACGATCTTGTTCGTCAAGGCGTCAAACTCCTCTTGGCTAGTCAAAGTGTACGTATTGCTTCGAATGCCAAGCTCAATCTCTTTAAGAGACTGACTTAACTGTGCATCTAGTCCAGGATGAAAGCACTTATTGAACACCTCCTCCATCAACCATCGCGAGATGACAGCTCGTCCAATAGCCGTCATCTCAGCCTTTCCAGTCTTGAGTGCCTCTGCGCTAACATACTTGTCAAGCCACTGCGGCACACACTGCCAGTCTTTTCGAATATTGAAAGAGAGGTTGTTAATAGCACCATTGAGCCGGTTGAATCGTGTTGAGTATTCACTGTCATCGAGAGCGGTGCGCGATTGCGACATGCGCTGGTTGGCGACTGCGTTCTGGAGGTGCACAATTTGTCCGTTGAGCGCCTCAATCTGTCCCTTACCATCAAAATAGAGTCGCTTGACGTTCTTATATTTAGTCACTGCAAAAGATCAGTATGTAGTCCCGATTGCATCAGGGCGGGCGTCTGCTCGTATGAACTTACACAGGTCCTTAAATGACTTGTCGTTCTCTCCAGCTTCTGCAGTTGGGACCGCAGACACTGGCTGAGGACTATCTCGGCCCTGATCCACGGCTTGGCCCTCAAACGGAGGTGGGCGGTCGCCTCGGTAAGCTTGTGACTGGCCAGCTGCCTGAGGAGGGACGGGAGGCAAGGGGTTCATGTTGTTCATAGAGTTGGCGGGACGGTAAGTGGGGGGCGGGCCGCCGGGGACATCGGCCTGTCCACGTAATTTATCGGAGTCAGGACGGCGCGAAGGCGGAGGTCCTCCGGTAGGGGGTGCCATGCCCGGTTGCTGTGCCTGAGGAGTAATCTGTTGAACAGGAGGAAGGCTCGGTGTTGAGCCTTGGTTCTGAATATACAAGGAGTGGTTTACAGCAGGTGAGTTGGTTGCAGATTGCAAGTTGGCCGAGCGTTGATCCGAGTCGGCGATAGGCGATTCATGCGAGAACTGAGAGACTGTTTCAGGGTTCTGAAACTGTGCGCTGGGGCCCAAATGTGCTGGAGCTGATCGCAGTTCTCCACCTTGATTACCACCCTGGTGATAGTTGGATTGCTGTTGAGCGTTTGGAAACTGATAAGACTGTTGCGGCGAATGCTGTGGGTTGAGAGGCGATTGTTGCTGGTCGTACGCGTTTGTTTCGTAACCGGTTTGCGGCTGTTGATCCTCTGGGTGCACCTGAACGTGGGGTTGTGGCTGTTGGTGTTGCTGCTGGAGCGGGGCCTGGGCCTGGTTCTGGTGATAGGCGGCGTCCTCGTAAGAAGGCGGCTGCTGCTGCTGCTGGTCTACCTCACCGGAAACTTGGCGAATGGTATTGTGGAGCGAAATTCGTGAAGTCTGTGAAGGTGATGGCTGGTTAGATTGATGCGCGGTATAGTGTTCATTGATACCGTCAAGACCCTGGCGAGACGAAAGCTGGGGTAAAGGGGAACGTTGGCTCTCGGGGAGCTGCTGGACCTGCTGAAGAGCTCAGCTTGAGCTGGGGGAAACGGTGAAGCGGCTAACGCCAATGAACGGTATGGCACAGTAGCCAGATAATGATTGAGGCTTGGGCTGGAGAAGAAAGGGGGGGTTGGATTGAGTTCTGGAACGTGCTTGACGGCTGTGGCTGGCGGAATGCTATGCCCGGGTGAGGTAGAGGAGAGAGACGGAGGCGGAGTGAGATTGGGAGTAAGATTGGGTGTTGGGCTGGGCTAGAAGAGGGGAAGAGACAGAAGAACGGACAAGATAGAGAAGAAAGGCTAGGGGTTCAAGCTCCCAGCGGGCAAGGAATAGGGATATGAATAGGAAAACAAGGAACGATTCAGAAAAGAAAGGCGGTGGATTGCTCACCCGCTTGGAAGGTCGACGTGCAAGGCCGCCTGTATTATCGTAGGATTGGTTGTTATTGTGGCCGATGCTTATGCTATGGTGGTGCTGGCCATCTGACGCCCCACGATTGGACCCAGAAAATATGCCCTTAATCAATTTTCGAGTCGAGCGTTTCTCAGCGGGAGCTGTTTGTGCCTGTGCCTGTGCCTGGGCTTGCTGCTGCTGTAGTTGTTGGGGAGGGACGTGGGCGTAACGGTTCAGGTCGTCAACAGACGAGGTTTGGATGTTGTAAGGTGTGGCAGCGCTATAGCGGATACTCTGCGAACGGCCCAGGCCTGGGTCGTTGAAATCGCCTTGAGGTTGATGAGGATCAAATGCAACGTTGGAGAGGTTGGAACTCTGTTGCTGTTGTAAAGAAGAAGGGTTGTGATTAATGCCAGCACCGGTTGTGCTACTGGCAGCTGAGGGCGAGCTATAGAGATGAGGCGGGGGAGGGGCGCCAGAAGCGGAGGAGGGAGAGGGCAGCAACGGTAAAGAACCTTGAGGCTGCTGTTGTTGCTGTTGTTGAGGATGTTGGAGATGTAACGGCGGCTGTTGACTTTGCCTGTAGTGAGATGGGGGCGGCGGCTGTTGCGAATCAAAGGATTCGCTCGAGCTGAAGGCGGTGTTATGGGACGAGGACAAGGCTGAATGGGGGGTTATGTTGGAAGGATTGTTGGCGCTCGCATTAGCACTGGCACTGGCATTGGGAGCACTGGTATGGCCGAAATGGGCACCGTGGGAGGCTGAGTCTGCCTCGTCAAGGAGCTGCTGGTGCTGCTGGTGCTGCTGAACTTGATAGTGTTGATCTTGGGGAAGTTGTTGCTGCTGGTGCTGAAGCTGGGCTTGGTGGCTTGGTTGACGCTGGTGGCCTGTCGGTTGAGGTGTCGCAGCACTGCCGCCTGTCGGGATCTGGCTGTTCGTCGTCGTTGAAGTCGAGTTCGCAGGCGTCTTCGACGGGGTTCGCGGCTCGTTGAGCGCATGCGATGACCGATTGCTGTGCTTGCCGAGGAAGTTCCTCATACTGCGATTGCGATTGTCGTTGCGGACGGCAGACGAGGAGGCAGTTCGGAGGGTGTAATCGCGCACAGCGAGTTTTGAGGTCGGAGAGAATGGGACGGACGGAAGAGATGGAGGAAGATGAGAGAGATAGTCTACGAATCCAATGCCTGCTATGCTAAGGGAGGTAGGTACCTAGGTAGGTTATCGAAATCGGGGCAGTACACCAAGTTGAGGAGGTCCTCCTAGGCAAGACGGGACGGGATGGACACGACGCAACTGAACCTATGGAACCTACCTAGAACTAAGGTGTCTTTCTGCCCGGGCGCCCGTGCTGAACCCGCTGTCATGGATGGTCCGCAGTGGGTGTCCAGTGCCTTGATCGGTGCAGTTGGACCTCGTGGACACCGAAGATCCCTGGAGAGATTGGGCACCTCAGTTAGTTGAGGTACCTGTGGAGGTACCTACCTAACGTTACCTACCTGGGTACTTATGTAGGTAGGTGATAGCCCGGAGCGGATACAGTACCACTCACTAACTGATATTGATGTCTTTGGGTTGTGTTCCAACGAGCTGTCAATTTGGTGAATTGCGCGGTTGGTGTTATTTTATTCGTGTCTGTGCTGTTCATCTAGCGTTGATACGAATATGACACCATAGATTGAGGTCTCTAACTCTCTATTTACAGCACAGCCTCCATCTGTCTATCAACTACCTACACCATGTGGCGCTGAATTGGTAAGATGACAACCTTCCATGACATGGCGCCCACCTCTCGGTGTTGTGACGAAGACCCTGAATTGAATTCTTAAAAAACGGAGTTACAACATTGGTGGATGTAACCCAAAACTGGGTTATTATTTTAAACGGGTGGCTTGTTACCTCTTGGATGTAAGCCATGCACAACCTCAGTTGAGATAATCTGATATTGGCCCAGACACCAGCACCATTAACACGTTCCATGTAAAGTTGCCAATCTCCTCTACTGCAGGTGACATATTCTGGAATAACATCTCCAGTTGCCTAGTGTATGTGGCATGCACTACAACCCTTGGATGGTCAGTGACGTATCACTGAGCCTTTTCTTTCCACTCAAGTTCATCCACTTCCAAGCTTCCTGTTCATGTCAGCAATAAGTCCTCCTATGAGAGCTATTGTTTCAAGCTTTGATCAGCTCTCACTTATAGTTCATCAGCCTTGTCGGACGTTGTCTCGGCCAGTCCTTGTTTCTCGAGCGGAGCTTGATGCACAGACTGGCCCTGTGGAGACTGGACTTTGAAGGAGGCTGTGCCTGCAGGCTGTGGTCCAGTGTTTGATCCTGCGGTTGGGAAACATCACTGCATGTCTCCCTAGCTATGAGATTTATGGTAAGGCGGTGATAGTCTGATCCATAGGAAATGAAAGATCTACGGAGAATAAACAGCATTTCTTAGTATGTGCATACATATGATCGTTCAACAGCGTGGCCTTCCAAGCTGGTCATCTTTAAAATCGACATTCCTGCATCCCATGAGCTGTGCGTACCCTGACTTGTTGATACTATGAATAGCAACTCATAAGCTTCCTGTCAGACAGGGGTGTGCTGATCCCACATCAAGTGTGGCAACACGAGAATTTCGCATGTTTCTCATATGAGAATTTAGTAATCGTACGTATTGCAGTGGTTGATATGATATATCTGAGATTGGAGTTTATGGGCTATGCTGACCTGAATGACATCGATATTTCAGCCTGTTATGACTTTTACCACTCACCCACTTGGGTTCACATGTATTTGTTCAATAAGTAGCCACACAAGTCGAAACATAGCTGGATATCCGGTTCGAACATGAAAAAGGGCGCTATTATAGATGTCAACTGGGATAGAACTCTGGTATACCCCGAAACTCATTTTACAGTACCTACCTAGTACTATTAGTAGGCGTGATTTGAGTTTCCGGAGGTACCTGCCTTCGTACCTATCATTGCGTATCTAGGGTAGGGCCTGTTTCAGATGAACCTGCAATCCGCAAGTCGGTGATTAATTAATTCAGCGAGAATCACCTCCAGCACTAATCATCCGGATTCATCTGAGAAATGAGCCCGCAGACATTAATATTTAACATGAAGTCTCCCGGATAATTTACAGTCTCCCAATGACTCCAGCCTTTTATATTTACATATTGTCGCTGCAAACACACTGCCAACCAGACAATATGTGTTTTGGCGCAACTTGTCCAACTTGCTGTAAGTTCTCACCACTTTTATTTTGTTTTTAGTTTTGGGTTTCAAAGTTTTATTCTTTCTTTTTTTTTTTTTTTTTTTTCATTCTTCTCGTATCAGTTGAGCTCGCAAGAAATTAATTAAAGGCTACGTAGCCAAGAAGTCGTGGCGTGGATGCGGCAACCACGTTCAACAAGTCTTTAACGGAGTGCCACAGTCAGAGTGGTGTACCTGTACTCCAAAAACCAAGATCGGTGACAAAGACTATCCGCCTGCGGCACCAATGCAGATTCCAGGCTTGAGCTGGATCTCAGGTATGATTAGGGGAGGTAAAAGTAAGAGCACTGGCGGTGATAAGAAGCCGGAGCTGTGAAGTTAAACTGAGCATATCTGTCTTTATATCTGCCACGTTATTACACGGTCCTTGGCTAGGTTGGACAGAATATAGATGCAGAGATTCGTAGGGGTCCAGGGTCCCGGAAGTTGGTAGTTGGAACTTCATGACATGAAATAGGGTGTCGAGTCATATGGATGCATAAGTAACTGGTGGGGTTGGAGTACAGTAGAGTGATTGTGTGCACCTATAGTACAAGAGAGACGAAGGGACGGTTCAGATAGTTTAGGCGAGCAAGTGATTGCGTTGAGAAATGGGTCGCCAGTAGCTCAGTATGGGAAACAGGAACGAAACTTTTCTTTGTATGCCCGTCAAAACAGCTGGTTCGGCTGGATCCCGAAAGTAAGTAAATATTATTACTACGTACAGTAAGTACTAACGTGAACAGGGAATCCCCAGAATGTGGGGATGACTTTACTTAGGTGCCGGGTGCCTAGGTACCTAAGTACTAAGGTACCTACCTGGTAACATGGGATACAGAAGCGACAACCGGATACTGATAGGTACCTATGTAATAGGGAGACAATCAACGGGCGTGACTGGTTATTAACCAACTTATATTTCGGTTACGCTACAATTCACCCCACACGAAGTAGACAATTCGGGCTTGGACCCGACGAATTGGAGTCATGTCGGAGCTACTTCTATCAAGGACAACTCGTGATAAGAACCTCGATCTACCCGCTCAATGGTTGGTCCGAACCCTCTCTTTTTCTACAACACAAGTTGAGCAACATAGACTAAACACCAATTGGCCAACTCTAATCAGATATACTCGTAATTATGCTGATATTATCACCAAGATTTGTCCTTGGAGCTGGTGTCTTCCTCCTCGTGGCTCATATAATCATCCGCCTGACTTCGGCTACGGCAAGGGTTCCCGGCCCGTTCCTATCCAACTTCACCTCGCTTATGCTGAAATGGAACGAACTCAACGCAAACCGTACCGTATACATTCATGAACTACACAAGAAGTACGGCCCGGTTGTCCGTATTGCACCCAATGAGGTCTCTTTCACTTCGATCGCCGCACTCAAGGAGATTTATGGTTCTGGTGGTAGTGGATATGACAAGACTGAGTTCTATGATCTGTTCCAAGTTTATGGCAAGCGGTAAGAATCCAAATTCAAGACTGCAGCGTCAGTATTGACGGTGAACATTGTAGGACCATGTTCTCAACACTGGTCAAAGGCGATGTAAGTTCATATCTGCTATCTTGATCTTGAGTCAAGCTAATCTCTTGTCTAGCATGCGAAACGAAGGAGGATGATTGGCGACAGATATGCCAACAGCAACGTAATGAAGACTGCGCCCTTGGCTGGAATACAAGAACGTTCCAAGAGGTTCCTTGAGCGCTGTGTTGACTCACCTGACAACACGGCAGATGTTTTTGTAAGTTGAAGTCTTGTGTTAGTTAGGAGGGTGTCTAATAATCTTGAATAGAGAGGTCAGCTCCGACTACGAACAGCCTAACTGATTGAGAAGAGAACGGCTGACCAAATCAGCATTACATGCATACGCCTGCGATTGCGTTACACACCAGCTATTCCACCCTCATGGAAGTAACTGCTTGCAGAACAAGGACGATGAAGAAATGATGCATCAAGTTGCTGCCGACAACAGTCTCCAGAGCAAGTATAATTTCCATCACGTAAGACATAAAAGAAACTGACTCGAGAATGAAGACCGACTGGTTCAATATTATAGCCCGATTCTCCATGGTCTTGTATCCAATGTTTTAGCTAGCTTTGCCAAACCTCGATCAATTCCTCTGGCCGACAACTTTGTCATTGAAAACGCCAAAGAAAACGGAGCGGCAGATTTCACCGTTCTAAACCGACTTAAGGAGAAAGATAGCGTACTCGATCCTATCGACATGGCCGCTGAATGCCTCGACCATATGGCGGCAGGCATTGATACAACCGGTGACGTTCTCTGCTTCTTGATGTGGGAACTTTCACAGCCTCGATCGATCAAGTATCAACGTCTTATACGAGAAGAGTTTCGAAGCAAGCCCGACGCACACTTTGACGAATTTCCCATGCTGGATGCTGTACTGAATGAGGGACTGAGATGTTTCCCCGCTATTCCTATGTCGCTGCCTCGATACGTTCCCCATGGCGGTCGTACTATTGATGGATTCTCCCTACCTGAGAAGACAGTGGTTAGCTGCCAAGCACTGTCAGTTCACCGGATCAACGATCGTGTATTCCCCGACCCGGACAAGTTTTACCCCGAGAGGTGGTTGGAAGCTGATGGAGACGCCGATCGACGACGACATCAATGGGCTTTCTCTAGTGGTGGAAGGGGATGCATTGGAAAACAGTGAGTAGCTCTCTTCGAGTGTGGAGTGTGACCCAATGCTGACAAAAGTTTAAGTTTTGCCATGGCGGAAATGAAGACGTTGCTACGAGATGTATATTCACGATATGGAACCGAACCGGATGTATCGATGAAGAGTGAATCGATGGCGATGGACGATCAGCTGATCTCATCGCGACCTCTCGGGAAGCGATGTCTTCTCAAGTTCGTCCCAGTCAAGAACTGAACTATATAATCGAAGACTGGGTACTGTCAATATATCGACGAAGAATGAACAAGAGTGTAGGCTTGACCTGAGCGAGCATCAAACTGATAGGCTCGGACATAACTACTGAGGAACTGGGGATCTTTGTAGAGATTTTCTCAATAAGTTAGTGACTGGGCGATTGGGTATATTGAAAAGGTCGAGCAACTTCATTTGAAGTACCTAGAAAGAGAAATGACAATGGAAACTCAACAAACACCGAAATTGTGATTTGCATTCGCCAGTTGAAGTTTGTGGCTATTAAATTCGAATACCCCGATGTACCTACCTACTAGGTACTAAGGTAAGGTAGTATTTGTCATTCTGCGTCCACGTACACATCTGCGTAGGTACAGTACTATGCGTAAGGTAGGTCGGGCTGCCCAAAATCACAACAGAAACCCAAGGCACCCATCATTTGAGAGTTGTCTGTCTGGATTGCGCGTGGACAGTGTGACGAAAAGTTGATATTGGCTGGGATTGGCCTCGGGCGTGGTCCATAGTAGCATCCATATGTAGGCACGCCTCCCCCCGCGAAGCGAGTTGTGTAACAGTGGATCACTGCCTGAGAGTCGGACGCTACGAACCGGGTGAGGCGCTGAAGCACAGTTTGTGAGCAGCTGTCACTGTCATGAACATCCATGGATTCCACCCATCATTGCTAAGGTGTCTCTAGGTAAAGTTTCTTCTTGTGTTTCTTCTTGTGGGAATTTTATTTTAATTTTATTTTGAATTAATAATACCTGCGTCTCGCTAGCCCTATCAAAGAGCCTCAAATCTCTGCAAATCCTGTCAGGTGTCTTAATACAACGTTCAAGTATTGGTTTTTTTGTTGACCTGCCCGTCTGAATCTGATGTTGTGTCAGGTTTTTTTTGCCGCCTGCCCCATTCCTTAGCGTCCTGTCTCTGTCTTGTCCTGGGCGGGCATCCAAAAATCCCGGTCGGCCCTAACATCGCCCCTCTCCCTCCTCCTTCTTAACTCACCTCGTCGCTCCTCTTCCGCATTTTTTCTTCTTCTCCTCAGCACCACAATCTGCATCTCACCGAGACAGCAAGCAATCTCAACCCAACCCAACCAACGTCCTTTACATCTATCGCGCAAAGCGTACATCGCTCTTGTACTTGCCTGTTGACTATAACGGTCGCAGCGCGCATTGTCTACTTGACTCCCCCACTACTATACCTGGCTCACGAACCTCGCACTATTCATTCATAGTGTTGGTCTCGAAGCATCCTCTTCGTCGGTCTTCGCGTGCTTCCTCGTCATCGGTACCTCCCGAACACATATATCCGCCGAGCCACACTGCTGTTTATGTATCAGCACGACCAGCACTCCGTCTTCAGACACCTCTTCAAGCTGCAGTTATTTCGCATACCGCGAAAGCCTTGTAGCCCCGACATCAGTTCCGACGGTTGAAACCTAGAGACACCACTATTGTCTATGCATCACTACCAGCATCCGATCATCCATCCGATCTGCCACATGTCAATCAAAAATCATCAAGAGCACTGAAACCTTCGTTGCTCCACCCAGCCCCAACTCATCATCTTCTGCTCCCAAGTCAAGTCTATACATGACATCCTCGTCATCTCACGTCAATATCAAATACTAGCCTTAGCCTTAGCCTCGCCTACCAGCCTCGCCTTGCCTTGCCAACTTTATTTTTCAGACAGTAAATTACTCACTACCGTCATCATGGCTCTTGTCAACGTTCGCCGCGATGTCAGCGATGCTTTCTATCGCTACAAGATGGAGCGTCTGCAGACCAAGATCGAAGGTAAAGGAAACGGTATCAAGACCGTCGTCGTCAACCTGAGCAGCGTTGCTGCCTCTCTCGCCCGTCCTGGCTCCTACGTCATCAAGTACTTTGGTTTCGAGCTCGGCGCTCAGACCAACATTGATCCCAAAGACGATCGTTGGATTATCAACGGTGCCCACGACGCTCCCAAGCTCCAGGATCACCTTGATGGCTTTATCAACAAGTTTGTTCTCTGCAAGAAGTGCAAGAACCCCGAGACCGATGTTGTCATCAAGGATGATCGTATCCTGCTCGACTGCAAGGCCTGTGGACAACGTACCGATGTCGACATTCGCCTGAAGCTCAGTGGCTTTATCCTCAAGAACCAGCCCAAGAAGGGCAAGAAGGACAAGGCCGAGCGTAGGGCTGCCAAGAAGGCTCGACAGAACGGCAATGCTGCTAACGGCACTAACGGCCAGAACGGTGCTGGCAGTGATGAAGCCTCCGAAAACGGCTCAAACGAGAACGGCGACGAGGAAGTTGGCAGTGATGACGAGTTCCAAAAGGTTCAGGCCGAGGCAGCCGAAGCCGCTCAGGAGAACGAGGTCAAGGAGCACGAATGGGCTGTTGACATGAGCGAGGAAGCCGTCAAGGCCCGCCAGGCCTCTCTCCCTGGCGAGTTTAAGCAGAAGCTTAACATAGGCGATGATGATGATGAAGAGGGCGAAGGCGGCCCCACCGTCTACGATGAGCTTGGTGACTGGATCCAGGCCCAGGCCGAAGACAAAGGCAGCGTTGACAAGGTAGAGTCCATCGACATATATGTCAAGGCCAAGGAACTTGGTATTGAGGGCAAGCATCGTAGTGTTCTTGTTCTTGTCCAGACCATTTTCGACAAGAACATTGTTGCCCAGATTCCTAAGCGTGCTAGCATGCTCAAGCAGGTATGCTAAGTCTGTTGTCTGATTTTGAAACGCTCTTAACTAACATGCCACAGTTTGTTACCTCTGAGCGTCACGAAAAGGCTCTTCTTGGAGGCACCGAGCGTCTTGTCGGTACTCTGGCAGCTGATCATCCCGAGATGTTCCAGTCCATCGTCAAGATTCTCCAGCTCTACTACCACTACGACCTGATCAGCGAGGAGGTTGTTACCAAGTGGGGATCCAAGGCCAGCAAGAAGTACACCGACATCTCTACTTCCAAGAAGGTTCGCAAAGCTGCCGAGCCTTTTCTGACTTGGCTTGCTGAGGCTGATTCGGAGGAGTCTTCTGACGAGGAGTAAAACCCGTCTGCATGGCCTTTCTTCTGGTGTGATACTTTGTTTGCTTCTTGTCCCGTGTGTTTGGCTGGGAGGCCTTTGTGGTGCAATAACGCACGCACTTGGTCGGCAGCTCAATTCAGTTTGTGCTCTCTGATATTTAGATAGTCTAATTATACTTTGGGTGTGTTTTGTACGAACTTGGGCCTGTGTGATTTACTCTGATTTTTGACGTGGCCTTGCAACCAGTGCTGCAAGTAGTGACTGAATACTTGTTCATGCAAGAAATAATGGTATCTTTGCCCCTTGCCAATGCTCCCAAACCGAGTCTAAAAGTACATATTATCACACAGCACCCTTTTCACATCTCTGCCTGGCATTATGCGTCTGTCATTGTGTCCTCCTTCGTCTCGACGGCCTTGGTAGTATCGTCCTCTTCATCTTTCATAGCTGTATCCTCACCCGAGCCCTGCTCGCCCTCGCTTTCCCCGTAGATGTAGTTGCCGAGAGTCTTGACTGCTGCAACATCATCGTCATCAACAACGATTGTGGTATTGAACAGCTCATCGACCCTACTAGGCTCAAGCTCTGTGGATGATTTCTTCAAGATATCTTGAACAGTTGGGTTCTCCTTGCCGGAAACCTTGAGGCGCTGCTCGAGAACTTCAGGAGTGGAAGTATGGATGAGAACGTAGCGCGCTTGGAAATCCATATCTTTGGCGTACTGTGCAGCCTGATGGGTGACGCATTAGTATACATTCAAGTTTGGGGAGCTGGTGACTTACTTCAAGGTCCAGTTCGATTATGGGAACTTTGCCAGTCTCTGTGATTGCGTCGATGGCCTTGGAACTGGTTCCATAATCGACGCCATCACGAGTACCTGATTCTATCAAGCGATCACCATCACGTAGCTGGTTGAAATCTTGTTGCTTGACAAAGTGAAAAGTCTTGCCGTTGACTTCACCCTCAAGGGCTTCCCGAGTAGTGTGGCGGACAACAGTAGCGAAGACTCCCTTTCGCTCCTCCATGAGCTTGTTGATGACTGTCGACTTTCCTATGCCTGTTATGCCAGAGATGACGATAGGGTCTCGGTCAGTGGGCATATCTCTATCATTTGCTGTGGGCTCAGCAGTCTCTTCAACATCGTCCGCTTCTGTGAGCTCCTCGAACACGATATCGATCTTCTTAGGGTCGTCAATCTTGTCGAAGGCGGCGAGCTTTGTACGAGCTGCGATACGTAGGGCTCTCCAGCTCTTGCTGGCCTTGCCGGCGACGGCAGCAGCTTTTGTTTGATCATTTGACGGCATCGTGATCTCAAAATCGTCGTCGGCAATCTTGCGCTTGAAGGTATCGAGCTCTGGAAGCTCATATCTCTCCTTAGCCTTGAGCCGACTCATTGCTGTCTCTTCGTCATCTTCCCTGAGAAAATCCAGAGAGACAGATCCCATGGGGACCGCTCTCAATCGCTTGCTGGTGGCAATACGTTGGACGTTAGTCTTGGCCTCAACAAAGGTTGCCGGTGAGACAGGGTCTCGTTTGATGGGATGACAGGCTTCAATCTTCCAGCGAACCCAGTTCTTGTCTCTAGCCAGCACGGTTTCTACCATTCGATAAAAGTATGGTCCATCGGTGCCCTGACGGAGGTAGTCTGCGATCGTCTTCTTCATATCGCTGGCCCATTTAGCCTGTCAAATGATTAGCAACGATGTCTTAGTCCAGAAATTTCCGGGATGCTCACATCGTCTTCGCTCAAAACTTGGTCACCATATATGACGGCTTTGTTTATGGTAGCGGTGGCAGGAAGAGCCTCTGTAAGCCTCTCCCGCGCATGGGCGGACAGCGAAATGAGGAAATCCATGATAATGAGAGCCTGCACGAGGATATGTCGTCGAAATGACAGATCGCTGATCTATAGCCGCTGTTAGCTTGCTCTAAGGTCAAAAAGGGTGTGGGCAATAGTACCTCAAGGTCGAATAGATCTTTACTAGTAAGGTATTTGGGGTTGAATGCATTAGAGTTCTCATCTTCATCACCAGTCTCTCGTTTCCGTTTAAGGCTTCGTCTGGAATCATTATGGACTGTTTGAAAGACGTTCATCGTAGCAGCCAGACTCCCTTTAAAAGATGACAAGTTTGCTGTTTCAAAGAGTTTCTTGGGCTGACTGAAATACTCTTGAAGGGACCAGAATAGCGGATACAGCTCGTCTGTTGATAAGGGTTTCTCTTTGTCACCCTTCTTGGCGTCTGTTGATTTAGGCGTGGACTTTGATTCTGGTTGCTCCTTTGAGCGTTGTTCTGGCTCGTCCAAAGCCATCTTAGAGTCATCGTCGGCCGGGGTTGTTTCGTATGTCGTGACATTCTCGACATGGTACTCGCCTCGGAGGTTCACAGAACTCTTGTCGCCTAGCGGAAAGCTCTGGAACATGAAGATAAAGACTCGGCCACAAAAGGCTGTATCCTCCGCGCGGGATAGTCGACGCAGCAATTCGTTGCATGTTCGGAGAATAATCAGCTGTTTTTGCTTGAAATGATTCGCCGTGATTCGTTCTCGTCTCGATTCAAGGAAGTCAAAGATCTTACGACACCCTGCGATAGTTTGACTGTCCAATAGCTCCTCGGCTAGCCAGAACAAAAGCGCAGGGTCGCACTGTCCATCGTCGGAAAGAATCGAGAGAATGTCGAGAAGATTCCACACCTTGACGTAGTCGGGAGAATCGATAGTAGTTGTCGCCTATTTTGGTCAGCGCAAGGCGCAGATCGCAGGGAAGACTCGGGCTTTACAATGAGTTGACTGAATATGTTACGAGCCGCAGTTTCTATTATGGCGAACTGTCGTCCTTTGTCGATCGTTGGCGTGGCGCCTTCGTCTGCTGCTGTGCTAGAAACCTCGGCTGCAGTTTTGGATACTCGCCCTGAAAGATCGTCGAAATCGGACTTGCGCAACGCTGGCTCGATCGCTGATATTTCCTTTGCCGTCTCTGCTTGTGAAAGGAATTCTCCGAGGAGCGTCGTGAAAGCTGCGATCGCTGGGGCAGCTGGATTGTCTGTGTCTTGCGCCGCCATGATGGGCGACTAAAACAGTTGTTGTCAACAATAACTTGTCAGGGTTATCATGAAGGAAAAGAGCTTAAGGAGTGTGTCTATTCTCTATGGTGTGAAAACCGAGTCGCAAATTCGGTCTTTGATTTGCCGTGAAATTATAAATGCGATTTGTTGTCGTCGTTGTGAGGAGGTTGTCGTCGTTGTGAAGAGGGAGGTTGTGCCCTTTGATCAAGTTGATTGAGGTGCACTAGATGGATCCAATGGCTGAGATGTCGCGAGAGAAACACTAAAGTCTCTAGAGAAAAATGAGACCTCCAACACCCGCAAGTTTGGGCAAGTAATGAAGTACCCAATCTTTGGCGCTACATCTGTGGCTTGACCCAGTCAGCGCGTCGCGTGGGTCTGCGAGGCTGAAATTTTGGGGACTGTTTGTTTGAGAGGCGTAGGTCACTTTTAGACATCCAAGGTCCAAGCCTCCAACTTCAGCTTCAAAACTTCAGAGTTCTTATCGGTCACGCGACTTTTTGGCAACGCCGTCTTGTCTCATGAGCGACCTTTCTCGAAGCATTCGATAGGCTCATGAACAACACGATAGGTTGATAATGCCAAACGTGAAGCGACTCAAGGGCAGCGGCGCTGGTAAGGCACAGAAACAGAGCCAGCCAAAGCCAAAACTTGACGATGGACGACCGACACCGGCCGAGGTGGAAGAGGAGGAGCACCAGTTCGTTCAGCTTGCGCGAAAACATTGGCTGAAGACTGGTAAGAAGCCAGCCAAGCCCAAGGTCAAGAATGATGTTCTCAAGCAAAATATCTGGGATGTACTTGAACGCGAGGGTTTCCAGTACAAATCCCTCCTGCTTCTCGAGAGCCTGCAAACTTTAGAGAAGTATGACTGTCATCTATGGAATTGAGGACCAAACATTGACCAAACGTCTCTTTAGTTATCTATGGCCGGGATACACTGAGGAAGCCTCCAACTTTCATGTTCTGTTGATTGCGCTTATCGCAAATGTGAAGCATCGAGAACATCTCGCAACATGGGGTAGGTCGTTTTTGAAAGCCGTTAAATTCCTTGACTGACCATTATAAGTGCTCTTCGAGGATCGACCGGCCGACTTTTCTTCACTTTTTCGTCGACTCTTGTCAATGATGCTCGACCGAACACTCTCTGTTACCCTCCGAACGCAACTTCTCTGCTTCCTCATATATGCTTTCCAGAGTCTCGACTGTACACTTGTCCGAAAGGAATGCGCTCCTCTTGTGTCGATTGGCATTTGGCACAACTTGGCAATCGAATCATCGCGCGAAGCTAGTCTCGACCAACTTCCCCATCTACGAAAAGCCTGGAAGGCCGCGCACAAGCGATACGATGCCGCTGACGAGCCCAACAAGGCGCGACTGCGGTTCGAGCGATCCTGGCTTTACACACTACTCCTCGACTTTTTGAGTCTGCTGTATACAGAGAACAGCAAGGCAGGTAAGTGCACATGCTGATCTCTTGGTCTCATATGGCCCACTAACGGCAGTATAGACCAAGTTCTGTACTGTGAACGGTTTACTGAATTTCTTACCGATCTTCAGGGCCAGCTCCCAACAAGACGTTATGTCAACACTTTGATCCAGGACCTTCACATAATTCCAGCTATGCGACTATCACCCATGTTTAATGATGAGGAGAATACTATCATCCGCGACCTCCAGGCCTTGCTTTCCCACTTTACATTCTTTGACATCAACGATCAGACGGGTGTTCAATACAGTATAACAGCGGCATACGATAAACATTGCGCGTCGTTAGGAAAATTGCAGCGCATTGCTTTGAAGCATTTCAGAGAGAAGCTGACGGTATTGGCCTTATCTAACTATGGCGCTATTGACCAGAGACAAGAATTGCAGGCATTATTGGATCCATTGACAGATGAAGAGCTTTTGAACCTGGTATCGCTGCTCGGTTTCCGGACAACCTACCCCGAAAGCTTGAACCTTGCCATGGATCGCAAGTTGTTACTTGAAGTGCTTTTGTCCAACTTTGAGCGCAGCATGACGTTCCAAGAGGCGACCCGGAATATGAGTTTGACGCCAACGGAGGAGACGATATTCGACAACAGTTTCCAGCAGGCCGAGACTTATGATGGGTCGCATCCGATGGCTCTACCTAAACTGAATCTTCAATATCTGTCAGTCGGCGACTTTTTGTGGCGATCGCTTATCTTGTATCGATGCGAGTCTTTCTATGGGGTTCGTAAAGACATTGAGGCCGCTCTGAGACGACTACGTCCAGAGTCAAAGGGAATGGACCAAACGAACTTTGCAGGGTTCTCAAAAATGGCCATGCCCATCTCAAAGCCAGCAATCCTTGAGGTTGTGCCACCTCTGGTTGGAGACGACAAGCCATCAATGGTACGCGCTGAGGTCTCGTTTGACGTTCGACGGCTGAGTGAAGGTGTCCGTAGAGAGTGGGATTCTTTACGACAGGATGATGTTGTTTTCCTTATCGCAGTTGAGCCACCACCAGCAACGTCAGTCAGCAACGGAGGAGAAGCTTTGTCCGAGTCTGAACGAATGGGTGTCATAACTGTTCGAACCGCTGAAGTCCACCAAATTACCGACGACAAAGGTCGCCATGTCCGAGATGGTGCCGGCAACCTTGACGGCAAGCGCCGTATCCAACTCAAGCTGGATCCCCAGGCTTATAGCAGGGATGCTGAGCGGATAGCGGCTGGAAAGCCTGACGTGTATGGCAGCATCAACCTGCTGCTCAGAAGAGGTAGGAGAGAGAACAACTTCAAGCCTGTGCTGGAGTCCATTCGAAGCCTGGTGCTGTCAGATGTTCCTTTGCCGGAATGGCTTCACGAAGTATTCCTTGGCTATGGGGATCCTGCGGGAGCTTATTACAAGAACCTGCCAAACCGTGAACGCAGGGTGGACTTCAGGGATACTTTCCTCGACTGGCAGCATCTAGCCGAGAGTCTACCTGGCAAGATCATTGAACCAGATGACGACGTCACTGGTAGCTTTGGGCCGCCCTATGTTCTAGAGTCCCTCGAGAAGCAAGAGGAGCCTCGGGGCACCAAGCCTTCCAAGAAACGACGTCGAGATGCCGATCCCGCACTCATTGCCGAGATTGAGACTATGAAGGTGTCAAGCTACAAACCACCTAATAACGGGCCATACCCCATCAACAACCCCAAGCTCAACACAGTGCGCTTCACCCCCGCCCAGATCGAAGCCATCACTTCGGGTACTCAACCTGGGCTCACTGTAATTGTTGGACCACCTGGTACAGGCAAAACGGATGTTGCTACACAAGTTATCAACAATATTTATCACAACTACCCCGAACAAAAGACACTTCTCCTCGCACACAGCAACCAAGCCCTTAACCAACTGTTTGCTAAGATAGTTGCCCTGGATATTGACGAGCGACATTTGCTGCGTCTTGGGCACGGTGAAGAAGATCTTGATACAGAAGGAAACTTCAGCAAGCATGGTCGAGTCGAGTCATTCCTGGAGAACCGAGACCGCTACCTTCTCGAAGTGAGGAAGCTAGCCAACAGCCTCGGCGCCCCCGGGGCCCACGAGAATTCAGCTGAGACGGCTGGGTACTTCAACACTGTTTATGTCGTTCCTGCATGGAACAGGTTCAAGAAGGTCGCCAATGCTGATCAATCAACTGCTGCCGACATCGTGGGAGCCTTTCCCTTCCACACATACTTTTCTGATGCTCCCCAGCCTTTTTTCCCTCCCGAGGCTGACAAGGAGCAAGTGCTTCAAATTGCAGAAGGCTGCTACCGTCACATCTCAAAGATATTTTCGGAACTGGCTGACGCACTTCCATTTGAGATCCTCCGACGAGATCGCGATAAGGCAAACTACTTGCTCACAAGCGAAGCACGCATTGTCGCCATGACGACAACACATGCAGCTATCAGAAGAGGCGAGATTGCATCGCTCGGATTCCATTACGACAACGTAGTTATGGAGGAGGCTGCCCAGGTGACAGAGATCGAGACGTTCTTGCCCCTGGCGATGCAGAAACCTCGCAATGGCAAAATGCCCCTTCAAAGAGTTGTTTTGTGCGGAGATCACTTCCAGAACTCACCAGTCATTCAGAGTCTGGCATTTCGTCACTACGCCAACCTTGAACAATCTCTGTTCTCAAGACTGGTTAGGCTTGGTGTTCCTACAGTCACGCTCGACCAGCAGGGACGTGCTCGTGGTTCGATCGCAAGCCTTTACCAGTGGCGCTACCCCAAGCTGCATAATCTTCCTGATGTGCAGACAAGTGCCGAGTTTGTCAAGGCTAATGCTGGATTCAAATTCGACTACCAGTTCATCAACGTGCCTGACTATAAGGGTCGGGGAGAGGCTGAACCCACACCGCACTTTATCCAGAACCTGGGCGAGGCCGAGTATGCAGTGGCCATCTTCCAGTACATGCGCCTTCTGGGGTACTCTGCTGACAAGATCACTATTCTTACGACTTATGCTGGTCAACGCGCCCTCGTGAAGGATGTGCTGTCGCATAGATGTGCTCGAAACCCTGTCTTTGGTCTGCCAAAGGCGGTAGCTACGGTCGACAAGTACCAGGGCGAGCAAAACGATTGTAAGTGAACCATTTGGCGTGTCATGACCAACCCTCAAGCTAACATTTACTTCAGATATTATCCTATCGCTCACTCGAACGTCGCGCGTGGGCTATCTACGTGACGTGCGACGCATGACAGTAGCCTTGTCTCGAGCACGACTCGGCTTGTACATTCTAGGCCGCCGTGAGGTTTTCGAAGCTTGCCCTGAGCTTCGACCTGCATTTGATCTGTTACTGCAGAGACCCGATAAGCTGATGCTGGTGACGGGAGAGCTCTGGCCCACGCAGAGGGAGGTTACACAAGAGCTTGGGGCTGTAGAGGGCGAAGTGCCAATGGAAGGCGTTGAGCACCTGGGCCAATATGTCTTTGAAATGACCAACACAAAGATCAAGCAGCTTCAGGCCGAACAAGGAGGACTCCCTGAGTCTATCATGGAAGAACCCGAAGACGGAGAGGGAGGGTATGGTGTTAATGATGAAGAGGATGACGAGGAGGAGAAAGAGGATATCGAAGCAGATATTTTGGAGGTTCGAGAAGGGGAGGAGAGATAGCGATTAAAAGTCATCTATTGTAGTATTCTATTCAGACGGCGCAGGACAGAGGAGGGCAAAGCTGTTACATAAGGGTCCTACAGCATGAGACCGAGGCACTAAATCTATACGCCAAACTTTGAGCCTCTGACCCGACTCTTCCCCGGGCCCTTGCCCGAGTACTTGAAAATATGCGTTCTTGGTTAGGAAGATCACTGTAGACGATGGCCGTTGAGCACACAAACTCTGGCGCCTCCAACAGGGACAAGGAGCGGGTGATCGGCAGCCTGCAGCGGTGGGATAAAAAAGAATTCTCAATCAAAATTTCAATAAATCGAACTCATATATGGACAATTATAAAACTTGGCTTCGTTAATTAAGGGGCAATTTATATAAAAAAATCCAAGTTCGATCTGGATATCACATGCCCGAAATATTCATAACTGAATTCCGAGCTCTGTGGCAGGTGGGTTAGAGAATAACTCGCACTCTGGGAGGACTTATGGCTAACATCTATTGAAGAGTACCTAAAGCTAGATAAAGATTTAGGTAAAGTGTAGGTGGTTCTTATCTGATATGGATGCTTGAAGGAAGTGTAAAGTGTGCTGGTTATTTTCTGACCCACCTGTGTGGCTCGACTGCACCATACTTTTTTCTTGCCAACTTTGACGATCATTTTTGCTATGCACATCATTGCATCACACGTTGATTTTCTAGTTAGTTCTTCCCAACCTGTGCCATTGGGGTTGATTGTGACTCGCCATAATCAGGTGACTGAAGTTTCCAGGAGATAATTGAACATGGAGATATAATAGAACATGATTTGAATTCTACTGTCGAACTTGAGACGAGGCACGTGAGATGCCAATAAGAAGCAAATGCTTCCGAGGTTTGCGTGCGGGTACAGTATGTTCAACGTAGGTGTTAGACCACCCACCCTGAAGTCAGTTTCATTTTCTCTGGAATGACTTCTGGTGTCAAATATCACCAAGACTTTACATACATACCTAGTAGGTAAGGAATGCTCTCTTGCCAGGGGGCGCCTCATAGCAAAGTGATGCTTGCTTAGGATGACTGGTAGGTAGCAAGGAAGTGGTGGTGTAAACAAGCCGTCCCACTTAGGTATACCTAGGGAAGACGTGAGGATATGACAACAATGACTGGCAATCGTGCACAAATTAGGAAACGACCGGTTAGGCAACCAGTGCTTGCTGTTGCTAACTATCTGTCATGCATACCTAGGATATGACTCTTTTCTTCATTTAATCATATCAACGCAGGCAGACAGACAGTCAAACAGGCAGTGTCTATGATGACGATTGTATCAAGCTCCTGTTATTTGTTAAAGTTTGGACTAGATTACACGTTTGGTGTAAATGTTATCTGTGCGCTCATTGCAACAATGCACCAATGAATTCGTACTTATTATTCTGCACTTTGTCCATTGATGAAATACAAACTGGTGAAAGTGGAGGATCTAAACCCGTTCATGGACAAAGGCATGTATGTCTTCCAGCGAGATCCGACCTACTGACCTACAGCCAGGCTCGGGTTACCCTTCTGGGCATAAAAACAAAGACAAAGAACAATTTGTCAGTCCTACTGCAACCTGCAAGAATGATATCGGACCGGACCTTACGGATTTAATACGTACTGTAGGTACCTTAGTGTGTGGTGCAGGATTGAGGTTGAACCGAGTTTGGCTCAGTTACCCAAGTGTTCACTGCGACTACTAAGGTTGGGTGAGTACGCAAACCCACTGGTACATAGACTACAGGCTACAGTATGTACAGTGGTGAGTGAGTCAGTGAGTCAGTTCAGTCGGGCAGCCATTTTGTAAGAACGAATCAAGTTGGAGCTAAATTCAGGATGACTGCTAGACAATCTATTATTCAGGGTCATTTTTCTTGGTCCGAAATGGAAACCCAAAGGACTGGCACTCCCTTTGTTGCTGCCCCTGATAATAAACGGATGCTTGAAATAACAAATATCCTCCTTTCCAACTCCCCGGCATGTCCTTGTCTATTTATCTCTTATTAAGCAGATGCCCAATTCTGGCCCATGCGCTCTCATCACCCACTCCCTTCTAGCCGATTCACTGTAGGTACTCGTCTCGAGTTGGATAATGAATGAAGGCTGGCGTAAGGCGCGGAAATGATATGTTTTCATCACCATTTCGGAAGTGCCGTGTGCTTACTATCTCGAGATCAGCCAGCCTCGAACGCCTTGTCCCGCCTGGCAGTGGATGGCCTTTCCAGCCATACATAAGGTTGTAGCAAACGTATCGAATTCATAACCTGAGTGAGTATCCGCCGTAATCGCTTGGGAGACAAGCACAGACAGACCGGCCCATCGGGTTAGGGGTCCGAGTATCTGTGTCCTTGCTAGCTTGGCTGGGTAAGGTCGTCAGGATATCATGGATATTCTATCAAATGGACGCCTTATTACACTCAACTGATGTCTCCTCTGACCTGGCGTTAGGTGTTGAAACTTCATGCCTGCCTACCTAAGTAGGTAGATATATGTACAATACAATGGATCCAACAATGTGTATGCATGTCATGCCATGGCATGTGATTAAATTATACTACATCGTGAACCTGGGTTTGGTATGCACACCTATCGTACTCCTATTTTGCATAAGCTGCCTCATAGTTATACCTCGTCCGAGATGTTTCCCATGTCTCAAACTATCGAGATTTTAGGCTGGGTCGCCTCCATCTGTTTGTCGCCTTAACTAGCGTGCCCTTGCCCGTGGGGACGGGATTGACGTAGTGGTCTTTGTGGGCGAATGGATGGAGAAATTAGATATGCGGCGTCTTTTCTTAGGTCGGGTTAACCAACCAACTGGAGACTCGATGTTTGGCTTTTCAGTGTGCTCTGCGCTTTTTGGTTGGACTTGGACTGTGCCTAGCAAAAAAAAAAAAAAAAAGCGTGGGAGGCTTCAGAAACAGTGCCCAACTCATACTTGACGCTGATTGACACTGTATATGCACACTGGAAAACTCTCTCCGTCAACAAACTCAATAGCGCCGTCGACAGTGATCACAGGTGACTCGCTCGCCCGAACTAATAGGCTCAACTACCTTGTTCGACACTGCTGATGGCACAGTGCCCAATTCTTAAATAGTCCTCCCGGAGAAAGCCCTGCCTCTCGCCCCTTCCCGCCCATCCTTATCATATCCTGCTGCCCAAATTTCTTTGCTGGCTTTCCAGTTTCTTGAATCCTCACCATCACTCAACCTCCCTGGTCCGGTGGAAAATATTCTAACCCGACCCTCTTCCATTTGCATCTGCATTGGATCACGTCCTGTGTGTGTTAATACCATCACAGAGACTCTCTCCCCTCTGTTCTTTCTTCTGTCGCTGCCGCGCAGGATCGTAGCTTGCAAAGTCTCGCCCGCGATCGCCTTTATTGGTACGACTCGACTTCACTCCTTGCTTGCTCGCCCTCTGTGATCGATTCGATTCGGCCTCTCTCGACTTCTCGAGCCCATCGAACTGCTGTCGTTTCTTTTCTACGAGATCTCTTCTCGCTGAGATCGTGGTGCTGCGTTTATTTATTTTTTTAAGATAAGAAGGATACGACTTGTGCGTCCTTCGTTGTCGAATCTCTGTTGCCCCGCCGCAACTTCGAATAATTCGACGTCCCAACCCGGCCCCCGGCGCCATCTATTCCGCTTTCTCCCTCGACGCCCACAAAAAAAAAATATCCCAACACCACCACACTCTCACATCGCGAACGGCACCGAACTCCCCTTATGACGTCGCCTGCCAACCAGCAGAACCCCATCCCGGCGAACAACACCCCCGCGACTACGGCTTCTTCGTATGCCTCTGCTGCAGGTGCGCCTAAGAAGTCAGCTCAGGCCCCTATAGTCGCAACTGGATCTCACCCTCCCGCGGTGGTTGGAGCTTCGTCTTCTTCGCAGAATGCGAAAGACGCCTCATCGTCTTCTGTGAACGGCAAACCCGCCGTCACCCCCGCTGTCCCTGCTGTTACTCGCAGCAGCGCTAACCTCAACGGTTCCGATCACTCTCGCAAGAGCTCCGTCACCATGGCTGCCAACGGTCCTAACAGCTTTGTCGCCAACGGTGGCCCTGTCACTACTGGCAAGCCCGGCATTCAGTTCGGTTACGACTCTCCCGCAATGGCCAGCAGCACACCTCAGTCCTCCAGTGCCGCTCCCATTCCTATCCCTGGTGGTGGAAATGCTCGAGTTCCTTCTCCTGCTCACTCACCTTCACCTATTCCTCAGCCTTCTGCCAGCGGTGGCCGACCTCCTTCCGGCCTCCAACAGGCAGGCGGAACAATGACTTTCGGTAGTCTCGGCAGCGATGGCGAGGTGGGTTCAAAACTCTCCCCCATGCCCCTCGTGGAACCATTACTGATTTATTTGCCCTATAGCGCCACATGAGACAGGGCTCCGCCCCTACAAACCCCAATGCACAGCCTGGAGCTCATTTTAGACGTGAGTCTGGTCACTCAGCGCAAGGCGACGGCGCTGGTCGAGGCAACTTCCAGCCTCAAGGTGGTCGTGGTCGCGGCTATAACCCCCACGGCAACAACTTCAACCAGCAGATGGGTTACCCTCCTAACAACCAGTTCCGCAACGGTCCTGGCCAGGGTCGTGGCATGCCTCCGGCCTTCCAGCCCCAGCCTCGCAATATGCCGTACCCGAACTCTCCTCAGCCCGCTCGAAGCCCGGCCCTCGTCCCCTCAATGCCGAATACTCCTAACATGCAGACTGCTACTATGCAGCCTAACATGGCTATGCAGACGCCTCCTCAATACCACTACCCGCCTCCTATGGCTCAACAACATCAACAAGTACAGTACCCCCTTTCTCCAGTTGATAAGCATTTTTCGAAAAACAGCAAAAAGAACAAGCAGAAGCGTGGCGACCTGGAAAAGTCGGTCCAGGTCGTTGACCCGCAAGATTCGTCACGAGATCTGTATAGCAATGAGTTTAACCAGCGTCGACGTTTCAGTAAACGTTCAGATCAAACATGGCGAGACCAAGACACTAGCAGCACCCGTGTACCATCTTCCAGCTGTCCCCAAAAACCTTATCCAGCCCTTTCCTTCAAAGATCCACCTGCTCCTTTCGATTTGTCACCAGAAGGTGGTTTGTTTGAATACGTGCTAACGTTGAAACCCCAGAATTACGGCTATCCTCCTGGTGCCCCGCAGGTGGATGGCTACGGACGCCCCTTGTCGATGCAATACGGTTACAACAATATGCCGTATATGGCTGCTCCTCCCAACCCTAACTCTCCAGGTTACGCCCAAAACTTCGCTGCTCCCTACACACAGCATAGCCACAGCATGTCGCGAACTCCTTCTCAGCCCGAGAGGCCGCCGAGCGCCAGCCAGCAAAACACCCCCCTTATCGTATCATCGGGTACCCCTCAGCCTCAAAACTCTTCCTTGAAGCCCACCGCGAACAGCTTCGTTAAGGTGCCCAAGAAGAGCGCGGCGATCCAGATCAAGAATGCTGCTGGCGAAGTTATCGACACATCCTCCTTCAAAACCCCCTCTTCTCCCGCTCCCAGTGTCCAGCAGTCTAAGACCCCCCCGGTGATTGCTTCATCTACTCCGCCTCCTAAGCCATCTACCCCTTCACACGGCCGCACTGACAGCCATACTGCTCCCAAGACTGCTAAGCAGATCCAGGATGAGCTTAAGGAGAAGATCAAGCAAGCCACACAGGCCCCTCCTAAGGAGGACAAACCGAAGCCCGCCGAGGAGCCTGTGGCCAAGACCGAAGACAAGCCTGCTGAGCAGTCCGAGGTCAAGCCTGCCGAGACTAAGGCTGAGCCTGCCCCCCCTGTAAAGGTTGAATCTGAGAGCAAGCCTGAGCCTGAGGTCAAGGCCCCTGAGTCTGCTCCCAAGACCGAGGAGCCTCAGAAGGAGGTCGAGAAGCCTGCTGAGCCTGCTAAGAACGACGAACCTGATGAGGATGAGATGGAGCGTATGATTCGTGAGATGGAGGAGGAGGACGCTCGACGTGAGAAGGCCGAGGAAGAGCACCGTAAGAAGATGGAAGCTCAGAAGGCCCTCGCCAAAGAACAGGCCGAGAAGGATCGTGTTAAAAATGCTGCTGAGGAAGATCGCAAGCTTCGGGAACAGGAGCGCGAGATGGAGCGTCTTGAAGAAGAGAAGGAGAAGCGACGCCAACAGGCTGAGTCATCTGGTAGCTCTGCTCCTTCAGTTGCTGACCTCCTCTCTAAGGCACGCAGCGGCAAGGAACCTGAGCCTACAAAGGTCGAGTCTGTCACCGACAAGCTTGCCAGTATGAAGATTGGTGGCGACAAGTCTGCCGATGCCCCTAAGCAGGACAAGCGCGGCGCGAAGCCTGCTGCTCTCAACTTGACGCCTCTCAACACCAAGCCCGTGGAGCCCGCCCAGCCCAGCGCCGCTCTGCAATCCCTCAAATCTGCCCGTTTCTTGAAGGTCATTGACCAAGACATCTACCCTGCTGGTATCAAGTCGCCCAACCCTGCTCTCAACGCAGCGGTCCAGAAGAAGGGCAAGACCTTCAAGTACGATGCGAACTTCTTGTTGCAGTTCCAAAAGGTCTTCACTGAGCAGCCTTCTCTCGAATTCGGCCAGCAGGTCAAGTCCCTCATTGGCGATGACCGCTCCAGGACCAACACTCCTGGCGGGTCTGGACGAGGCTCTCACCGTGGCCCAAGCTCAGCCGTTAGTGGATTCCCCATGGGCAGCTTCAATGCTCCTACTGCTTCCCGTACCCTCCCCAGTAACAGTACTTCTGAGCTCCGCTTCGCCCTTTCCAACCAGGCCCGACCTGGTTCTATGGGTTCCATGGGTCGCAGTTCCAGCGGTTTCCCCACAGGTGGTTCACGAGGACCTTCTCAACTACCTGGCTCTCCACGCGGCTCTCGTCGTGGTGGTGGTGGCAACAGCAAGCGTGGTCAAGAGGCAAAGGAAGCTCAGGCTGCTAAGACCATGCCTTTGACTGCTGGCCAAGAGCTCAAGCCCATTGCTCAAACTGCCAACGGCTGGAAGCCTACCAGTATTGGTAAGAATCCTGGCGCAGCTGCCCCCGCTGGCCACCTTGAGCCCGATATGGTTCAACGAAAGGTAAAGGCCGCGCTCAACAAGATGACTCCCGAAAAGTTCGACAGAATTGCGGATCAGATCCTGCTCATTGCATCCCAGTCCAAGGATGAGTCAGATGGTCGGACTCTTCGCCAAGTCATTCAGCTCACTTTCGAGAAGGCTACAGATGAAGCTCACTGGGCTTCCATGTATGCCAAGTTCTGCAAGCGTATGCTTGAGACTATGAGCCCCGATGTTCGGGACGAGCGTATCAAGGACAAGAATGGCAACATTGTCAGCGGTGGCAACTTGTTCCGCAAGTACCTACTCAACAGGTGTCAAGAGGAGTTCGAGCGTGGTTGGACTGTCAATCTGCCTGAGAAGCCTGAAGAGGAAGATGAGTCCGCAGGCAAGAAGACTGCCGAGGCCGCGCTCCTGTCGGACGAGTACTATGCTGCTGCTGCCGCCAAACGACGTGGTCTTGGTCTCGTCCAGTTTATTGGTGAGCTTTACAAGCTCGGCATGCTTACTGAGCGTATCATGCACGAATGTGTGCACAAGCTCGTCGACTATAAGGGAGTGCCTGATGAGGCCGAAGTTGAGTCGCTCAGTAAGCTGCTCCGGACTATTGGTGGCAACCTCGATAGCACTGAAAAGGGTCGACCTATGATGGATGCCTACTTCCAGCGCATCCAGACCATGATGGATCTTCCCGAGCTACCTAGCCGACTCAAGTTCATGCTTATGGATGTTATTGATCTCCGCAAGGCCAACTGGCATTCCAAAGAGACTAACAAGGGACCTAAGACCCTCGACGAGGTTCGAGCTGAGGCCGAGGCCGCTCAGGCTGCCAAGGCTCAAGAGGCTGCCCGCACCAACCAGCGAGGCGGTGGTCGCCCTCCTGTTGGACGCGGCGATGCTCGCAACTTCTCTGCTGGCTACGCACAACAGACCAGCAACCAGGTCGGTATGGACGACCTGCGCCGTCTGAAGGGCTCTGCCAATCGAACTTCAAGCGGCATCACCCTTGGTCCCAGTTCTATGCTCTCCTCTCGTAGCAACAGCGGAAGACGCATGGGACCTGGCGGTTACCTTGGTCCTCGTGGCGAGGACTCTGCTACTTCTTCACGAACTGGCACTCCTCCTACCCGCGAGAACACTTCTCACTCTAATGCATTCAGGTAAGAAAAAATAACGTTGCCCTATCATATCAAAACTTTAGTAGCTAACACTCACTAACTAGCCTGCTTGCCAACATGGACAGCGACCACCCAGCTTCGCCCCCGTCTACTTCTGCCTCCCCTGCGATGTCGAAGGCTGTCCCTGACAGTGATAAGAAAGAGAGCGAGTAAAAGTATTCTTCTTCCTTCGGTGTCTTGCATTTCGGCAGAATAGACTAGGCGGAGCTGTGTTTTCTTGCATTTACAGGCCTTTTTTTTCATCAGACGTGTCACAAAAGTTGAGCACTTTTCTTTGTTCCAGAACTCATGATACCTTGCCCATAGACAGACGGACATGATACCTCTTACCGTGGGAGGTGATCCTTATCTCGGATTAGGGGATTTCCTTCATCACTGTGCTCATTACCACCTATCTACCTGACCCCTTTCTGATCATGCTTCGAGTGTGTTTCAGTTCTTTAATGTTGTGGAGGATTTCCGGTTCAAGGGCTCAAGATGATTTTAACGTTGTCGCTTGCCAGCATTTATTGCTGGCTGTTTTATCTCCAAGGGTGGCTACGTACGTACGCACGAAAAAGGAGAGGTATTGATGGTAAGATGCGTCACGATAAATACGTCGCAACCATCATATACATACGATCTCAGGTTAGGCGGCGGAGGTGGTGTTCAGGGAATATGCGGTTGAATTTTATTTCGGAATCAATCAACGAGGCAGAACGAGGAAGGGGATGAAACGGAACGGAATGAAATGAAATGAAAGGTTTTCACGGTGCATTCTACTCTACCTCTGCCTCTCTGCCGTCTCATTATACGTGGACAGCCTCTGGCCATGCTTACGCCCCTTCGCTGGCTTTAGATGTTGTCCCTTATTCAACGCTGACGATTCACGTCACGTCACGATGGGACAGGAACAGATTCACAGAACAAGACCATGATTGATGATGACGACAAGGCTCTCTCCTCACTTCGCCTCATGGGCATATGCATTTGTGTACCAAGAAGGAGAGCAGAGCCGCTCGCCGATGGCTCTGTCACTTGGTGTATTATGTGTAGGGGCGTTCGGCCTGGTCGAGCTTTGACAATAGGGTCTTCACGATGCTTTTACTGTATATCATCTAATTTCGAAGGAGCATGGACCATTGGCAGGGAAAATTTACATATATATGTTCAAAACTTGCGGTACATGAACCGTCATGTCTCGATACGTGAATGACG
Source organism: Fusarium sp. NFCCI 5145 (assembly GCA_033439405.1). NCBI lineage: Eukaryota > Fungi > Ascomycota > Sordariomycetes > Hypocreales > Nectriaceae > Fusarium > Fusarium sp. NFCCI 5145. Next base: position 1,455,005 of record JAWDHB010000352.1, read on the forward strand.
CATACAGCCAGGAGCGCGTAGCAAGGACAGAATCTTGGGATAGGATGCAGGAAAATTATCATTCCTCGAGTTAACGAACTATTTACTTTATCTTGAAACTGGATATGTTACCAGATGTTAAGGCTGTCTGTCGCTCGACAAGCGTTAGTCTCCTCAAAACTCCCAGAACGCCATCCAGACTCGCCGCCTGCTCTTCTGCCTGCTAAAGCCCATCATTACGGACTGGAAAACCTGCCAATCTCCGTGTTCATTCTATACAAATCCCGCTCATATAAATATGATATGCCTAAAACGCCGATTACCCAGAAATCTAATGCCATGACACAGTCATACACATCCGGTCATGCTCTCAACACGCCCCTATACCAGTGGCTTGAAGCCCAGCTTAGTGAACAGAGTGTCCATGGCTACCCATTGTCGACCACACTTGTCGAGATACTTGTCAACGATGCCCTTGACATTCCCGAAGCGCGCGCGGTTGTGTTCAGCCAATGCGAGGACGTTCTCGCGGTCTTGTCTGGACATCTCGGAGGCTGCAGCCTTGGTCTTTGCCTTGTCTACATCCCAGAGACTGGCGAAGTAGAGGAGTTGGGTGTAGATGGCCTTTTCGGTATACTCGTAACGCATTCGACCCAGACAGTCTCGTGCAAGTCCCTTAGGACCTAGGCAACGGGAGCCATAGACACTCATTTGACGTGTTCGGTTTCCACATTGACTATCATCACAGACTAGCCAACCCTCGTAGTACCGGCTTGTCTGCGTACGGATGGCGTGCTCCATCTGAGCTACGACAGAGAGTGTAGAGATAATGCTACCGCAACTGCAGAGGACACCCGACTGAGATACGCGATCAGGGGATGTACCAAGACCTTCGAATGTGAATGACGTCTTGCATTTACGGCAACGCAAAGACAGACGAGCACAATCACCGAAGCGGACCTCATCGGGAATTTGAGAGTCCAAGGGGTGAATCTCAAGGTCATTGCTTGAGCTATTCTGCTGGGTCTGGAACGAGCTATAGCGCTTGATGTCGAGACCAAGGTGCTCCGCCAGCTGGGACGTTGATGTACCAACAATGTTGGCACAGAGACGCTCAACGGGAGGGAAAATCTGCTTGCCAATGTACCACTCAACATCAGGCAGCAGCGTAGAGTCTGCCTTGAGATCGCCAGGAGTGTAAGCTCGCTTAGGAGCTGGCTCAGAGCTCTTGCTGTCACCTGTAATCACGTACGCGATGACATCTCCCTTGCGAACAGTCTTGCCCTTGGCCATTTCACGGAGAGCGACTTGAACCTGGGGCATCGAGTTGGAGTCGGGGTAGTCCTTGGGTGCCTTTCCGAGTTGTGTATGAATGATATACTTTTGAACGGGAATAGTTTGCTCCCGCATCTTACCGGCAATTTCACTCAAGTACTCGTGGATTCGGGCGACGGAGACTTCGGTGTCATCACCAGAGAGAATCTCGTTGAGGAGGTGTTGGGAAATCTCCTTGGACAGGGCACAGTATTCTCGACGCTTCATGTCGAGACCCTTGATTTCCATCTTCTCGATGAATTTTCCGTCCTTCTCCACAAGATTGATAGCAGCATACTTCTTCTTAGCTTGGAGAAGAATGCGGCGGAAGACGTTGTCGATATCAATCTCAAGCAGCTTGTACTGTTCGTTGACAGACTTCTTGAAATCGTTACCAACCTTGAACGCATCGGCGACGTTGTCCACGTTGGCATTGATCATGACGGAATCAGTATCACCGTAAATAACCTGCAGAGAGTTGCTCTCGGCAAGCTCCTTGGTACTGCGAAGAATCTCACGACCCTTAAAGGTTGTTAAAACAGCCAGAGGACGAGCGTAGAAGCGTGACTTGGTATAACCCAAACATCCGTACATGGAGTTGGCAGTCAGCTTGAGGGCCAGCTGCTTGATATCCCATGTGGCCAACTCCTCAGGGGTGGCCTTTTTATCCTTCATGAGACTCTTGACCTGTCGACGACGGCTGACGAGAGTGGCAATGAGCCTGGGGAGGATACCTTGATCTTGGTTGGTAGGAATCTCAGGGACCTCATCTTCCTCGTCGTTCTACAGATATGATTAGACTTGAACCTGATGTCATGGCCTTGAAGCACTTACTGTAACTGGCCTATCCACGGTTGTGAAGCAGATATTGAACTCTTGGATAATGGACGGATACAGGGAGTTGAAATCCATGACAAGCACGAACTTGTCATAGAGACCCTTCTCTGGCTCGAAAACTAGACCACCCTTGTACTTGTCCTTCTTCTTTCCCTCGGCCGCTTCCTCCTCGCGTTGTGCTTCTTCGGCGCGCTGGCGGCTGCGGAAGGTCTGCTTGTCAGGGCAGATGTACTTGTTGCGGTAGAACTCGTGGAGCAAAATGTATTCGTTTCGCTCCGCGCGGGTTCCGGTCAGAGTTCGAGCCCATGAATTTCCTGCCAAGTTGGTGAGAACCTTGGTCAGGGGCAACATCTGAACACTCAGAGACAGGGCGGCGATGTAGTGTGTGTCGGCCTCCATATGAGTGATGTAGTCTAGAAGACCCTGCTTCTCCTTGGCCCACGTCTTCAGAGCGACTTCATTATCGAACTCACGACGTCGGTTGTCTCCAGAGAGGTACAGGCTGCACATCTCTGTCAGACTCCACGACTGACACTTGAACATGACGGACTTTCCGGCATCGTTGGCAAGATCACACAAGAGACGTCCCGAGAGGATCTGTCGTTCAGCAAAAACATTGCCACCAGTCTTGCCAATGGAGGACGGCCACTGAGTACGGCGGAATCTGCCTAGCCTGGACCATCCAGGGATCTTCTTCTCATGCAAACGGTTGAGGAGGACGCTGTAGTCCACGCCCTCCAGTTGGTGACCGAGAATCACGTCTGGGTCTGCGACATCGAGTTGAGCCAAGAAGAAGGCGAGGATGTCGGCCTCTTGCTTCTTCAAGACAATCAAGCCGCGATTTCTCTTCTTGGCAAGCTGGTCAAAGCCCATAGGGAAGGCTTGGCCGTGTGGGCGGATTACAGTAAAAGTTCGGCACGGTAGCTTCTCTGCGGGTGTAGTATCGCTGAGGGATATCTTTTCGTAGATTCTTGCACTGATAGCCAGAATCTCCTGCTTGTTGTCCTTTTCGTTGAAAGCAGTCCTCAGAGAGACGCTCATCAGAGTCAGGGGAGGCGCATCAAGATTGTCAGACTCGCTTAGAACTGAAACCATGTTGGGGTGGTCAGCCAAAACTTCAAGTTTACAGTGTGAGGCGTTCTTGAGCTTATCGAAATCGGCATCCTCAATCTTGAGCCAACATGGACCCATGATGTTCTTCCAGAGAACAAACTGCTCAAAGAGAGCTGTGTTGCTACCAAAGACGTGAGAATAAGTCTCGCCTGGTCTGTTGGGGTCGACTTCTGGCTCTGCCATAAACGTTAGCTAATTCTAGTTGGCTTAGAGAATAATGAAACATACTGTTATAGGGGTAGAGAAGCTTCATATACTGAGCTTCTTTGGGAACATCAAGAAGCTCAAAGGCGTACTTTCTGGTACAGGCCTTGATCTTGTACATGCCAACGTTCATTTTTGTCATCAGAGTGTCAATTTCGTCATACACATTCATCATCTCGACTTCATTGCCTGTCTCTTCGCCATCTTGTAGACGATGCTGGCGCGGGAGGAAGTAGAGCTTCCTCAGGATGTTGTCGACTTTAACAAAGCAGCTGACATGTGATCTCGTCTTCTTGTTAAGGACTTTGCCGAAAAGACAAAGACTGCCGTTGACCTCGGTGTAATCGGTCCAGAAAAAGTTGAGACTGCCGTCTTCCTCAATGGCATCCTTGTAATCAATTTTGCCAATGGTCTTTGGTTCTGCAGGCGAGCTTGTGACGACATTCAGTCTCTCTGTGAGGGCATTCCAAGAGGTTGAGTCGACTTGAGCGCCATTGGGCTTTACGGGAGAGGAGCTGGCAGGCGTCGAACAAGACTCTGACTTAAGGATCTTCTTGATTGGTCTTGAGCTTGCCAGGTTAACACTGGTTGTTGCAATAGCGCCAGCGTGTGCAACTTCCATCATGTCTTCATCGTCATCGTCATCTTTTGACTCCTGTTTGACTTGTGCCTTTCTTTGTGCTACCTTGGCAGCAGGCGAAGATGGCGCGGGGTCGCTCATGGGGATATCAGCAGTTTCGAGGATGTCATCGTCGACAGGGGGGATGAAGCCATCATCGTCGCCAATGGCTGGTGAGGAAGGGGACGGTATCCGGGTATCGAGTGTTTTGGTCTTCTTGGGGATGGGTTCAGGAGCAGGCGAAAAAGCCCTTGCTTTTCGACGGCCGCCTGACCTTTCGACTCTTGAAATATGAGTAGGTGCTGGGATGTTATTGTCAACCTCGCCAAGGAGGTTTGAGAGAAAGTCATCGTCTTCCTTTGTTTTGACGACCTGGAATTACAGCCAGTCAGTCGATAATCCCACAATCCTTCGGGTGAAATGTGTACCTTGGGCTTTGGCTGGGCCCTGTTGGCGCCCTTGAAGTATTCACTGATGTCTCTGTCGTTGGCATCTCGCTTGGCTTGTTCCTCCTGACGATTTTTCTTGGCTGCATAATATGTGAGTATGCGAGGATTTGTGGAGAAGGATTTCTGCTGGAGAACTAACCAGCTTTACTAGGTCGCCCACGAACGGCAGCCTCTTCTTCGCTTTCCGAATCATAAGCCTGCACTCGATCCCAGTCTTCACGACCATCATCTGCGTAACCTTCGCCATTGTCGTCGACAACAAAGTCGTCCTGGTTTAATCGATCTCTAACAACCTTCTTGTATCCATCCTCGTCAACTTCGTCGTATAGATTGTCGGCGTCGGCAACTTTGTAAGTATCGAAGGCCTTCTTGCCAGACTCTCGAAGAGCCTTGAGCTCAGCGAGCCGAGCCCTGTGAGACATGATGGGAGAAGATTTTAGGCCGGTGGCATATCAGATAGAGAACGGAAGGAGGCAAGGGCTTTGAACGTCGCTGATTCAATTGTGTCTTGCTAGCGATCGTGGTGTATGAAACTGTTGATATCGAGACTGGAGGTGGTGGAGGGAGGTACTGTACTGTGCTTGGTCCCCCGGTAACCAGTGCTGCTCATTTAGAAAAGTAGTTAGGGAGACGCGTCAAAGCGCGCCCGACCCCCCTGCAGTCGCGTCTCGACTCGTGTTAACGGTGGGGCCACCCGTAAAGTGCCTCCAAGCAAGAGCAGCCAATAGGCACTTCGAGATAAACAATACTAGACATCAAAGTACCCTCCCCCCTTCCGCTGGAGGTACTTTGCGATGCATAAAGTGTTCTTGCATAAATTGGGATCACAACGCGACCTTTCACTATTACCTGCACTACCGGTACGGAGTAGTGCTAAGATTTCAAAGCTAACTGCACCACTCTCCTTATAAGCAAGATTAAGTACTCAATTAACTTATATAGGCTTATAAGAATTAAAAATTAAAGTTAAAATTCTAAATAAAAGCTAGCTAAAGGTTAGCTAAATGTTAGGTTATATAAGCAATTTTTTATATATGAATCTTGTTTGGGGAGATAGTGTAGTTAGTTATTTTCGCAATAGGTGCTCACTCGTAAGGAAATGCTCGTTTTTCGATCTTCTTCACCATGACTGGATATTATCAGTTGTATATGTTCTTCCGCTTTATTAAGAGCAATTAACTACTTGTGAGTATCAGCAGAATGATAGGACGTTAGGCGAAAGTACCTACCTTCTCTCCTCTCCATAGGTACTCTGCCGCCCAACTTCCGTGCTGGGACAGCCCCGCTCGGGCCAGGATGAAGCCGTTTCCTCCGTATACTCGAGTTCGGGCTCTAGTTCACTCATTGGTGAATTACGCCTTCCATCAGGTGATACTTCTCTCTAAAATACTCTCGGAAGGACCTACCTGGCTACCCATGATGAGAGCTGATAAGGCAGTCAAAAGTAAGGAACCAGGCCATTCGCCTTGCGTTCATCCTACCTATAATACAATGAATGCCTATGCCAGAAACCTAGGCCATCAATCACCTTTATTTAACTTACATCCAATCAACCCTCAGAATTGGTGATATCGAACCATCAAGATTGGTTTATTTTCTCCGCATCATTCATACCCGCCGCCATCAATACTTACATCATGCACAATAGCATCTTCAGTTCCTGGCGAGCGAAACTCAAAAAAAGCATCCAGCCTCAGTCTCAGCCTCACAACAAGTTCGGCAGCTAGAGGCTCCCACCAAATCGCCGCAGGGCTCGTGTCGATAGGTCCGAGGAGACTGATTGTAAAGGTCATAACGATAACAAGTCGATAAAGCCCGGTGGTGAGAGATCAACTTCGCAAAGTTCATCGTATTCTCATATTGCTCGATGGTTGAAACCGAAACGGCGAAAAACTGCTTCGACTTCTACTAATTTGGAACCGTTATCCGTTTCAGAAGTCCCAGGAGTTCCCAATCTACTCAAGGCAGGTCAGTAGTATTGATTGCTTCTCTCTCTTATGCTATTTATCTTATCTTATTCTCGTTTAGCTGAAGACTGTTCCTATCCCCATACAAACCTCAGTGATGCATTTCGGCATGCTAAAGAGAGATGGACTCGAAATGGAAGTTCTTCAAGTAACTCTTCAGTCCTTCCACCCGAGTCACAATATACTCCCCCTGGGTCATCCAAAACGTCCCACAATGACTTCGGACCAGTGCTATCCTTGCACGTCATTCAAAAGCATCCGCCCCAACTTGGCCCCCTCCCTGACCTGTCCGGCTGCAGCCTTGAAAGATCATCGACATTACGAGCTTGCATAGGAGGGGCCTCGGATGGCACACATGTTGAACACAAACCCTTGCAGCCCTCGCCAACGACGACCATGCGGGAGATGGCAACCACAGCCCGGATCGCGGTCCCGCCAGTCGCTACATTGCAACCACTCCAACGGAAGAAAAGGAAATCCTGCAGACCCATGACCTCTGGCTATATGGCGAGCCCTGCCGCCAAGACGGACTCGCTCCATCACGTTGTCAAACTCGGAGACTGCTACCACTTACAAAGAGACCGACTTCCGTGTACTTGGAGACAGAGTGACTCAGATAAATATCCAGCCATTGGGAATGATATCACGCGAAGTCTAAGTCGAGACTCGCAATCGAGATGTACCTCTATCACTACTCTTCAACTACCACCGAGTGTATTCGAGAAATCTCCCATGTGTGAGGAAGATTGGCACCCCGCGCGCTCAGCTGCAAATGAGCATTTATCCAATTCAGTCACCTGGCTATATCCATCGAATCGATCTTTCAGCTAAGAGAGAAATATTAAATACCCCAACATGGTCTCGAATTATGTGTTCAGACTCCCTATGTTTGGCCTCAAGCTGGTAATGTTGCTGGGTAATTCAAGGCCAACTTGTTGTACAGGTTAGACCTGGCAAGTATCTTAATGGTGCTGGTTATAGAATAGAATGCCTTCGACTTAAAGAAGAGGATGCACCGGTTTGTTCTCATACAAGACTAGAAATAGAACAATCAATAAATTGGACAATCATCAAGGATCCCTGGGTTCTATCCTTGGGCTTAAGGCTGTATGAACGATGAACCATCAGATCGAAAAGAAACTGGTGAAGTACTTTTTTGATAAAATGCATCTGAATGGAATTGTCTACCAATATAACCCAAGACTTCATATTCGTCAAGGGGTGTTTCTTTTATATACAAAGACCCGCCCTTGTCCACCGAAACGCCACGTTACGCTCCATGCCCTTGCGCCATGTTTTGCATCTATCGTACACACATCAGACAGATTTTACACGAGCATTGTCTTTCGGACGCTCTTTTTAGCTACTCAATTACCACGCTGCCTTCAGTTTTGCAAGAAGCTGAACCTTCAGACTACCACGGGCGTTTCTGAAGCCTCTGAAGCTTCTCCTCAAGCTCCTTGTTACGTCTTCTGTCGTAACGAGTGGGGTTCCACTCAGATCCGGGGCCTGTGCGTCTGTCATTGGGCCTGTCGTTCCTCCTGTGGACGTAACTCTCGTTGAATGTGCCGTGGCCGTTTTCGTCATAACGTCTTTTTAGACCTCTATATAACGGTTTGTTCTTTGGCTGTCCAGCCCTAGTCGTGTCCCAAAACTGCCCCATGTTCATGGACTCGCTGTTTGTGGACATATCCTCCTCCGCTGTGCCACGACCCCGTGTTCTGCGCAAGTTAGGTTCCTTCTCCTCGCGATTGGCGAAGAAGTCGTTGATCTCGCGGTTGATGCGGCCACCGACAGAACGGATCTTCTCAAGGTCTTCATCAGGGAGCATTTCTTGTTGGATGACCTTGTTGAATGACCCATACATGATACGCGCGAGAGCGATGACCTCACGCTGTTCATTGTAGAGAACCCCCTTTTTCTCATCTGTGTTGGCCTTTGCACCCTTGAAATAGTGGTCGTGGAGTCTGCGGTAGGGTACCCACAACCGATCAAGCGCATTGGTGATCTGTATGCCGTAATCACGCTTGGAGTCAGCCACGTCGCCTTTTTCGGCGCGAGCGCGGAGATGGAAGTGGTTGGTTTGGGCGACATTGAGGTACAGGCGCATGGTGTGAGGGTCAGGAACCTCGAAGTTGTTCATCATGCTGTCGAGAGCACGATCGGCGTTCTTGTTGACATTTGGGTTGATGTTATCGCGAACACACGTTTCCATAGCCATACGGTAGAAGCGTGCATTGTTAATGCTTTTGGGGATAATGTCGAGAATCTCCGTTGCGTGGCCACTAGCCTTTGCTTGCTTGAGGATGGCAAAGAGGCGCATCCAACAGTCCCTATCAGGTTCAAGGCCATACTGGCGGATAATGAAATTCCAGTACTTGATACCAAGGCTGCTCAGCTTCGTCTGATACACAACCTGCAACAATAGAGACAGGGTGTTATTCCCAGGGTTGGCATAGACACCGTTGTTGTCCCTTTTGACCACTTCACCTGTGCGAGCGTCCTGCTTGCGGGCGTCTTCAGCAGACATTCCCTGGACTTCAGACAAATTTGGGATGTTCATGGTCTTTTCGATAAGGTCAAGAATTTCCCTCTTCCCAGCGAGGTCGGTTGACATGAGCATCAAGCGGCCCATTGAGCAAACAAGCTCCTCATCGATAACTAGTCGCCCTTGTCGCCATTTGCTGATAACCTCTGACCAGATAGCATTGCCGCGTTGAATGGCATTATTGGCATTGTACTCCTTCTGTTCGGGAGTTAATTCATCCATGCCATCAAGAGTATTATATCGCAAAGCATTGAGGACAGTCGTGTAAGTGTAGGAAGTGGGAGATCGGGTTGACTCGTTGAGAGTGTCGACAATGGAGAACATGGAGTCCATATCGCCTGCTCGGTTGCACACGTTGAGCACTGCATTGAGGTGAGTGCTGTTTGGCTCCAGGCGGCTATCCTTAAGGAGGGCATTGTAGTGCTTCACAGCCTCAAAGACTGCGGTTTTGGGGTGTTGCGACTTGGCGAGACCACGGAACAAGGTGGTATAAGTTTGTGCATTAGGAAATTGTGCGCGCTTTTTCATCTGATATCAGGTTAGCATCTGAATTTCAAGACTATATTTAAGCTCAAGTTTGCCTCATTCAACAGCTTGATCGCTCTCTTGACTTGCTGTTGGTTCAGTAAGTGGTCCATCAGCAAATTCCACGGCACAACCAATTGCATGGTCTTACTGCCTGTTTGCACAAGTAGGTGAGCCTCGTCAAATTTGCCTCTTCCTAGCGCCTTCTTGACATATTCCGTAACTTTCCAGGGGTCGTTGTTTAGATACTGCAGCTCCTTGCGGACTGCTCGTTCCAACTTCGATTTTTCGTTCTTTTGCGATATAGAGCCGTCGACGAGATCATCATCAACATCGAGGCTTTTAGGTGCATCCTTGATTGCAGCCTCCACAGGGTTTTTGTCTAGAACTGTAGGCGTCGCATCGCTAGTCGGCACTGATGTAGTCGTCAAGTTGAATACTTGTTGTGAATGGTGAAAGGAACGGGCCGGAAGAGTAAAAGCAGGTCGAATTGCCAATATCTGCCTCGGTACGAGCTGTAACGCTCTGCGCATGCATATGCCGCCATGTAATAACTTGTCAGCCATGGCAGAGATGCTGATTGTATGGTCGCACATACACAGTAGAAGCTGGTGGAGGAGACTAAAAAAATCTCTTATCTTATCAGCCCAGAGAGGGCGTCATCTTGACTGGCCTGGCGCTTAAATTGCCGCGCTCGTTGATGCCAGGCCTCCTAATTGCATAGAGCCACCCCCTCCCTTCCCCTGCAGCCCGCTAACAGCTCTGGCTCATTCTAATTGGAGACGCGCTTCGCGGTCGCAGCTGAATCCAATCCAGTCAACGTTTCTTTTCTTTTAACCTTTCTAGGGACGGACGAGACAAAACAAGCGAATTATTGATCCCCGAGGCATCATCGTTTATTTTTCTTCACTCTCCATTATCGTCCTTCAAACGTGTCTAGGACCGTTCCTCTATTCAAACGACACATTCAATCATGGCCAAGATCGCTTCAGACTTCGAAAAGATTATCAACGAAGGTAAGCGGCAACTCTCCCAATCCCTCTAAACACCATCCTTTAACATCACTTTCCAGGGCGCGAGCGAAAGAAGAACGAGGCTCTCGCCGATCGTATCTTCTCCAAGAACCGTCGCCAAAGCGCCCCCTCCAAGCTCAAGTCAGCCCCCGGCCCATCACTAGCAAGCCGCGTCGGTGTCAAGAAGGTAGATACAGCAAAAGACAAGAAGAGAGTAGTTGAAGCCAACCTTTACAGCAACGAACTTCCGCTATAAGCACCAGACCAATCCATCCAGCTCCTGGCAACGTCAATGGCGAATGGACTCATGACCTACACCACTCCGTCTCAGGCGACCTGAGCTCCCGCATCTCGGCTCCCAATGCCACCAACAAGAGAGCCAACAACCGCCGCGCCGCTCGCCTTTCCGCTGCCGTTGATCGCATGGACACTTTAGGCGATGCGCCTCAGCAGGTCAATATCGTAAAGCCAAAGGGCAACGCCAATAATTCGATGGGTATGACTATCCGGGGTCTCGCAGGGCCATTCACTGTTATGGCACAAAATTTTGCCCCCGGTACCACGATCGCTGATATCGAGAGCGCCATGACTCCTGTTGGTGGCGAGATTGTGAGCTGTCGAATTGTCAAGTCCAACCCCATTCTCATATTCGAGATGGCTTTCGCCTCCCGCGAGGGTGGTGAACGAGTTATTGAGACCTTTAACGACAAGACTGTCAGTTTACCCTATCGTCATTCGAGAAAGTCTTGCTAACGTTCCCTTCAGGCCGATGGTAGGATCATCAAAGTCTATCCCAAGCTCGGAGCCCCTTCCAGCACCACCACGAACAATGCTCCCAAAAATGCACCAAGTGGTCCTCGTGGTAACCGCGGAAACAGAGCGAATGCCGACGACAACATTGTCGATGGATCGATGGGATTCCCTGATCTAATGGACACATCTACCGCAAACGGCTCATCAAGGAACAACCAGCTGTACAGCGATAAACTCGTGGGCGGTAACCGAAGGGGTCGGGGTGGCCAAAGGGGTCGGGGTGGACGATAATCAAGCGTCGCGTCTCTCTTTCTCTTTCTATTTGATCCTTGATTTACTTAACCTGTCTGAAAGGTGGCTTCTGGAGAATGACTTGGGTGGTATTATCAGCATTAGAAAAGCTGGGTTCTGTCATTGAGAACAGGGAGAACGGGGTCGCAAGTGAATGATTTTCTTTTTCTTTTGGCTGGGCGTTTGGGGAGGCATTAGGGCAATCTATTTGATTTTTCTCTTTTCTGATCCTTTTTTTTTGTTGCAATTCAGGCCTGGTATGGATACGAGCCATATCGTCCGACAGCACTTTCCTTTCTCATACCCTGGCGAAGGGCATCATCTATCACACTGGGGTCCAGAACCGAGTCATGTTCATAAGGGGTAATTCATGATATTTTATACCTCGATTCATCCTCCAAGATTCGACCCCTGTGAAACCCTTCCCCCAAAAACCAAATGACACCAATACAACTACACGATGGGAATCGCAACCCAAGAGCCTTACCCCATGATATGCCAAGCGCGGTTCATCCTTATACACCAAAAAGTCGAGACAAGAATAACAATATCTACAACCAGGCTACATATTGCCAGGCAGGAATCAGGTTCTGCCAAGATTTGACAACTTTGCACCATGTTGAATTCCTGGCGAATCATCCCGTCCCTCCAAGTGCTATACTGGCGACAGTAAAAAATGTCAAAATGAAAGCCACCGCCCAAGGGTAAGCCCATGAATCCCCGCGGCCGTTACTGGGGCGTGTCTCCATCGTGTCAACCAAAGAAATCATGTAAACGAATACCACCAGCCTCATCATGGATCTGTACGATTCGACCCAAACCCTTTGGACCAAGTGTTGAAAGCATTGCAATCGAGTCTGTCAAGTTCCTTTCTTCGAGCCCGTTGAGTCCTTGGCACTAAAGTCCCCCTTGCCAGACCTTGAATAGGACCTGCACCTCTTGTCCGGCTTGCTTCCGCCGAGTCGATTGGAATAGCTTTCAACACATCAACATGGCGCGGGGCATCTTGCCTCGTCAGTGCTTGAGCTTCGAAGGGAGGAAAGAACTCCTAGTATATTAGAATCAACATGGAGTTTGCTTCGTTACCAACCATGAGCTTGGGGCTATTGTACGCTGTTATGAAGAAACTTCGGCGGTAGGTCTTCGTTTATCGAGTGAAGTCGCTCGTATCACAGGTTGGCACGGACATCTGGTCCCTCGTTAGGCTAGGCCACTTCAATGCCAGGTATTCTGGTTTCCCATAAAACCTTCTTCCAAAGTACGCTCCTCCAAGTTGCGGATGAAGTCTCTGTTGCCCCGGCCACCCTGTTGCACACGGCTACCTCTTCGTGCCGCTCGGTTATCGATACTCCCAGATGCCATGCTTTCTCCAGTGGGTGGGTAGTACGCCGGACTGGGCTGTAGACGAATTGGTTGGCTGGGGTCAAGATGGCTGGCAACTCGTTGAATAGCAGCAGGAATACCGCTTTGCTGCTGCTCCATGGTTGAAGCGCGTTGACGTGCTGGTCTCATACCACCCTGCTGATGCTGATACATGTTGGGTTGAGACATTTGGGCATATTGTCCTTGGGGTATCTGCTGAGGCGGTTGGGACATAACCATCTGTCCGTACTGCCCGTGCTGTTGCTGACCGTAGGCAGAGGGCATACTGGCATGACTACCCCCGGGAGAATACATTGAGTTGTTGCCGTACATCTGCGGTTGCGAATGTCCTTGTGGGGCGTACTGGTTGGCGTTCACGTTATAGGGGCTGGGTGCAGCTGAAGCAGCCTGATGTTGCGCGGCTGCCGCTTGCGCCCGTTGCTTGCTGAGCGCCTCGGCTTGCTGCTGCTGCTGAGTGCCAGGTGCTGGAGACCTGTTCAATGAGCTTGCCTTCAAATTCATTGGCGGTATGAAGGGGCCTGTGAACTTCTGCTGAGTGATGAACGGATGTAGCTTGGCTTGCTGTGGAGACCATCTCTCTAGGGGGTTGATCGTGAGAAGACCGCGAACAAAGTCAATGAACGCAATGCGATTGTTCATTTCTATTTCTGTTAGCATCCACAACCGTCAGTGCACTGGCTCGAATCTTACCTCTATCGATCTCGCTCTGCTTCATGTTTTTCCGGGGCATAGGGTAGGACTTGATGATCTCGGGAAGGGTGTTGGCTTGGAAATACTTCTTGCTAGGCTGTTCCTTGGTGCCGCGTTCTCGGGCGTATTGCTCCATGGGCTTGAGTTGGTACGTCCGCCGCCCAAACTCATCTTGTCGCTTTTCAAAAAAGTCGCCCGCCTGTTTGCCCATCTCGATCATCCAGTTCGGAGGGTTGCCTAACATTTCGACGATTCGCGAGACCTGGTTATACTCAGAAGATCCCGGGAACAGGGGAAGTCCCAGGAAGAGTTCCACCACAATACAGCCCAGGGACCACATGTCGATAGCCGACGAGTAGGGAAGACCAAGAAGGACTTCCGGGGATCTGTAGAACCGTGATTGGATATACGTGTAGACGGTTTGTCGCTCGTCGCAGGCTGAACCGAAATCAATAATTTTGATGATGGGGCTTTCGAGATTCTTGAGAAGAATATTCTCAGGCTTCAGATCGCAATGGATCAGGCGAGCCTTGTTAAGTAGTGCGAGACCGTTGAGGAGCTGCTGGGCAAAGACGCGAACCAAAGTAGTGCTGAGTCCTCGGAACTGGTTCTGCTTGATAAGCTCATAAAGGTTCACGCTCAAGAGCTCGAAAACGAGGCAAAGATGCTGACGATGGATGAAAGTATCCTTCAGGCGCAACAAATGGTGGTCATCGTTCTTGTCCAGCTTCGTGTTGAGCTATATGTTGTTAGTGCCCGCACTCAAGTATAGGGTTGACAATCGCGTACCAAATCGAGGACTGAAACCTCCATCATACTCTGGTTGAAGTAGGCAGTGCGGTTCTTGATGACTTTAACAGCTACTACCTCTTGTGTCTTGAGGTTCTGGCATTTAACGACCTGACCGAAGGTGCCCTGGCCCAAAACATCCAGAATAAGGTATCGGTTCCTAGAGAGTGTTAGAAACAGAAGTATCATGTATGAGCTTGACTCGACATACTTGTGGCCAGCCTCTTCAGACCCAAGAATGTCGTTCACGTAAAGGATGTAATCGCTGTCTTCGTTATCGTAGCCGTCATTCTTAGTACCCTTGCTAGGCTTGGTCAGGACTCTGCGGGGATTGCGCGACGATTCATATTTAAAGCTGGGGTTGCAAATGCGATAAGTAGCTGGCAATTGAACAGTGAGAGCCTGGAGGGGCTGTTCGTATGGTAAGCAAAAGTTATACAATAGACCGAGAAAATAGGAAAACCTACGCTAATGAAGCCGCCTTCAGGATTGGCGCGACGGAACGCGGGTTGTGAATTGACCTTGGGTTGCAGATCTGCAGAAGACGACAATTGTTTAAACTCTGGAACTGGGCCCCTGGTCACTTGCTGGGGCACAGGTCGGCGAGGAGATTTAGGGTCCAGGTTAAAGGCAGCATCAAGATTGCCGACAGCGGAAGAAGGATAGTTTTCCTGGTGACCGGCGGACGCGTATGGGTTGATGGGGGGGAGATGTTGGCCTTGCTGATGTTGACGGGCGCCGGGGAAGTATGGAGACTGAGAATAATCGGGCTGGCGTGTGGGCGACTGTCGCTGGGAGGTCGGGCTGGTGAATTGGCTATTGGAAGCTGACTTGGGCGCGTAAGGTGAAGTGGGGGACAGGGCCTCCATGGGTGAGTATCGTTGAGCGGCAGAAGAAGACTCTGGGGGAGAGTGAAGGTTAACAGGGCGGCTGCCCGACAGGTGAGACTGGTGATGGGGCCTCATGGGGTACTTGATACCAGCATGAGCATCGTGGGCATCGTGCATAGCGACGTCACCGTTACCGTCGCGCATCTGCGAAGGTGAGATGGGGGAGGCGGCTGAGTTGGGATTACCAGCAGGAGCAGAAGCAGGCGGAGCAGCAGCAGAATGGACTGGAGCGCCGCCGTGGAACTGGTCGTATTTATATCCGCCTTGGGGTGGGGGCTGGTTGGTGTAGTCTCGAGGAGCCTGGGTATTACCGTTGTGTCGTCTCGAGGAGCCAGGCGAGTTCGCAGCGGGATATTGCTGCCACTGAGGATCCATGGCACTGACTGCTGCGGAAGCTGAATGGAACAGCTTAGGGCGACAGCGTCAGGTTGGTCGCCGCGGTGAGGTCGAGGCCGAGGCGGTCGGTGGTCAGCAGCGAGGTCGTCGTTGTTGTTGTGGTTGTTGTTGTGGTCGTCGCGGGTGGGGATGTGTAATGCGTGGTTATCGGGCGTAGACGATGATGTCGACTGTCGATGAGATCCCAGCGACGGGGGGAGGATGAAGAATGAAGAGTGAGAAAAATGAGAGCAAGAGGAGAAGGGTCTGACTGGTGTGGTGTAGCGTCGAGTAGCTAGCTGCTAGCTACAATCCAATACAGAGGGAGCACCTAGAAGATGGATGGGATGGGATGGTTGGCTGGTTGCTGGTTGGGCCGGGTGCAGTGTGGTCACCAAGTTGGAGATGGATTGAATTGGGTCTCGTCGCGTAGGTCTTGTCCTCTAAAATCAGGTTAGGCAAAAGTACTGCAGAGCGGGCTAACCCAGGCTGTCCTGGTATAACTAACGGCAGCTACAGCGTGCACTGAGTAGACTATCAAGAACAGCAGCAATGGGCGCGCCAAACTCTCAGAATATCGTAGTAAGGTACCGTAAAGAGAGAGATGAGGGGGCGGGAGGATTGGGCAGACAGTGGAGGCCCAAGCCAAGGCCCGGGGGTGGATTATGGGCAGTGAAGGTCCCGTCCCGTCAGGTATTGATTGGTATGGAAGAGAACGGAGGTGTTAGGTGAGAATTAAGACGATGGGAAAAGTTTTATATAGGAAGAAGAGGATACGCTAGATTCTAGTCGTAAGAGAGTTGGTGAATGAGTTCATTGTAGCTGAAGGTTGATGTGAGAGGAGGTTTGAGTTCCTTTTGGTGCAAAAGTGCCCAAGGAAGAAAAAAGAGAGTGAGGAAGGAAGGCTGATATCACCATGGAAGCAAGCAAGCAAACCTCCAGGGCTACCTACCTGCTTCAGCAAAGATATTCAGTGCCCAATTGCAATTGGATTCCTCATTAGCAATGAACTTATGGAATTAGGGCATTAGATACATTAGTACCTAGGTAAGTACATAGATAGGTCGGTAGGGACCTAAGGTATAGTAAGGCATTTTTACTATCGCCATCAAACAACACTACAAAGTTATATTACTTAGTTAGAACCTTGGTGTTGGTGTTTTCGGCCACTGGTGCCGATGTAAATTGCGAGTCGCGTTCGGGCTTTCAAATATCTGCAGCAATCAAGGATAGGTATCCAGAATAACCACCTACTCACAATTCAAACAAAGAGGAATCAGTTCAACTACAAGACACACACAAACATCAACAACTTGTTGACTTTACTACGACTCTTACCCGAGTTTATTGACTCGGCCAAGCCCCCAAGCGCCAAAAGGCAAAAGAAGCCCACTACACGAGGAGCACAGAAACGTGCGAGATTGGCGGCGCTTTAGGCTGTCTGCTCCCCGGGCAGACTAACTTAGTACCTTAGTACCTACCTTAGGTACCTCAACAAGGGGGTACGCCGCAGTGGACAGCCAGTGGTGATCCCCCTCAATGAACCAACCATCAAATCACCACAAACTCTTCTGCCTTGACTTACTTGATGATGCATAACGTTATGTTATACCTTTATACACGCAAACATAGTTGATCTATTCGACAACGTGGCAAAAAAAAAGAGGTATATTTTTGTCTCTGATCAGCGGAGTGATTATTATCAGCCGTTCCATACCTTACTATACGCGCGCCAGAATTTGGCTTCTGACTCTTCCTCTGACCCCGGAAATTGCCATCTTTGCACTCATTCTCGAGTCAGCTTATGTCCTCAATTTCCTAACACAAACGTGATATCATTGGCATTATCCTCATGTTCCTGTGCTGATATCATCAATAGATGGATAAGGCACCTACCTACTATCCTCAGTATTATAACCCACAACCCAATACCATATCCATGCTAGCCAATTGACCTCCCATGTCAAGCAAGAATGACGTCCTTTTCAGGGTCTTGAGGAATTACCACGGAACAAAAATCAAGTTTCACATTCCAAACGGCTTCCGGCCCTTCTCACCGTATCGGGTACGTACATAGTACGGATACAAGACGGCATACTCTCGATTTCCAGGGTCTGCCCCGTCTAGCCCGTCTATTTCGTTGGCGTTTCATGAGCTTGCCATCCATCCGATCAAACGTGATCAAACGTACGTGGCTCCCGTCCGTCTACGCCATTACTGGGGTTCACTGGTGCCAGATATTTAACACGTAGAGCTGTTGCTATGCCAATAATTTATGCATAGACCTCATGTTTCCTCGACTTGGGCATCATTATGGAGATACAAATTTGCAAGACAAACAATTTCTCGGCAGAACAGGTAGAATAATGGTGTCACATAACGCCACTAATGGTTGACCAGAGTACTCCGTACGGCCGATGTGATACGACCTTCGAGTGAAATAAATAGCCTTGTTTGTGTTTTATTCGCCCATTCATTAATATCAGCTGCCGCTGTCTCTCCCCTAAGTTTGAAAGACAGCCCTGACCGCCTTGAGCAACCTCTGCTGAAGCTCAAGCCTTTCTTTGTCACCTCAACTACTTCCACTCCCTCACCATTTGTCATCAATCTTACAGAGTCGTCAAGTCGTTGTTCCATCATGTCGTGAGCGAGAATTATTAATGAAAAAGAGAAAGAGAGAAAAGTCCCGTTAAGAAAAAATGTCGCCGCTAAATACATAGATAGATGAGAATCCACGGAATGGAACTGCCACCCCCTTCGCCAGCCACTGAAATATCAGATGCTTCATGAGACACAAGAATGGATGAAACGCTCGTGACTTCGTCAGATAGGGAAAATTGAAATGCCAGACTGGCCTCTGCCTGACCTAGTGCAACGAGGTCAGGTGAAGAAATGTTGGTGGTATCCTGGAATTAGCGCTCGTACAGAGAGAGATAGCGATTGAGAGAGATTTGAGAAACATGTGGCGCTCCCTGACTTTTATCGCCAAAACAGGAATAGAAGAAAAGAAATGTCATACATCCGTTTGTAAGCAAGAGAGAAAAACTGCCCTTTTTTCCCAGACCACGGAAGGGGTATCACAGGCCTGAACTGTAATAATGCTTGGAGATACTGAGAAAGAGTAATGGAAGCAGACAACAGAAGCAAGCGCAAGAGAGGAATCCACAGAGACGTGAAAAAAGAAGAAAGGGGAATCATGAAAAGCGGCCAAAGAGAAATCCATCCTGGGACATGATCAACCGACAGACACCTTAGCCCAGTTATCGCTCTGCCCAGCTTTCGTCCGGCCTTTTGACTTGTCTTGCTCTGGTTTGGTCGTTGCCTCCTAGGCCTGATAACCGCCAAATCCATTGTTGAAGTTCTGTCCAGGGCGTGGCTGAGCCCATTCAGCATTGGGAGGCTGCTGGCCCCTTCCATAGCCACCAGCGCTCTGAGGAGCAGCGTATCCCATCGGTGATCCAGCATAGCCAGCTGGTGATCCGGTCTGGGGGCCGCCGTAGTTACCAGGTTGTCCGCCGTATTGGGCTATATGATTGTCAGCCACTATCCAAATTGATACTTGCGCACATTTCAAACTCACCGCCGTACTGGGGATAGTAGGTTGGCGTGCCCGGGAAGCCGGGAGCTTGAGCACTCTGCGGGCTGTAAGGCTGGGCAGGGTCAAAGGCTCCTTGAGCATTGGGCGTCTTGTCCTTACCCCACTGCAAAACAAAAACAAAAAAAAGTTGTTAGCTATCATCCATCATTAACATCATAGCATGAGCAAACATACACTGCACTTGAGGGGTCGGCCGTTGACGTTGTATCCGTTCATCTGACAGATTGCCATAGCCGCGTTCTCGTGGCTGTCCATCTTGATGAAAGCAAATCCTCGATCGGCCTGGAATCGGGACTCAACAACGAAGCCAAAGTTCTGGAACAGAGGTACCACATCGTTGGGAGTTGTGTAAGGAGTGAGGTTTCCAACGTAGACAGTTGTCTGCCAGCTGGGGGTTTGGGTCAGGATGACCTCGTAACTAGCGACGCCATGTGCTGGGAATTGGTGGTGTCCGTAAGGAGTGGTGGGGGTCATGCCCATCGCCTGCATAGCTTGCTGCTGGGCCATGGAGGGCTGACCCTTCTGGTTTGCCCAGTTACATCGAATGGCTCGCGAGCCGAGCCACTCGCCGTCCATAGAGCTAAGGGCCTTTTCCGCCTCAGGGCGGTCGCGGAAAGCAACAAAACCATAACCTCGGGATCGGCCAGTCTTCATATCCCACATGACACGAGCCTCGGAAACAGAGCCAAAAGCAGAGAAAGCCTGGAGAAGGACTTCGTCGTTAACCTCGTTGGACAAGTCGCCGACAAAGATGTGGAAGTGGTTCGAGGTATCCTCCTTGTTCGTAGTGTTCGACTGATATGCCCAGTTGACCCGGATTTCCTATACCATATGTTAGCGAGCGTCGTCCATACTGTTTTGGGTTTCGTTGGGTAGAATATGTACCGATTGGTGAACTCGTCGTCCATTGAGGGTCTGCATGGCACGCTCAGCGGCACCAGGGTCATCGTACTCGACAAACCCATAGTTGTAACCACGCGCCTGTGAATACATTGGTCAGCTCACCGCGTCCTCGAAATTTCAACATGGAATAGCCAAGACTTACGTTCTTATCAGGAATGATCTTGACGTTCTGAACATGACCCGTAGTCTCGAAAATCTGACGCAGAACTTCCTCGGTCACACGTTGGTCCAGCCCGCCGATGTAAAGGGCACGCTTGTTAGGCTCAGGGGCAGCGCGGCGGAAGCCACCGGCGCTGGTGGGGGACATGATGCCTCCCTGATCGGCAGCGGATCTGGGAGAGGTGATGGCGGTCGGGATCGGGTTGGTGTTTTGGGGGATATGCAGAGGTGGAGGGGCCATAGGCTGACCATTCTGACCAGCTTCGAAGCCGGGGGCGCCAGCACCAGCCTGAGGAGGAGGAGGCAGCTGGCCCGGGTTGGAGGTAGTTCCAGCGTCGGCCATGGTGTATTATGTCGTGTCGTAGATGATGGTTGAAGAGCGTGAGTGACGAAAGACGATGGACGACAGAGCAGAGGTAGGATAGAAGTTGGAGGCTACCTATGAGCTGTGTTGTCTGAAGTCGGTCGGTCGAGGTGGAGAGTCGGCGGTCGGTGACAATATGTACCTGTACCTCCTAGCGTTTGACAGGACAGGGGTCCAACTGGACGAGTCGACAATCCGGAGCTATTAGTGACACGGTGGGCACAGGGAGAGAGGAGGGGTCTGGGTCTGGTCTGACAACAGGGTCCAGGCGACAGCTCGGGGGCTGGGGTAGAGGTTATAGTGGAAACTCCAACGTTAGGAGGATTTGTGAAGGAGCTGAGGGCGATGCGGATAACAAAAGTGCAAGTTGTTGAAGAGGGGCGCGCAGTTTGATACCGTAATACAGAGCAGGACAAGGCGCTGGCCTTGGCTTGATCGTAGCCAGTCGTGAGACGTGTGGGGGGTCAATTTGATGGAAATGAGAGCTGCTCGACAGGCTCAAAGAAGACGGCGCAACTTTTCTGTAGCCTGATGTGTACGGTGATCGGAGCCCAGTAAGAATATGTCAACAAAGGCAGAAACTGACTCCAACGGGAGAAATGATAAGCGAGCAACGAGAGAAGAGATGGTGTGACAGAAGAGAGCAGAGCTCAGAAGGAGAAGCAGCAGCAGGAGCGCGATGGGAATGCGTATGTAATAGAGACGGGGGGCAACGATGGGAAAAGGAAATTGAACAGAGGGACCGAAAGGAACCGTAAAAGCCCAAAGGAAACCTGTCGCAAGGACCACTTTGACGATTATGACTATGAAGGAATATGAATGATTGAGAGGAAAGAAGTAAAAGAAGACGCTGACAAGAGGCGGACAATGGAGGGGCATTCCCATGCCTTACATATGGATGTCGTCCTATACCTGAGGGCACAGTTCATCGTATAGTGAGTGAGCCATGAAAAGTACTCTTTTAGTAGGTACCTTTCCTTACCGACTATCGCAACCCAATAGACCATGCAGTCGTAGTAATCAATGATTGGTTGTTTATTCTTCTAGACGCCTGATTTGATCAAAGTGTCAGGGATAGCGAAGGAAGAGGGGGATGGGAAAAGTTGGAAGCAAACGGCATCAGACCTGACCAGAAGAAATATGCAGGAGAGGCGTTGCATGAGTTGAGCTGAGCTGAGCTGAGACGCGAAATAGGTAGTTTTGTATTATTACAGGTATCTACTATATGTTCATCTTGACATAGTTGATCTGAATTGGAGATAGTCGGAGCTCATTTGCAGGTGAACCAATATGTCCAATCTTGAAGATGCTCCTCGAAGTATCAGTACTTCGGCTTGTTTACTTGCTTGCTTTCAACATCGTCTTTCGATTTTCGGATACTACTCTCCACACTTTGGTAGTCAAAAAACATTAACGGTCTAACGAAACTTGGTACTCGAGATAATATCTACCATCTCTCAAATGAATCACAGCATTACTACCTGATTGGCCAGGAAAGGCGATGCCAGGTTGAGTTTTGCAAACTGAGAAATAATTGGAGGGCTGGCGTGTAAGTGAAACTGGGGACACCCGACTTCTTTTGTTCACTGCCACCAACATTCAACTGGCAGTGAGAAACTGGTACTACTATGGAGGTTAGTAGGTAACCCGATTTCCAATTTCCACGGTAATGACCTCAGGAACAAAGATTACTGGGTGGCCCCTTCGAAGCCAAGAAGAATAGCATTCTAAATCAATTTTGAGTTTTCAGAAGCCCTTTGTTGTTCACTGTCGCCATGGTCAGGGAGTCCAACCAAACTTTAGGGGAGGGAGGGGGGGGGGGGGGGTTGCACGTGATGTCGTTCTTTCAAACGCGCCTAACCTGGGGCTGGGCTGGACTGGACTGGGCTCAAGGAGTCCAGCTCTTGGACTTTCTCCAAGTACCTTACTTGCCTTTGTTCAACATCAACGACTCCTGGCCATTCTGTGATTTCTATTCTGACATAACTTGGTATATTTTGCTCAAAGGGGCCTCCAATACCAACTAAAACTGGCGTCTGGCATAGCCATGGCATCCCAATCTCACCAGGAGCCAGACCCTCTGGATGTCCTGCAGGCCATGGTGAACGATGTTGTAAGGATCTCCCTCATACCTGTGTAATCATTTCAAGATATCTGACACCTCTTATCTAGCTAGTGCATACAGGCAAGGCTCTCAGGGCTTCCCGGAAAGATGCTCAAGGCAATACCCAATCGACTCAAGCAACTCTCAAATCCAAGCTGCCTGAGTCTATTGATGGATTCCGGGAGGCCTTACACAAGTTGGAAGGGGAGATTGTAAGCCACCTCTTCCAGCACCACAATACATCATACATCATCAAGTCTCACACTCTCCTAGATTGATGCCAAGTCTGTTATCATGCGTGATCTCAAGCGGGTACAGGAGCAGAAGCAACAACCTGCTCCCGTACCTCAACCCCCGCAATCTCTACCTCAACCCGTTGAATCTCAATCCAAGTCCCCTATGGTAATTGACCTTGAATCATCACCTCCCCCTCCCCCACAAGATCAGCATATGACAGAGATCAAGACCAACAAACCAATCGCCCCCTTTCCTGACATGGGCATGGGGCTCCCCGATATCGGCCTATCTAACAATATTCCCAAGAATGATACCACGACAGTGCCTGAACAATCGAAAGCAAAGTCCATCACCCCTCCAGCGGCAGCGACTGCTACAGCTACTACCGCCCCGATGGCCCCGATGCCAGTCATGGAGCAAAAGCCAATGGACAACCAGAACAATGACGTGATGGATCTCACCGGCGATGTGCCCCATTCAGAACTCAACTTTACAAATATACAGTTCACTTTGGCTCCAACAAACAACGACTCACAGAAGCCTTCTAACAATCAAGAGCCATCATTTGATCTTGCAACATTTGCACCCCCAGAGGGCAATGACGACATACTGGGACTGGACGATCTCTTGCCCAACAACAACACTCAGACAAATGCCATGGCACAGCCCCCAACTGGATCTACTGAGAACGCATCCAAGCAAGAGCCACCAATGAACACGGACAACCAAGGGATCTCACAAGAAATTTCGACGGATAATTTTGACTCGGTATTTGACGATGAGATGTTTGGTGGTCTCGGAACAGATGGCGATCTTGGCGACGGAACTGACGACGTTACTTTTGAATCGCTCATGAATGACCGCGATGATGACAACCTTAGTTACATGCAAGGCGGCGAATTCGACGATAATTTTCTCTACGACGCTATGTAATGATCCCTTGCTGTTGCATATCAACCCAAGCTACACTGGAGTTGGACCTGAGAATTGTCTACTAGGCAGGAGGTTGCATATGCCACGTCAGAGAGCTTCTGTCTCTAAGGTTTTGAAACTGAGACCATCTCGACGACCATTCGGCTTTCGTTACTCTACCATCCTCGATTTGCGGTTATGCCAAGATGGCTTTGTCTTGCAGCACAGCCCCAAATAGGCAAAGGAGGAGCAGCAGTTGTTGGCATGCCCTTGCGATTTTTGGTCAAACCCCAACGATCAATGGTACTACAACGGTTTTGCATGATAGATTGCAGTGGGAGGCTTGCCATCCTCTTTTTTTTTTAATTTTTTTTAAAAAAAGAATTGTTGTACAAGGGTTCAAAATGTGTAAATAGATAGGAACAGGTGTTTAGGCGTTGGGTCAACCTCACATGGGTGTTCTTGGGTCAAAATAATAGGTTGAAAGATTTCTACAGGAATGGTGCTAAGTACCACGGATATCATGTTATATGTACATAACAAATCAAGAAGCTTTCGCTAAATGGACAGGCGCTGAGAAAAATAAACGACTCGTCAAGAGCGTTTCCTCCTCTTTCTTCTATAAAACAACATATTCGCCATAAACGATGACAAAAAAAGGGGGAGGAACAAAACAGCGCAGCCGCTGGTGCATACAAAAAAAACTATGACAAAGAAAACGTTGATCATCGTGATTCGTTCTGGGGTGTTATTACACCGTAAGGTCCCGTGAGACCCAGGCCATAAGGCCTGTTCTTGCACTTAGGTCATGTGGCTGTAGCGGCAGCGCGAGCCTCGAGTTCGCGACGCTTAGCGAGCAAGCTCTTAAAAGCGCCGATGCAACGAACGAGAGCGTCTTCATCGTGAGCGCAGAAACGATAGCTCTTCTCTTCAGTGATGACCTGCAGACAATGCTTCTTGCTCTTACTGAGAGGATCAAGGTCGACGACGTTGACGACGGCGGACATGGGTAGGATCCATCGGGCTGTATACTCTGACTCGTCCTTATAGAGAATGAGGTTGCGTGGGCGAAGAACAGCCCACATATCCTTCCATTGCCGCATACCGCGTCGATGACGCAGGAGGTAGAGCCGGCCTTGCCAGATGACGCGGTCCGGATCTTGCTCAACATTGGACACACTCGTTTGGCTCGCAGATCGGATGCCTTGACCCGGTGGGCGAGCCGCACCTAGAGAAAGATTGCCAGGCGACTGAACAGCCAAGCTATCGTGGGAAGAGTCCTGGGGGCGGAAAGCTTCACTGTCGGAAAGATCGGAGTGCGACGCGAATTCGGCACCCGACAGCCCCGACGACTCAAGTATCGACGATCTTCTCCTGCCCCCAGCTGATGTTACATATCTGGGAGCAGATGATACCATTGGTTCCGGGGAGCTGGAAAGGAAGCGTTCATGTTCGTTTGGCCGATTACTGTTGATGGAGACAGGCTTGATGCCACTGACGGTTTGTTGAGTAGCACGGGGGCTAGCTAGGAACATTTCATCCTCCTCTTCATCGATGCGTGCATCCCTTCGTATCAAATCCATCCATTCATGAGCATCCTGTGCAGAATTCGCTTGAAAATGGTAGTTGCGGGACGGAGAGAAAAGGCCGAAAACATTCTCCCGCTTGTGCTTAGGATCTTTCAGTTCAGCAACGGCAGTGAGTTCGGATAGGTAAAGCTGATGTCGCAGTCGAGATTCGTTTTCGTTCTTGTACAAAGAGAGTGTGTTAGGTCGTAACACTAGGTAAACAGGCTTCCATTTCTGGAAAAGGAGTCAGTATTGAACGGGCTATTCGGGAGGCATGGCAAAAAAAAAAACCGGATTCCTGGCGAAGGATAGACTGACCTTTGTCTTCTGAGTGCGCTTTTGAACATAACCGCTTTTCAACACGCGGTCAAAATCAAAACAGCCGTCATTGTTAACCGGAGAGAAGGCAGCTTCGAGGTGGGATTGGCTACGAGGTCGCGCGGAAGCATCGAGTTTGGTATCAAGAGAGGAGGCATGGACCGGATGCGAGGCCCTTTCAACGAGCGTCCCAGCCATTGTCAACTATGTTTCAGTAGATGGTGTCGAATTCGAGAATGAGGATGATGGCGATTTCACGAACATTGACGGTTCGTGAAGGAGAAGGGGGAGCGTTCGATTCCAGGAATTGTGCAGCAATGAAACGACTTGAGCAATCGGTCACTATAAACGTTCGGGAATGAATGGGAGTCGGAGTGTAAAGGCCTCGTCGTAGAAGGTGAAGAAAAGATGGGCCGCTCGATTGTCGAAAGGCTGGTGTTACAAGCGGGCAGGGATGGTAAACCAGGTTGCAATGCTGGTAGTATAGTAGAAGGTTGCGGGAGTCGTGTAAGGTGATACTGATACGGAGTTTAGGTGGTGAGACTTGAGGAGATGAGTTTGGAGCAGCTGGTGGCAATGTTGATGTTGTTCTCGTGGTAGTGGTAGTTATGGCTGTCGTGTGAAATTGGATGTGTAGATTGTTATGATGAAATGCCGTAGTATTTACTCCGTGATGCAAATGGTAGAGAAGGACAAAGGAGAAGAAAGATGGATGAAAAGATGAAAGAACGATGAAAGAGGATCGCAGTAATTAATGGTCTAACAAATGACGATTGAATGGTATTCGCGGCTTTTGAAAGACGGGGGAGAGAAAGGAGAGAAAAGGTGTTTTGATCGGCAGCGGAACGAAGGTTGTCGCAGAATGGGTGGAAAGGGAAGGACGGAGTAGGTACTTAGAATGGATACCTACTTCTAGTACCTACTGTACTACCTAGAGCTAAGATTGAAGCCAAGTCGCAGATCTGCAGGCCCGGTACTTTTTCGGTACAAGGCACATCAAGCGAAACTGCCGCTAAATTGCAGACAATGCCAAGTATAGCGTGTCATGCATGTTGGGTTTGTCCGTAGGCGTTTCAGGCGTTTTTGAGGGAGCGATGTTCTCGAATCACCTCACCAGTCTCGATCTTTCTTTGCAGATGCACTGCGCGCAGGCAAAACAATGCGGCGTCAAGAGTTTATACTACAAAGTAACTTAAATATGGACTGAAAGAGACTCAAGAGCGGTCAGAGCGACAACAGCATTGGTGTACGTTAATGCATGCCACTGAAAACAACCCAACAGACGCATCAGTCAGTCAATCAATTCCTTCTCGCATTCGGACTCAACTGCAACCAAAGGGACAGATGAGGGGTTCACTCTGATAAGGTTCCTTTACCTGTTGATCTCTCATCTACAGAACGGGATTACATCAGGTGGCGGAATTACGGTGGTCGAGACCCGACCTTTAGTTAAACATCTACGCCTCGTTGAAGATACCAGTCTTACACATCGCCTGACGTCTTCCCCCTCCATCACCCGCAGGCAGAAAGACTCGGCTCCTCTATTTAAGAGAAGATGATACCAGGCAGTGTTGCCTTTGTGGTGGTCATCATTCACCTAGAGGGAGGCTTAAACAAGGCATCTGGATAAAACTGTCCGCATATTCCGCAGCCGAAAACGAGCACGAAAAAAATACATTATTCCTAGTCTGTGAGTGAATCTGACGATTCCAGCTCTGACACTAAGCCTACAGTATTTGATGGGGACGAGTTTATAGCCATTTGCATATCATGTGTGCTCTGTACGTTGCCTGCATATACAACGTTTAGCCAAGAACCGCCATCTCGATTGGTGACAAACTGCTCCAAACTGACTTGATATAAATATCTCAGAAGGCCAGGCCAGGCCCGGTCAGGCCAAGACGAGGTCCAAGGCCACCTCCTGGTCAATCGCTTAATCTGATACAAAGCGCTTCGACAAATCCACATTTTCGTTGCGAGACGATGCCATCCATGCCCAGCAGCGGCTATATCTGAGAATTTCATGCTATGGTGGAGAATTAGAATGGGGAGGTTTCATGACGACGAAACATCCATTGAATGGGCTATTAATTAATTTCATGCTATTAAGTGCAGCAGAGTGAAAGTGACAGAACTGCATTGATAAACAGAGTTGATGTATCTTCTTCAGCTGCAGTTGGTCCTAAGTACCTAGCCTTGTGCTGCCCATGCTGGGTTGAGTCATCGGCGAATGCAGCCATTCATTCATTAGCAGATCTGTCTAATTCCAAGAACGAGGATTTCAGCTGTTCAATTATTGAAGCATGCAATTCAGTTCAGCTCAATTGATGCTTAGCAGCACTTTTATAAATATCTAGCCAGTTAGCATCGCAATCGATCATTTGAATCCCAGCTGTCTCTCGAGTAACAAGGACAACACTAACAACCTAAAAGCAATCGCCAATACCATCCATACATCAGTGGCTGTTGGCTTTACACAATCAACACATCCACCCCTCCCCACCATGTCTTTGAACCAACAACATAACGTTCCAGGCGATATCGAACAGAAAATTCGGTCCAAAGTTGAGCAGGTCCTCGACGACACCCCTTTCGCCGTCTCAGCTTTACGCAAGCTCAGTGGCGGTACCGCCAACTTTATGTACCATGCCATTCTCGACAAACCTTCAGCTGAAGAGAAATACCAGAATGGTGTCGTTATTAAGCAGGGCGAGGGCTACGTTGCACTTCACCCGGCATTCAGAATTGCAACTTCTCGATGTGTAAGAGCAACTGTATCTATCATCTGACTTGGCGTGCAAACTAACACTGTGGCAGGCCATCGAGTATGAGTCTCTTGTTCGTCTCGCTGAACTCCCTCCAACAGAAACGTCATTTTGCAGGGTTTCAACCCCAGAGACGTACTTCTTCAACCATGAAACCAACACCCAGGTCCAGGAATATCTCCCAGAGGCTCTCAGTCTAAAGGACTATGTCCTCAAGTACTACGCTGCCCCCACATCCCCAAATCTGAAAGAGCAATGCAACCAAATCGGTCACAGTCTTGGAGCTTGGCTTCGCGCGTTCCACAGCTGGAGCCAAGAACCTAAGCAAGCAGCCCTACGAGAGACTTTTGCGAGGAACAAGGAAATGCAGGGTCTCAAAAACATGATCAATTACCAGCAGCTGTTGCAGATGGTGGATCGACAGCCTGAGATTCTTGGCGATGCAAGGGGCGTTTTGCAGGGTGTCAGTGATTTGGCAGCTGGGGAACTTGTAGATGAATCAGCTCTGTATCCCATCCATGGTGATTTCTGGACTGGAAAGTGAGTATCATATCATTGATCGCTTACATAGTGGCTGCGGTCAACTGACTATGAACAGTATATTACTACCTGACACTCCTATGGTGAACGGTAGTCATACTCCCATTCGAATCGTCGACTGGGAGATGGTTCAGCTTGGCGTCCGGCCACTGGATCTCGGTCAAGCTATTGCCGAACTCTGGTTGCTCAAGTTATACAAGGACATTGATGCTGGCGAGTGGCTCATCCAGGCGTTTGCTGACGGCTACGATTCTGTGGATGATGACTTTGCCTATCGCGCTTTCATCCATGTTGGCGTTCATCTGATATGCTTTGGGTCTCAGACACCAGGATGGGGTGAGGTTGAGCAACAGAAGGACGTGGTCAGAGCAGGCAAGGAGATCATATTCAAAGCATGGGGCAGGGATCGAAAGTACTTTAACGGGCATGTTCTTGGTAGCCTGTTCAGGCCTCATAACTAGATCTCGCAAATTATTAGTCATCAATATAATTCAAAACGAAGCTATAAGATGGCTGACAAAGTCTTCCCTCTCAATCATTGCTGTTGGTTAAACGCAATTCTCCTCAGTAATTTGGTGTAAGTGAGGACGCCAAGATCGTGGCTAGCTAGGTTCACATCACAGCTTGAAAGAACCGAGACGTTTTCAAACTTAAATGAAATCAATAACTTAACTGTATTGCTCCACTTTCATTTGTAGTTGTACTATCACTGTGTAGTAATTCCTGTGCTGCTTAGTGCTCATTTCGAAGCTGGTTATCATGGTGCTGGTGCTACGACGAGTGGTTGGTTGGGCAGAGGCGGCGAAAATTTCAACTTTTTTCACCTGACACCAACACACACACGCACATACTCGCTGTCCAACCCATCAGCCATCTATTCACGTTAACCCATATCTAAACATCTGGAGGAATTCCACCTACAAGACAAATCCATACCGTCAGAATATCCAACCATCCTGGTCCTACCCATCTATCACCCGCGCGGACCACGTAGGCGGCGTCTACCCTATATAAGCCACCCGAAATTCATACCCCGACTCCATAACCATCTCCGCATCCGAATCCGACTCCGATGCCTGCTTCGGACACCAACCGGCCTTGTAAACGATGCAAGGCCGAGAATGCTCCCTTTCTACTACGGACAGATCCTACGTGTCGGTAAGTCACTGCTCTTTCACAGAATCTCATCACTTTGCCTTCGTACTGATGTGACTCAGTGATTGCTATATCCAGTATGTCGCCTACAAGCTGAACAAGCGTCTTGGTAATCTTCACAAAGATACTCGCTCTTCCAAGAAACTCACTACTCGGAGATACTTGGCTGGATTATCTTTCGGGCCTTCCTCTAGTGTCCTTGCTCAGCTACTCAACGAACAGGCTCGTCACCATTCAGAGAACAAGGCGTCTTCCCCATTTGAGCCCGTCATTGTCCACATTGACACGGAATTAGCACACGCAGAAGGAGAAACTCCTGCTAAGAAGCTGCTGGATGAGTACCGTCGTGTGTTTCGTCATGCTACCTTTGAGTGTGTTCCCCTCAAGGACGTCCTCTATGTGAAGAGCATCGACTGGTCGACTCTACCCCTTGACGCTGGTACACCGAACGAAGAGCCATCTGCTCGTCTCCAACGCCTTCTTGACGGTTTACCCACGTTGACTTCACGAACCGATGTTCTCCGTCAGCTTATTCGTCACCTCCTTCTCCAGAAGGCTCAAGATCATTCATGCTCAGCGCTTTTACTGGGTCACAGCACCACAGCACTCGCCGCCTTGACACTATCAGAGGTTGCCAATGGAAGAGGCTTTGCAGTTCCGGTTCAAGTTGCAGATGGCACGACTACTGTATGCACTTACGAGGCAGGTGACGGCGCGGCTGCAAATGAGACCAACCGACTGGAGTTCCCGGTGTACTACCCCCTGCGTGAGATCTTTCGTAACGAGCTTGTCCAATACGTCGATCTCGTGCCCTCGCTGAAGGAAGTTGTTCCTGCCAAGCAAGCAGGCGTCAAAACTGGAAACAGTGTCGTCTCACACAAGGACTTGAGTATCGAGGAGGTTATGACACGATACTTTGACAGTGTAGAGGAAGGATACTCTGGGATTGTTGCCAATGTGGTGCGCACAACTACAAAGCTGGACCGAATTCCTGGAAAGAGTTTCTGCGGAAGCTGCGGCATGTCACTCGATGTCGAGGGCGATTCGCGATGGGCCGGTGAGATAGGCGACGATGCCGGGGACGGGCCGGGGCTAGCCGGTGCAGGCCGGTTATGCTATGGATGTAAGCGATCTATCCATGGATAAATCAATTATCAACTTGAATAAAATATGAACATTTATTCATTATTCATATATATTGATATATTCCGGTATAACACAGTATCTATCGTGACTAAAAACTCCTCAAATGCGCCGCGCCGCCTTTTGATGCCGAACCCATGACTGACCCAGGCGGTGCCATATGCTCCTGTTGTCCTGCCGGGATAATCGTATAAATGAGGACTTGAAACATTTCCATCTCTTCGTCATATACAAGAGCTATCTTTGCTCATACATTGATGCACGCAAATCAACCAGTTTACCGCCCGCTTATTGACCTCTACTCTTCGTTCAATCATCTTTTAAGCCGCCATGTCCAGTCTTCCGGGGAGAATGCGATGCTCAATCTTGCGCACCAGCTTATTGGTCTGCTCAGCTAGGCTCAGAGTGAGAATGGTGTGGGGTAGGATTCGGGCAAGATGAGGGAAGAATCCCTTGTACAGAGCGAAGAGACCTTCGGAACGAATGGTTTTGGCGAGACAATCGGCGACGCTGCTGTAAAGATTACCGTTCTGGTTGTACATACGGGACATGATGGTGTCTGAATCGTAAAAGTCAGTCAGCCACTCAACTCGGCATTGGTTCAGATGCAAGACTTACCAGGAGGATGCATCACGCAGCAGACAACAAAGCCACTTATAGCGCTGGAAGCCAAGTGAAGACCGGGGCCCTCCTCCATATCAAGATGCCGTACCAGTCGACGCTTCGCGAAGAAGTAGGTGGGAAGCTGAACAGAGCTACCAAAAGCAGTTCGGATCATAGCAGCCTGCACACCACGGTAGAGACCACCAATACCTTCAGATCCATAGATAGACTTGAAGCCATGCCATGCGCCTCGGTAGTGATGCTGTGTGCCTACAGGTCGGAATTTCGAGAAACTCTGTAGGCGGGTCTTTACGAGGAAGAAGGGGCTTCCAGCGGCGGCGCCGATGACGCCCGAGGCAGCACCGCAGAACATGTTGATGCCCAAATTTTGTGCCTTTCCGTCCTTAAGGAAGAAGCTCGCGAGCGTATTGCGCATGGGGTCGTAGAAGCCGAGACGGCAGCCATTGAGAAGGATCTGGTAGATATAGGCAGCACCGATTCCGCGGTAAATATTGCGAACACCTTCGTTGCGCACAATGACGCTCACGCCGTGGATCGGTCCTCTGTAGTGGTGAGGTTGGACGCCCTTGTTTTGAAGCTCGCCTTGCAACTGCATGCTAAACAAAACATGCACGAGTCAGTCTCGAGTTGATGTGAACTGTATTTGTCAAAAGTCCAAAACATACCGAATCTTGACTGTCTCAAACGGATGTGTCGCAGTAACAGCACCGCAGGCGGCAATGCCGCCAGCAATGAAGGCGCTACAGTTAAAGTCAGCGTCAGCGCAAGAACCTGGGCTTGAATTCAACCCTTCGCAAATTCGGAGGACCGATCAAGAAGAAGCACAAGTGATGAAAACAACAATAATAGAGCTTACCCAACAGTGGTCGACATGGCCCCCAGCTCTCCTAAACACGAGGAGGCGGCCGACAATTGCCAGATGAAAGGCAGAGAGAATTATTGGGCAAGGAAACGAGGTCCCTATTTGGCGGAGCGGAGCTCGGGTGAGAGAGCTTGTCTCGACAATCGGCAGCCCGAGAAAGTTCAATTAAGGCAAGAGGAAGAAATGTTGTTCGAGTAAAGTTCAAGAAGAAGATTTGGGAACGTGGAAAAGAAGGGTTTCACATCCGTACCTAGGTCGCTGTCACCAGCGGCTTCGGACCCTATGGCAGCGCGATAAATTGTCAGCGCTGAGGTACCATTTCCTGTACAATTACACTAAAAAGGTACAAGCTTCCTACGTAATGAGCTGGGGACTGGCTGACCATGGAAACTTCGTATGGGGCTGAATATACATTTAAATTATTGGGTATGTACTACCTACTACATATCTGACTAGGAGTCTACAGTAAGGTACCAGTATCTTCTGTCAGCGGCTGACGGGACCGGCCAGTTGACATGGAATTTAGGTAAGCCGACTTCCGACAAGGCCAATGATGTTTCTGAGAGTATCAACGCTTGCGCGGGACATATATAGTCTATCACACGACCAGGCCTCTTCGCCGTTTGATTTTTTCTTCTTCTTTTTTTTCCGTCTCGCCGGATGCATTTCATATGCCGACGTCGGCGGTCGTTTTTCGCGGGGAGGGCTGCGGGTCCTTGCATCAGGGCCGCTGGACCGCTGTCCCTGGAAAAGGAGGATAAGGATGAGATTTGATTTGTCGAGTTGATGGTTTCCTGCTATGACGCTAGGGTCAAAGGGAAAGACAGGGTTTAGCGTTGAGTTCCGTCGGCGATTCTTTTTGCTTTGAGCGGCTTGTTACGGCTCGGGCGTGTATGCCTGTCTCATGTTGCCAATTATCATTACCGAATGGACGAGTGAGTGGTGTCGATTGGGGTTATATATTACGTGGAGAATATTCGCAGGTTGGGTATTTGGTGGGAGGATGCACTGGATATCAAAGCCAGTTTTCTGTTGTAGATGTGTGCCTTGTTGGAGCATGACAGAGGATGATATCCTTTTCAATTCATGGAGGGAACTCCAGGAAGAGGGTTTCGGAGGTATGTACCTCATGAGGTGGCTATCTGGCACCCCGCAAAAGGTACCTACCTCCTAAGGTGCACCCCTCCAGCTCAAGGAGCTAGCTCCAACAACAGATTCCTATCACACACACACACGAGACTTGGATCCAATATTCATACGACCAGTATCATCAATATCATCCTCCAGCGCTACCTGATACTCATCATTATACGCTGTGATCAATCGGACTGACGCTGCGACTGACTTGAGCTGGTCACATACTACCTGCGACTTAGCAATTTGTGCAATTGACCATCCTTTTGAATTCACCCACACACGCGCGTGGACTTTGTCCTGGGCCGACCTTCATCATAACATTTTCGATATCACCCTTCGGGCGCTTGATTTCCCCCTTCTACCTATCATGTCTTCGACACCGATGGATATAGATCGCTCTAATACCCCGAACGGCGCTTCGCTTAACATTCACCGTACCATTGGCACCACTGCCTCTGTCTCCAATCTGTCCGATGTCATAGGTAACTTCCGTCCAACCAAGGTACGTATGACTGCGACGTGTAATACACTATGCGCTTCAGAACCCGGTGACTGATTACTGTTTGCTGCATTTAGCTCTTCCGGCGTGATGATATCAAGGACAGTCGCCCGCAGCCTCATGTGCTGTCCCTAGACTACGATGACGAAGGCCAGCTCGTCATGGCCTCAGCCAGCGACGAGACGATACAGATCTACCACGTTAAAGAAGGTCGACATGAGAAGAGCTTAGTCAGTAAGAAATACGGCGTCAAGCTGGCCAAGTTCACACACACGAGTTCGAGTATCATCTACGCCAGCACGAAACAAAACGGTAGCCTACCTCATTCGCCTTACATCACAAATGCGATGCTGACTTTTCTTGTCCTTAGATGCCATTCGATATCTCGCTACGCATGACAACTCCTTCATCCGATACTTTGATGGCCACGAGGGACCTGTAACTTCACTGGCTGTTCACCCCGGCAGCGATAACTTCATCTCATGTTCTCAGGATAACACCGTGCGCCTCTGGGACACACAAACGAAGAACTACCAAGGCTCACTCTTCCTTCGGTCGCCTTACCTCGCTGCATACGACCCGTCTGGAACCGTATTCGCAGTGGCCTGCACGAGCAGTGGCACAGTATTACTCTACGATGCGCGCAACTACGACAAGGCTCCCTTTACGACAGTTGATATCGTGGAGCAGTGCAGGAATGTTGACTCACAATGCTTGAACAAGGGATGGACGAAACTTGAGTTCTCCAACGATGGAAGGACATTGCTTGTTGGAACTCGTGGCAATGGGCACTTCCTACTAGACGCCTTCGATGGCACGCTGAAGGCATATCTTCACAAACCAAACGGCGGAACTCGGAGATTGGCGGTTGGAGAAACAGCGTCAGCTGGCGGCGCGCCGTCAGATTCATCCAACATCGAGAGTAGCGCCGACTGTTGTTTTGCCCCCGATGGTCGCTATGTCCTGAGCGGCTCTAAGAAGGACGTCTTGGTATGGGACACTATGGCGGCTCCTAACGATAACAAAGTGCTGGAACCTAGCTGGACACTGCCTGATAAGAGAGAGGCTGCTGTCCTAGCTTTCAACCCCCGGTACAACTTTTTCGCTACGGCTGATCAGGAGTTGTTGTTCTGGCTACCTGACCCACATGCGTAAGTGAAAGGCGCATTGCATTGCTTTCTCAGGAGGTTGAGTTGCGAAACGCAATGAGAAACGGGACGCAATGTGGATTCGTATTTGACTATTTTAGAATGGTTGGAGTAAACAATAGATACCCTTGTATTATGGTATACCATGGTGATATTTGAATTTGGCGATTTATGTGAGCGTTGATGATCTTTAAAAGCTTCACATAAGATTGATTGTCTGAATGATACACCAAGAAAGACTAATACAGGATCTATCCTAATGACTCCAGGTTATATTACTAGCGGAAGTTATACTTCTGATAACATACCATGGTAGGTTCCAGAATCATTGTTCTTTGAATATTTTATATAAAATGTAGAATTCGTCAATAGGATTGTGAAGTTGATGACACATGCTTAAACCTCTGTTTCCGACTGTCTTCCTCCGGGTAGCCCGGTTCATGCTAACTCCGAGCATCATCAGTTTGCGACTAGCCTTGGAACAGTATCCTCACAAACAACTACGTTTGCCAACTTTGGGCATGCTCCATGCTCTATCAAGACCTGGCCAATATCACCCCTTCCCTTTCTGACGTAGTACCACAGCGCTGTATGCCCACCGATGACCTTGTTGAAATTCTTGATCTTCTTGCAGACAAGTTTAGCCATATTAACTTCTTCTTTCTTATACATTAGGTTGCCACCGTGTGTTGTAAAGTTCATAATGGGAAGCTCATCGCCCACAAGGTCACCCTCTGGCATTGGGTCAAGGTCGGCCTCAGCTCCAGCGTCTAGGAGCATCCTGACAATTTGGTGATTGTCGTTTTCCTTGAGGGCATCCGCAAGCAGGAGTCTCTTCTGGCCCGTTTCAGTGTTAATCGGATTTGGCGAAGCACCTGCCTCCACAAGAAGCTGGACAACTTCAATGTACCGTGTTCGTACAGCCAGAAACAGGGGGCTGACATTTTTGATCGTGTTCGCATAGATATTTGCGTTGGTCTGTTGGATGAGATACCGGATGGTGCTGAAGCGGTCATGGCGCGTATCTAGAGGATTGAGAGCACCTTTGCCCCGAGGCATGTTAAACTCTGTGTTCCATTCACCATCATCCATAGGGCCCCATGAAATGAGATGGCACAATGCCGTTTCATCAGTGCCGTGTGTAGCATTGACATCAGCTCCCCTGCTGATGAGCAATTTAGCCTGGCGCATAGGTTAGCTTTCTCATAGGTCATGTCTTGGACTGTTCCGGTTCAACTCACAACATCCTCATTCACTGCGTATGCCAAAGGAGGGAGCTTCTTCCCATCCGGTTCGTTTGGTTCAACACCGTTGTCAATCAGCAGTTTGGCAATTGCCGTATTTCCACGAAGGCACGCCAGGTGTAAAAGGCCGCTCCGGCTGCCCCAATGCAGATACCCATAGGCTGGGCCAGAAGGGCCCCTTCTCCTGATAGTCTTATACCGTAAGTTGTAAAGAATATCGTTTTTGAAAGGCTGGCTGATTTTGGTCTTAATCTTGGTACTGGTGACCCTCTCAAGACTTTCCAAAGAGACCTCTGCTGCTTCTAACACACCGAACCAGCAAGCCCACTGAAGAGCGAGGGGAACGTCCATAGACTCTTTGGCGTCCTTGTCATATAGTCGTGGTAGGACAAGCTCTTTGAGTCCTTTGCATGTCATTGCCAGATTGAGCAGGTTCTTGTAGGGCTCTTCCGAGATTTCGTCGATTATGAGATGCATGATCTCAACTGGCATGGCTATATCCTAAGTTGAAGAGTATTAGTGATGTGCAGAAAGATATTATAAGACCAACAAAACTTAACTAGATCTTAGTATATTTTCCTGATATTTGGCAGATCTTATGGTCATCTTGGCTAAGAAAATTGATTGCGTCTATTTCTTTTCTCATGAGGATATCTTACCATTCAGGTGCGGCGACTTCTCTTCGTTAGAGAGCTGTTCGCCCATGTTGGCCATCTTCTGAAAAAAAGGAAGGAAACAAATGTCTAGGGCTAGTTATGTTGAATGAAAAGAGGGAACTACGCGTTGCGCAGAGGTTGACTTATGATCAAGACGAGAGGGACAAGAAGTCGAAGTTGTTGGTTGAGCTGTAGATGGAGGGGAGGCATTGATTGGATGGCCAATGTCTGCCTTCTGCCTGTGCTGCCTACGTCCCTTCCGCACTGGCAGACAGACCCCATGGCAAATGGCCCTTGGTAGTTTGGCTTCATACTGGTAATGAAATATACCAAGATACCTAAGCCTATCGGGATTAATCAGGAAAAGATATGGCTCTTCTTGTCTGGCAGAAGCCGGCAAAATCTAGGCTACAAGATATTTGGTTTATCTCATTATAAGTAGGTAGGGGTGAGACAACAAATTTAATTAAAGCACCTGATATAGATATATAACAAGCTGCCGAGGGAGGTTATATTAACCATCAACTCTCTTAATATATGCAACAGATCCCTATTCTCAAGTTTATTTGTAAGAGGCAAGCATAAAAAAAAGCCTTGAGTTTTTCATTTCTGTGGAATGACAACAGACATAACAAAACATCTGCCAATTCCCACTAAGAATATACTGGGCAGAGTGAATTGTATGTAGTGTTGTGGCGTTCAGCCACCCCTCACTAGCCCCACCATAGAATCCATATCCCACCTTCTCAATCCAACCTCATTCAACTCTACACATCAAGACATTGAACGATATTGCATCCGCAAGTGTCTATTTAGACCATCCTATCGACTAAACACAAATCTGACACGAGTATACTTATCAGAAGGTCTTAATTTATCAACAAACGCCTGGAAACAGCTGCGCGCTTTGACCTTTCGAGCTGTAACAGGCCAGCACACGACATCAACTTCAACACCCCTACAGGTGATATCATACAAAGCTTGACAGCATGGTGTATCTCAAGACAAGCCAAGAATGGCTTGACCAGTCCATGGCTCTTCTCGAAGCCCGTCCCGCCACAGTACGTCCACGCGCCCCTTGTACAACCACAAACTAACAACCACCACCACAGACACTCATCACTACAACATACAAGCTCAAGCCCGGCCCCTCACGACCCGACGGCGACGGCGACACACCCGTGGCCAAACCCCCGCGCGGCGCTCTCGTCCTCAAAACGTACGACCCCATCAGCGGCGTGACCATCAAGTATCGCACCACCAAGGCCCAGGAGGTAAGTCGTCTTGTGCACGCTTCGCTGGGTCGATTGGGGAGGAGTATGGCTGCCGTGCCGGATGTGCCTGAGGTGCCGATGGCGGATGCGGAGGGTGCGACACCTGCGGACGAGTCACAGGCTGCTACGCCGACACCACAAGCGGCACAAGGAGGTGGTGGAAAGAAGAAGAAGAAGGGCAAGAAGTAGAGAGATTTATGAGAACCGAGACATTCCTTGGAAGAGTGATTTCGCGAGTGTTATCTATGATGTGAGGACCGTGATTATGAAAAGAAACCTGGAGCAAATACTACGATAGAAGAAAGCATCACCGAGAAACGTGGGGTACTGGCCATTAAAAGAATTGGTGTGAATATGCTATATTACACTGCAACGAAAGCCTGGAGTCAATTGTCCATCACAGCTGAACAACAATCGGAAGATGATTTGATATGAACGTTTTATGACGAGACATCAGGAGAGTCAGCGCTGGCAACAGAGTAAAACATTACAAGGATGGCAAGTCATAAGAAACCAATGGTATACTAATCTAATCAATTCATCTCTATCTAGGAGAGTGCTATAGTAATATCGTCATCCATAAATACGATTAAGCCGTCAATGCTATTTTCATCCACCCAGAGTACAAATCCCTTAACGCCGTGTCGGTCCGTGCAAATCCAGCTTCCGGATCCCAAGTATGATAGCGACCTTGCCAACCTTAGCCAAGCATCGCTGCCTCGAGGCTCATCCCAAATGTACAAAGAAATAAAACAGGGTATATGTTCACATGTGCGCGTGCCAACGAGCAACTGCTCAGGCCAAAGGAAGAACGAAACGACTAGACGAGGCGTTTAGAAGTCCTCGTCAAAGCTGAAGTCGCCGCCGTTCTCGCCCTTGGGAGATTCGTCCTCCTCGGCCTTCTTAGCGGCGCTGTGGAGGACACCGGCCTTCTGGTAGTCACCAACACGCTTCTCGAAGAAGTTAGTCTTGCCACCCAGGGAAATGTTCTCCATGAAGTCAAAGGGGTTGGTGGCCTTGTAGATCTTCTCATTACCGAGGGCGACAAGCAGACGGTCAGCGACGAACTCAATGTACTGCTTCATGAGGTCGGAATTCATGCCAAGGAGGGCACAGGGGAGAGCCTCAGTGAGAAACTCCTGCTCGATGGAGACAGCATCAGTGATGATGTCCTGGATCATCTGCTTGCTGGCTCGGCCCTTGAGGTGAGAGTGGAGGAGGCAAGCAAAGTCTGTGTGTAGGCCCTCGTCACGGGAGATAAGCTCGTTGGAGAAGGTCAGACCGGGCATGAGACCACGCTTCTTGAGCCAGAAGATGGAGGCAAAGGCACCGCTGAAGAAGATACCCTCAACAGCAGCGAAAGCGACGAGACGCTGAGCAAAAGAAGAGTCCTTGTCCTGGATCCATCGGATGGCCCAGTCAGCCTTCTTTCGGATGCAAGGGATGGTCTCAATGGCGTTGAAGAGGTAGGTTCGCTGGGAAGGCTCCTTGATGTAGGTATCAATGAGCAGGGAATAGGTCTCAGAGTGGATGTTCTCCATCATGATCTGGAAGCCGTAGAAGCATCGAGCCTCAGGGATCTGGACCTCACCACTGAATCGCTCAACGAGGTTCTCATTGACGATACCATCAGAGGCAGCGAAGAAGGCAAGGATGTGAGAGATGAAGAACTGCTCATCGGCAGTCAGGCGGTTATTCCAGTCGTGGAGATCCTTGGAGAGATCAATCTCCTCGGCAGTCCAGAAGGAAGCCTCAGCCTTCTTGTACATTTGCCAGATCTATCATTGTCTGTTAGTATGGGTCGCGTGTGGGGTGACCACTTTACGCGTCAAAACGCGTCACTTACCTCATGGTACTTAATTGGGAAGAGAACAAATCGTTGGGGGTTCTCCTGGAGGAGGGGCTCGTCGGCTTCCTCAGCCTTGATGCCGGGAATAACGGCCTTGGACTCTTCCTTCTTGGGCTCCTCGCCGATCTTGGACTTGATGTTGGTGGTGGTATCGAGTGTCTTGCTGAGAGGCTCGTTCTCCTTGTTGGCAGCACCAAAGTCGAGCTTCTTGACGGGAGACTCCATATTGAAATTCTCAATGGCGGAAGCAGCCTGTTGAATAAACGTGTTAGTGATAAATTGAGTTTGACAGTTGTTGGTGGGCGACGTCACGAACCTGCTTCGAAGGAGTGATTTGCGCAGCCATGGTGTTGTATATGTGGGTGTCTGGAGGAGAGCAAGCAGTAGAATCGAGTTGATCAGAACAGTACAAAAACAAGACAATGACTTTGTATTGTGTGTGCGTGGAGCTTTTGGAGTTGAGGGTTTGTGGTTGCGGTGGTGATGGTCTGGACCAAAGTAGAGAATGGGATGAAGGCGACGGGCTTTTGTATAACTCTTGATGCGCTGTCACGTGGAGCTAAAGCGCGTCAGGTCGCGCTGGGCAATAAATAGCGGGCCACTTTAGGTACTGTCAAGGCGTCAGGGGTGTCACTGCGCGTCACTGGGTGAACGCAGGGGCTGTTCGGCGCCATTCGACTGCTACTGGCAGCACCCAAGACGCTAGTGCTGGAGCTGGTACCATGAGAATCTCCAGCCGCCAGGATCAATCAAGCAAGTGAGACGCGTAGAGACGCGTTTATGGCGGATTCACGTTCGTCTTTGGTATGGTTCAAGAGCTATTCTTCGTGTTTCTATCTGTCTGTGGCTCCACTGCAGAGGCTGCACCTGCAGGCTTCATTGCAGGGAGTGATGATTCAGATTTTGTCAAGATTAACGTCATGGCCGTGGTTTATCAATCAGCACATTCTGTCTGCCTATCCCCTGCTCACGTCGTTGGGCCAATGCATGCGAGATGGCCTGCAGCCAGGCATGATGGTGGTGTGAGGCGGGACCGAGCTCATGAGAGGGAGCATATCCGGCGGTGGGAGTCATGATGAGCTTCTGCTGTGCCATTGAGATCAAATCAATACAAAAATCAATGTGTATTGAGCATTTCACTTAGCTTCTATAGCGGTCATTAACTACTGAGAACTTTCCGTGTATCTTTTTCTCACTCCCAGGGTGAGATACGCGTTCCTGGGGTTACACCGCGTCCGGCTTGGATCCTGAATCTGACGTGATGGGCCTGGCCTAGAGATTGCACGCCTCCTTACTTCAACATCTTCGGTGTCCAAAGATTCAACTAGACTCGGAACCAGCTATTGATCAGCTTGGATTAGGCTAAAATGGGACATTGTGCAAATCGAAACATCTTAGATTCCCGGATCGGAGTCTTTGCGAGCATTCTCATCTCTTTCAAAATTCCACTGGTGTCAGTTGCTCGGTCGATGAAAGCGCCAAGGACAGTTATCAGATCCTTTTCTCTAATTTAATTCGAGGACCTTGACCCACTCATCTGCATCCATTCAATCAAGCAGCCAAGGTCATGGCGTCTCATATCCGTAGCTTCATGAGGTATCCATACTGGATATCATTGATAAGTCAACGATAATCAATGAAACGCGTCTCTATGCTCCGATTATGGAAGTATTACCAACAGTCCTCACACCATCATGAATAATCATATTCCTGACTCACAAGGGCCTGCCCTTCTGTTAGCCTGATCCCTTTCTTTCCCTTGTCGTGCGTGTATGTAAATCCGAGTTGCCGACTTTAGCGCCGGTCTCTGTCTCTATCACTTCGCTGCGATCTGTGGCTTCGAGACCCACGCTCAACTTCGCCTGTCTCAATATCATGTGGTTGAGCTCTGCTGCGGCCAAACCATCCACGGCTCTCGCGGACTCGCGCCGGTTCAGGCTCGATGGGTCGATCATCACGACGGCGATCCCGGCTACGACTGCGGCTGCGACTATGGCGACGACGCTCCGACATGGATGGATTTCGCGATGGTGGGTTAGACACATAGTCGGGGGGATCCTGAGCTTGAAGTCGATCGAATTGATCAGGATCGCTGGGATCAATGGCCGGTAGTGGCTGTCCGCTCCTCTTCAAGTTCTTGCGTCCTTCTTCCCGCAAGTACTCCTCGAGAATGGCAGCATTGCGAGTATTGGCCTTGAATGCCGCATCGGCAATATCACCAGCAAAGGGAATGATGCCAATGATGAAGTCAATGATGATGTTGAACATCATCCTGGACTTGA
This sequence comes from Fusarium sp. NFCCI 5145, assembly GCA_033439405.1. Taxonomy (NCBI): domain Eukaryota; kingdom Fungi; phylum Ascomycota; class Sordariomycetes; order Hypocreales; family Nectriaceae; genus Fusarium; species Fusarium sp. NFCCI 5145. Next base: position 1,498,085 of record JAWDHB010000352.1, read on the forward strand.
CGGAAGTCGGGAGCCCACCATCAACCTTCATGCAGGTCTTCATAACCAGAAGAGCAAGCAACATATCCAAAACGTCACCAATGCTATAAACCCATGTTAGTGTCGATCAAAGAGCCAAACTGAGGTTGGGAGATAAAACCTACGCAGGGATTAATCCCAAAACGCTGCCCCAGCCGAAACGGATACCACAGCAACTGAACAGAGCTAGGTCTAGACGATAAGCTCGACGCTTGACCTTAGTCAAAACCTTGCCATCATGCTCTGAAATGCCTGGGGGAAGAGCCTTCTTTCGCTTCTTAACTTTGCCAGTGGGCGTTCCGTCTAGGCGAGTGGCAGGGACATGCTCAAAGTAAGGGTCCTGTGCATGACACGTTAGTCTCACTATTCTTAGCGACATGCTAAGCTTCGCGATTTCATACCTCAGTTCCAAACTTATTTGCGACCGTCTCTCCCAAGATCTTCTTGGTAACGAGCTTTGCGACAAACGATGTCATGGTTTACTGCAGGAGTAACACTTCCTTTGAAAGACGTAGCTTTACGACCCAAGGTGAGATCGCAGGTTCTGTTAATATTACTCAAGTGTAGAGCTTGGCAGAGCAGGCGTGAGTATAATCAAAGACAAGGCTACTCCACTGGCAAGAATAAATGAATATATGTATGTCACTGCTCAAAATTCCGAGCGAGACAAAGATCGGGCGAGCCAAGACAATGCGGAGGAACCTTTCTTTATATGAAGGGAGGACAGGTTATTCCTCTGTGCTTGCAGTGAAATACTGTGCGACTGACTGTCTGGTCGATTACCTGTTTTCAAGCATTTATGATGACCATGTCATGGTGAGGGAGCCCAGTCGGCGCTGTGACCGATGATGTAATATTGGCGGCCACCCAAATTTCTGGAACTACCTACTAACCTAGGTACTACCGAGTATAGATACTGTAACAAACGCGGTCTGGAAGCATTAGACTAATGCGTTGACTCTAGCTCAACAAAACCGGTTAAACCGCTGCTGCAATGCCGATCATGCATGCGCATGAGCTGGCATATCTTTCAGTGGCAATTTTACCTACTTTTGAAACACGCAACCGTGGACGGGAGGGAACCTGTTTGGATTTGATGATCATAAGTACCTAGACGGTGTAGATGCACCGCCACATTGACGAGCTACTCTGTGGCGAGTGATCGCAATTGTGGCTCAGCACCTCTAGCTTAGCAAGCGCCTGGAAGCGGCACCTCAAGCTAAAGGTACCTAAGGCGCGAATTGGAATGGGTCTTTGACCTCGCTGGTCTGATTGCGATCCAATGCTGTCAAACCAAACCTGCCAACAACAACAACAACAACAACAAATCACATCACATCAAAAACCGACCATCTCGGCTTTTTGCACTGCCGCCTCGACCCCGCGTAGCTCTAGAGAGACGTTGCATTTTGCTCTGAATCATATTCATTGCGGACGGCGCAACTTCTGATTCACTCCATCTGGTGACTGAATTACCATCGACCACCACTCGCGTCTTTTCGCTTGTCGCAGTCGTCTTTTTGCGTCATCTTGGCCGTCGTACTTCAATCATGGTCAGCTTGCCTTCGCAGCTACGTTCGCATTATCGTCTCGCCAAGTCTTGAAAAAGAGTAAACAAACAGAAGAGAAAGCACCGTCCGAAATTATTTATTATACCTCCACTATAGCATGAGCCGGAGGATTCCATCGTTATGTCTGGAACACAAATGCAGCTAGAGGATTGTATGTGTTGGTGGGTGCTGCGCGATTGCGAGCAAGGACTAACGCAACTGACCTAGGGCTGGACGACCTCTGCGTCCGCTTTATCATCAACCTTCCCCAGGAGGATCTCTCCTCCGTCGCTCGAATATGCTTCCAGGTCGAAGAAGCTCAGTGGTTTTACGAAGATTTCATTCGGCCACTTGACCCGACCCTACCGTCCATGACACTACGAACTTTCTGTCTCCGAATCTTCCAGCACTGTCCTTTGTTGGCCAGCTTTTCCGTCGAAAATCACACCAAAGCGTTTGAGGAGTTTTTGGAGTACAAGACTCGAGTTCCTGTACGAGGTGCTATCATGCTCAACGAGGCCATGGACTCGACAGTCCTGGTCAAAGGATGGAAGAAGGGAGCCAACTGGAGTTTCCCGCGAGGAAAAATCAACAAAGACGAAGATGATTTGGATTGCGCCGTTCGTGAGGTATACGAAGAGACTGGTTTGGACCTTCGAGCTGCCGGCCTGGTTCCCACCGAACACAAACCCAAGTACATTGAGATCTCGATGCGCGAACAGCATATGAGGCTCTACGTCTTTCGAGATGTCCCGATGGACACAGCATTCGAACCAAAAACAAGGAAAGAGATCAGCAAAATCCAATGGTACAAGCTTTCCGAACTACCAGCTTTCCGCCGCAAGAACGGCCAAGCTAACGATGCGAATGCCGCCCCCAATGCGAACAAGTTTTATATGGTTGCCCCGTTCTTGGTACCTCTGAAGAAATGGGTCACGGCACAAAAGAAGATCGAAGCACGGAAAGCAGCCAATAGCTCTCAAGGCTATGGGCCTATCAGCGAGGTTCAATACGAGGATGAGGCATGGAACGATACTGGCGCTGAGACTGCAGACCAAGGTCCAGCGATAGAGACTCTCGCAGGCGCCACACAGGAGTTGCAACGTCTATTGAAGGTGCAGCCTCCAACACAAGGATTGCAAGGTGCCTCCGCTCCTGCACCCGTTCAACAGGATAAGGGCAGTGCGCTGCTCTCTATCCTCCAAACTAAGGACGGCCCTTCAGGTGGCTTACCTCAACCTGGGACTCACTATCCTCATACTCCTCTTGATCACATGGTTACCAACGCACCTCAACCACAGACACCTCACCACCATAATCACCACCAGATACCTTCTGCAAGTACTCAACAGCCACCGCCAGCATTTCCATATGTGCCCAATCAAGCTGCTCACTGGAATATGGTTCCTGGACAGCAGGCCGTGAATCCCCAGGCATATAACGCCCCTTACTCTATACAGGAGGGCCAGTATAAAAGCAACCAGGCTCCTCTGGTGCATCCTCAGCCACTGCCTCCACAAGTGGAGAGAGCCGTCTTTAATAGGAGTGTGTTCCAGGACGTCAACCAACCTAACTACAACACTGCACCGGGTCAATTCGCCATTCAACAGCAAGCACAATATGGCCACACCGGTCAGATGCCACCACAAGCTCCTATTCCACCTGGACAGCCAAGGCAACAGCCATTGAATGGCCAGTCCATCGCTCTCCTGAATGCCTTTAAGGGTGGTAATGCCGCGCCCCAGGCGCAGCAGAAGCCTCAACAAGTTCCTTTCCCCGCTGGCTTCCCAGCACAGAACCAAGGTCCGATGTACGGTACCCTTGCTGGTCCTCAAACTCAGCAAATTCCTCCGAAAGTCTCTTCTCATGCCGCCAATGTCGTGGGAGGTCAAGATCGCTCTGGGTCAAGTCCCAAAGAGCTACCAGGCTCAAAGGTCGGACCGCCTGTGGACAATCATCGTTCTGCTCTCCTGGGTATGTTCCGTAAAGATGATCAGAATCAGCCTCCTGCCCAGGGTCCTCAAACCGCTGGACACCCTGCTCCAGGCAGTATGATGAGTGAACTTCTGCGTTCGGTTGGTGGAGACAACGCGAGGGCCCAAGTTCCGTCGCAGATCAATGCAGACCCCAATCCGATTCCATCAATGGAAGGTTTATCAATGCAACCACGATCTGCTCAATCAGGCACACCCGGATCTCAAGGAAGAGCAGACTATTCTCAATATGGTGCCCAAGCACATGGATCAGCTGCCACGCAGCCCACTCAACCTATCCGAATTCTCCAACGAGGACAAAATGAACAATTTCTTAACCTCAGCGGGGCTTCCGCATCTCCTCAAACTTCTTTTGCTTCGCCAAGTGGATTGTCTAGCTACCTACAACCTGCAGCTGCTGGCGCAAGCCCCAGCATCGCACAAGCTTTCCCTGCCATGAACCGACGTCGCGAATCTGGCCCAGCCCAGAAGAGAGAGCTCCTCTCACTGTTTGCCAAGCAGCCATCCCCTGCTAGCCTGGAGGCTGCCAAGGGCAAGGAGGCCATTGCTGGAACACCTAGGTCTCGTCTTGCTTCTATGGCCTTAGGCGCAGATGAGTCTGCTGGTCCGCCTTCCCGTCGTGGTAGCCAGACGCCCATATCACCAGCTGAGCGCACCTTTTTGCTGGACTACTTGCAGACTGTCACCAAAAATGCCAATCATTGAGGGATTTTGGAAAAAGCGATTTTATATGTACGATTTAGTATCGCTAGGATCGGGAGAGCATTGCAACGGAGCCTTGTATGGGATTCTATAGTTTTTCTCGGTAGTTAGCTAACATAGGTGACTAATTGCTAAGTGATGATTATCGTGGTTTCGTTTGGCTTGGGATTGCTGTTTGAATTATGTTCATCAGGGGTCTCTGAGCATTGTGTCGGGTGAATTTGCCGTTGGTATGTACTTGAGTGCCTTTCTTCAGAAACTTGGTCGAGCTTGTCCTGTTGGCCCCCGTGTGAGGATTGCGTGTTCTTATTAGGGTCTGGGGTCAGTTGATCAAATATGTTCGTGACTTGAGTTGCATTGATTGTTGCAGTTATATTCATTCGTATTTATCGAGACCACCTTATCTAAGAACTGTCAAGTTTTTCAATCATCTTCCATCTAAGATTTTATGGGTTGTTATTTACCATTGCCTACTCTAGATAGTAGTATTTTATCTGAATTTGTCTTGTTGGGAAATGATTGATTAGGTATCTTGTTGCTGTGTGGGGAGAGTAGGGGTAAGCACCTTAGTTAACAACTCTCCCAGGGCAAGGGACATTTCCATCCTATACCAAATCTTCTTGCTAAGACTCAAAGGCGGCTTTCTCTCTGATTTTAGGCTCAGGCCCCGAAGCATAGTGCAGGTTACTCCCGCCCAAATCTCCGACCCTGACAGCTCCCAGCCGGTAACACTCGCAACTCCCACACTCCCTCACATGGATAGCTGTGCCATTTGCAAATACTCCATATGTTTCAACAATGAGTTTGAGCTGTCTAACCGATTGATCATATCCCAACGATTCATGATTGCAGATATCTGGGTTGTCTCTGTAGCAATACATCGAACCTCATTGTTCTCGCCTGATGAATGTTTTCTTAACACATTCTGCAACTGGCCATTACTACGTATGCTAATAACTAAATTGCAATATGGGATCTACAATCGACCACTTCTTTTCATACCTTCCCCAAGTGCGCTCCTCCCGCAAAAGACTTGATGCACGGCTCAAACCAATGAACAGATCAGGGGTATCACAACATATTGTTACTCTTGTCATGTTAAATCGAAGAGTTGAAAGTACTGTGCTCTGCTCATATGGACCCGTCCGAAGAGTCATCGCCGTTACTTCCTTCGGTATCCGAAAGATCGAGTAGCTGGAAACGGTTGCCCATGAGATTCTTGCGTGATGGCAGAGTGGGAACAGGGTCCCCCTTTTCCTTTATTGCAGAGACCGGAGCCCGGGTCTCAGATGTTAGGCTTCGGAGAGGCTGTGCACATTCATCGGCGCACCATTCAATCCGAGATGTCTTGTATTCCCTGAAAGGTCATAAGATTAGCGCTGCCCAAGGAACTGGCATTCATATCTTCAAGTTTGGGTAAGCGTAACCTACACTCGGCTCTGAAGACAAGTTCGGGCATAAATGGCGGCGTGAATAGAATTGGTGCTGATGTAACAACTGTCTTTATTGAACTCGATACCAATCACATGGAGGCCATGAATATGTTCAAGGTCATCGCGGATGCTCTGAGCAGTGAGATTGGGGTCCCGCTTGCGGATGACAAAGTTGCGAGACCCTCCTCTGTGGACTTGATGGGCAACTTGGCCGCTCATAACGAACTGATAGTCAGACCATTTGGTTTGTATCTGAGAGGACTTGTAAGAACTAGGTCGGCTGGATTCGATACTTGACCTACTTTACGCTCCTTGATATACAAGCCATGCGCCCGAGAATGGTCGAGAAAGGCGTAAGCATCAGCTTCGTGTACAAAAGAGACTGTGGCAGAATTATCCTTGGTTCGAAGGAAAATGTCTAAAAGCTGGCCGCCTCGAACAACTGCAGCAACATCCCCGTGCGTGACACCAGGAGCCAAATTGAGGAGCAGGACTGATCTCTGAGCAGAGCGATCCAACCACCGATTGGACCCCGACCGTTTATCGTCCGGAATGGCGCCACCTGGCTTCTGATTCATGGGACTGCCTGGGTACCGGTTCTTAGTCGGATCAAGCCCTTGCTTCTCGTCGAGACGTCCCAGAGTGGCACCCGAATGAAACTGGAAAGGAGATGCACGGGCATCGTACGTGGATTTCGTTGGTGAGGATGAACCAAAGTGCTCAAGAGCATAAGACGGTGCATCTTGAGCAGGTGTTGGTAGGCAGAGAGACTATGGCAAGATCAGTGGCCTGGAGGCTGGAGGTAGATCGTAACGCACATTGATAGTGGCTTCATCGAGCCCTTGTCCCATAAGACTCTGGCGTAGGTAAACTAGCCCGGCAAGTATTAGCAAGGCTCGTGTGTAAAGATTCCCCGTGTCGAAAGGTCAAACTATATCGCAGCATACCGTACTGATGAGCAATCGCAATGAGGCTCTCGTATTCCTCTTGAGGAATGTATACACATTGGGATTCACTAATTGGCGTTTCGGAATTCTTCGACAGGTGTCAGCTGGATCGGTCCTTGAAACTGTACATGTGCAGTGAATTCCTTTGTGGTTCACCGTCGAAAAGGGCGATGTTAGGGACAGAGACAAGGGAACATACCGCTTGGGTCCTACCATTTGGTCAGTATATTGATGGTATCTTCGAATTTCTAATTGTAATAGGAATATGTGCTTACTGCGTTGTGTTCATGTTGATAATTCGTTGGTCCAAGAGTTGATGTTGACTCTGATATGGATGAAGGAAGAGATGATCTGAAAGCGGAAGACACAAAAGATAAGAGCAACTGCATCACAAATTCTGATACCAAATGGAAGGAGCTTTCAGTTATTCTGAGGTAGGCCTCGCCTTAGGCAAACAATTACTCAGTATCTTATTGGATTCTACGAGGCAGGGCGAACCAACGGGCGTGATTCACGTGCAGCTGCCGCCAGCAGCGAGCCTCCCGCTTTCTGGTTACTGGCTTGAAAAAGGCGAGCATTCACCATAGATGGGTGCCTTAGTAAGGAGATAGGTTGGTATGGAGTATATAGGTACTTCTTTTGTCTCGGGATAAGTAGGTAGGGCCTATATTGCGGTGAGAAATAAAGTCCCAACCGATTACGATACTTCTAAAAGGAGATTGAATACAAAGAAGACTTTAGGAGACCGATGAGAGGGGACAATATCTCATTTTTAGTCTTTCAGAATCACAAAGTGAACGTATTGTGAGCGTTGGTTGATGCGTGACCATTGAGTTGAGCCCAACAACCAACCGAGGGAGCATACATCTAAGCAGAAGCAGAGAAGTACGTATTCCAAGTATATGAACGTACAGTTATCAATCAATCATAATCTGAAACCGGCTGTAATAAGGTACAGTACCGTAAGGGGGGGGGGGTTTAGATATCAATAGGTGATAAAAAAGGCTTTTAACATACCTTAGTAGTTAAGATCTATCTAACATAATGTACCTGGGTCTCAATATCTTGTTACTGGCTTAATACTACGCGAAAAGACATTTCCATCACTCCTACCATGCCTAAAACCCCCCCTCCCGCGATGGTACCTTATTTAAACAAACGTTGCTAGCAAACTTTCCAGCAACCATCCATTGACGGGTAGGTGCACGTGACACGAGAGATGATGCTACACCTGCGGGAGTTAGTAAAGCGGCAAACGCCGTACATGCACTTTAATTTTTAATTTAAAGACGATATTATCAAGCCAGATAATTTCAGTCTTGAATAGAATTGAGGTTGAAGAGGCTCGGTCAGTCAGTAAGGGGCGAAGAAATTGTTTCTTGATCACAGGCGATAATCTTCAGCATGCAAGACCAGAAACTGAGATCAGCAAACAATACGAACAGTTCCCGGTTACGTCCTTGACGTATTGCAGTTGCATCCATCTGGGCCCGTTGATACCAGAATCTGCTGATGGGGCCCTGCACCATTTTTAGTGCATGATTGCCGAGAATAGTGGGAGCTTAGGGGACTCCGGACAGGGACGGGGGAGTTAGCAAGGGTAAGCGTAGTTATTTTTAGGTGGAAAAAGAGAGACAAACACGAGATCATGTGATACAGTCTCCCTTTTGATCTTCGACTTTGCCTATTGCGAGCCCTCCATCCTAAATTCATCACCCTTAGTGACGACCTAAACTTTGTGTGTAGCAGTGGCCGCGTGTTCCATCATTTTTCAGAATAAAAATAAAATAAAAATAAATAAAAACTCCCATCCACGTATCAGGTGAAGAAGATGTCAGGGCAGAGTTGTTGGGATAGAAAAAAAACAGAAGGATTCAGATTCAGATCCAGATCCATACCCAGAGGCTGTCAACACGGCATGATGACTTGTCTGACCACGGGTAACCTACCCAATAATTCGGGCTTTGGGCAGGCTGTGTACATAAACACACACTTTGTACGCCACCGTTAGAGAGAGGAGAGCTGAGGATAACAAATCCAACGGTTCCAGCTCAGACCTCCCCCCAAAAAAGGAGTCGGCAGGTGTTTTGGCTTTAAAGTCAATCGGGTGTAGCCACGGTACGTACCCTCGGGCAGACAGGCGGGCATGTGCCCCTGCTCCTTCTGCTGGGCCAACCCAACCAACATAACGCCAACACTTTCCCCTGTTCTCTCTTTTTACTCTGTTGATTTCTTGTCCATATCCTCCGCTCACTCTTCTCTTCCTCTCGTTATTTCTTGATATCGATCAATTTCAGTGTTTGGAGACCGGCAACGACCAGCGTCACTATCGTTCTATTGACTCTTGTTGTTACTTGCTTGCTTTGACTCTTTCTCGACATTCGCTACCTATTCACCTGGTCCACCCTTCACTCGCTCGTCGATTTGGACACGCACGCTTGACAGTCCAGCATCGATATCTATTATCAACGACAAACAATCAATACCTCGACTAATAATCATTAAAACGTCGATATCTCCATCGAGACTCGAGACTTCTTCGTTGATCGATCCCCAACCACAATCGCCGTTGTTGTCTAGCTTACCTTGGCCCCTTTCGTTCTCAACCCTACCAATAATCTCATCATGCGTCCCACCTCGAACCTCCTTCAGCTGGCTGTCTGCCTCTCCTCCCTCGCTCCTCTCGCGGCAGCATGGCCCAATTGGTTTCCTCAAGCCGACTCTGTCGTCGTACGACGCGTTGCCCATGCAGAGAGTATGCTGGCTCCTTGCAATAGTCATGAAAGCCATTTTACTGACCTACTATAGTGCCACAGGAGACCGGCGTTCTCAAGCCTCGTCAAGATGATACGAAAAGCGAGGAGGCTTCAAGTACCCGAAAGAACAGTGCCAAGCAAACCAACTTGAACACCGCCAAAGCCGAGACTGGAACCGAGACTGGAACTGCAACCGAGACTGGCAAGAAGAAGTCCGGCAGCAAGACTGAAAAGTCTGGCCCCAAGCGCACAACCTTCTCTGCCGATGTTCAACCCGGTGGTGTGAGTATGACCCTGCCTGACACCATGTATGTTCCTACACCACTCTTCAAGATTGGTGATTACGCCACCTTCGGCTGGAACTATACCTCGCTCGAGGGCACTCCTACCGCGATTGATGTGCTTGTCAGCCAGTCTTCTGCTGGTGAGACATACACACTTACCGCCAACATGACATTCGCGACCAATCCCACCTACGTATGGGATACCAGGAAGGAGGCCAACGACCCCAATGCTCCTCTCAATGTCGGCATGTACACTCTTATTATCAAGGACTCTGACTCTCAAATCAGCGACGTCCCCTCTCCCGGCTATCTGCAAGTTCAGAAGACCTTCCAATTTGGCATGTACACACCTGCGGCCTACACGCCCTATCCCCAGTGGAACTGCGATATCTGCAACAACTAGTCAAACCATTCGGTATCACTTCTGCTTTTTGGCGCTTGATCTTTAGGAGTTACTTATGGGGGTGTTTATGGGCAGGCAAGCATCAGTTGGAGAAAATTTGGATTTTGATTGCTCTTGGCACTTTGGATGTGTCAAAGCTTGGTGAGGGCGCTAGCTGACGGCTGTCTTCGCGAAGTCACCTCCCAAGAATGGGGGAGTCCCCGGTTTGGATGCTTATGATTAATCAGATGGTCAAAACAAGTTGAAATCATTTAATGATCTTATCTATTATATACATTTTAGTCTCATCGGTCTTTGGTTACCGGCTGCAGCGAGTTTGCCTTCTTCAGATAATTATAACCCCTATATTGTGTTTTTGATCTTCTGTCATATACAAGGTTTTCCCTTGGGATTGAACCCCTTTATAGAGTTAATCCGTCAGATGACTGGTGGTGCCCCTTGAGTCTATTTCCACATGCCTGTGTGGTGGGAAACATTGATGGCTTAAGTCGCAGCGTCAAAGTATGGCCCTCAAACCATACGCAATTGAAACCCTGCTCCCCTCTCTTCCTTATCCCGCCCTTGGAATATACCGCTAAAGTCAGCTTCGCCCAGTGACGCAGCCTGTCCGCCCCGCACAGGTGCATGAGGCTCTGCGCGTTTGCGCCGTTCCTGATTCGCTTTGCTAGGAAACGTTGGGAACATGCTCTCCGGCTTTGGCTTGGGATCCTGCCGGAAGTATTCGTGCTGAAGCATTTCAGGCGCTGGCGGCCTTCGTTCAGGATCAAGTGATAATAGATCGCCTAACAAGCTGGCACCTGCACTGGTGAGGCTGGGAAAGCGAGCTCGGATGACGGAACCCGTCGCAACCTGTGTTTTGGGTAGACGCAATGAGCGAGCGTTGGGTAGGTGACGGAACCCAGGCCATGTCGCTTCAGTGGGAACGCCGCAGAGCTCAAAGATACGTGAGACTTGATCAACCTCGTTCTTCCCCTGGAGAAGGGGCTCACGAGTGAGAAGCTCGCCGAAGATGCAACCTACACTCCACATATCGACCGCCGCATCGTACATCTTTGCGCCCAGAAGGAGCTCTGGGGCGCGGTACCAGAGAGTGACTACGAGTTGTGTAAGTTTGGGCGGAGGGTCACCGACATAGCGAGCCATGCCAAAATCAGCTATCTTCAGCTGGCCACGGTTGTTGAGAAGGAGGTTGGAAGTCTTGAGATCACGATGGAGGATCCAGTTGTCGTGGAGGTAGGCGATACCTGATGTAAGCTGTAGAAGGAGTCGTTTTACTTCGGAGGAGAGGAATGGCTCGGGCATGTCTTCGAGGATGGACTTGAGATCATGTTCGACGAATTCGAGGACGAGGAATAAGGAGCTGAAGGGGGGAGCTTGTTAGAATCGACATTGTCGAAGTTAGAGGGTCGCATGCTCGCTCGCTTGCTTACTTGTCTGGCCGGGAAACATCGTCACCTACAACTACTTCTTGCATGGTAACGATATTCAGATGTTGGCAATCCTTCAATATCTGTATCTCGCGTAAACCCGTGACCGGGAGACCATTTCGATCTTGAGGTTCCAGCTTCAACCTCTTCAGTGCGACAACCTTTCCCGTAGCTTTATTCGTCGCCCGCGCAACCCAGCCATAAGTACCCTCTTCGATATCGTTCAGCTTATCGTAATTCTCGACGCTTCTGCACTTCCCCCAACTTCCAGCTGGAAACCGCAGTAGCTTTGCGGGAGGGGCTTTGCCTTGTTGGTTTGCGCCTGGTTCGGGGGTGATCCTCCGTCGCTTGGAGGGCCGGTCATCGTCGACTTGGAGAGTTTTCTTCTGCGCATCCTCTTGTGCCTTCTTCTCCTCTTCGAGTTTCCGTGCCTTTTCTGCCTTTTTTCGTCGCTTTTCTTCCCTGAGTTTGGCGTCCAGACGGGCGTCTTCTTCGGTGTCGGCCCACCGAGATTTGCTGGACATGGTGGGCGCGAGACTCGGCTTGATGCGAGTGTAGGTAGGCCTGTAGATGAGAGGTTACAAGAATCACAAGAATAAAAAAACAATGCTATAAAGACAAAAAAGAGACTTGTCAATGCGCGCTTGTGTATGTTGTGTATGAAAAAGTTGTTGGGGTTGCGGGGAGTAACGTCTAAGTTCTAGGTATGGGACATAGATGGAGAGTTTCTTATCTTATCAGTAAGTACCTAGCTTCAACTCGGGAAATGTACATCGTCACTGACGGATTGATAGGTAGAATGAATAACCTACCTAGGTACCCAGGTATTGACATTGTCCTACTACAAGCTTACAAATGAGAACCTCGTCATTATAATTTCTCATATCGAATTGACTAGACAGAGAGTCATCATGTTTAGGTCACTAGGCTTAAGGCCTCTTACAAGACTTAGCAGTAGCCGATGCGTGCCACGACCAAACTTATTCAACCCTTCCATTACCAGGAACTTTTCATCCGCCAGTCGTCGATATCAGACTGTGACCGAGATTGAAGATGAGTTTGAGGGTGAAAGGAAATGGTCGACTCCTTTAGCCAAGCAACTCTTTGCTGCCATTTCAGTGAGCTAACATCTTTCACTGAACAAACCATTCTTTTCTTCCTCCTGACTGATCACTCTTCATAGACAACTGGGCCTGTTCCGTTGGCGAGCTATATGCGCATGTGTTTAACTGGTGATATTGGAGGATACTACACCGGAGCCATTGGCCAAGGTCGAGATCAGTTCGGAACAAAGGGAGATTTCGTTACATCACCAGAGATTTCTCAAATCTTTGGTGAACTCATCGGCATTTGGTTCATTGCCGAATGGATCAGTCAAGGTCGGCCAAAGGAGGGTGTTCAACTCATTGAAGTTGGACCTGGCCGTGGTACTCTTATGGATGATATGCTTCGGGTATGTTTTATACACCTTCCCCCATCACCCTTAGGGGGACGGACTTGGTTGCTAACTTACAGCTATAGACAATCCAGCGATTTCCTGCTATGGCCAACAGCATTGACGCTGTATATATGGTCGAAGCCAGTCGTGAACTCCGAAACGCCCAGAGGCAGCTTCTCTGCGGTCCTGATGCCCCGTCCTCAGAGTCAAAGTCTGGTTTCCATAGTCCCAGCAAGTACAATGGCAAGCAAATTGTCTGGACCGACACCACCAAGTCCATCCCAATCGGTGAGTAACTATCATATAACTATGCCAGAGCATGCACACCATGACAATCCAACTAAGAATCAATATCGCACAGAGTCCAACAAAATGCCCTTTATAATTGCTCATGAGTTCTTTGATGCTCTCCCCATTCACAGTTTCCAATCCGCTACCGTTCCTCCGCCTCAGCCAAAGGTCTATTCACCTACTTCACCTCCTCAATCATCACCACTACCCGAGAACACCAAACCCACCATGGAATGGCGAGAAATGATGGTCTCGCCAACTCCACCAGGCGTCACTCATGCCCAGCTGGGAACACCAAAATCACAGCAAAATGACACACCTCCCGAGTTCCAGCTCACCCTGTCATCCACCACCACTCGCCACTCTCGTTTCCTCCCTGAGACCTCGACTCGGTATCGAAAACTCAAGAATATCCCTAACTCGGTCATCGAAGTTTGCCCAGATGCGTCCATCTTCGCTACAGATTTCGCAACTCGTATTGGCGGTTCCGAACAATATCCTAAGGCTGAACCCAGCGGTGCAGCCCTCATTCTCGATTATGGAACCTCGGACACTGTCCCCATCAACTCTTTGCGTGGTATCAGGCACCATAAGCGCGTTAGCCCCTTTTCTGCGCCTGGTCTGGTCGATCTGAGTGCTGATGTCGACTTCACTGCCATAGCTGAAGTGGCCATGTCGGCGAGTGAGGGCGTTGAAGTCCATGGCCCTGTCAATCAGGGCGACTTCCTCGAGGTCATGGGTATCCGCGAGCGTGCTGAGCAGTTGACCAAAGCTCCCAGCGTAGACAAGGAGACTGTTGATAAGATCGATGGAGCTTGGAAGCGTCTTGTTGATAAGGGTCCTGATGGTATGGGGAAACTGTACAAGGTGTTGGCTATTCTGCCTGAGAACGATGGTCGAAGACGGCCAGTTGGATTTGGAGGCGATGTCATGAGTTAGGCATGAGAAGCCAGCTAAAGCTGCAGAACTGGGATTCAGCTCTGATAGAGTTGAGAGGTGAAAAGATATTGTAACAATATTTAAATTGATCACACCATTGTTCGTATCCACGCCCAACGATTCTGATCTATCAAAAACCCCCCACACTATATACTACACGTATCAATACCAACGCAAGCAAGGAAACGTTGCATAACCGAAAACTCAATTTATTCATCAGTAAGATTTGACTTGGTCCCTTGACAAACCTACAAGTACACAAAAAGGATGCGTCAACACAAACGTTTGTTGATAGCATGCAAATTCAGCTCGAGTCAACACCCTTAACTTCTCACTTCGTTTTCACGAGCTTTGCATCCTCTTCGTCACTGTCGTCGTCGTCGTCGTCGTCGTCATCATCGTCGGAGAACTTGTCCCCATCTTCGCCCACAGCAAAGATGGTTTCGTTTTCTAGCGACTGACGAGGAGCAGTGCGAGCGTTGTTCCTCGGCGGTTGAGTGGTACTCTGTGACGCACTTGAGTAGGAAAGGCCATTGGCGTTGTTTGACTCATTGCGAGGCTTGGCCACTTCGATGTCCTCATCGTCCGTGTCTTCTCCTGGAACACCGATATCACCAAGATCAAAGTTACCATCGTCGTCTTGTGCAATCTCGTCGCTCATGGCGAAACGGCGGTTGTTGGAGGTGGGGCGCCAGAGGTAGGCGATCCACGCGACATCAGAGAAGTAAACGACATTCAACCAGCCATCGAGGATGAACCAGCGAGTCTTCCAGTGGAAAGGAACAAAGTCAGGATCGCTAGCTGAGGCAAACGTGAAGCTGTTGAAGAAGAAGAAACCAAAGATGACCATGACGCTGATGAGAATGGCCCACCAGAGCTTTCTGTACATGGCTTCCTTGGCGTGCTGCTTTCGTTCACGAAGATCCTTAAGAGTCCAGTTGAGAGAGTTGAGTGTCCACACATAGAAGGCAGTGAGTGTGCCCGCCAGAGGCAAGACGATCAAGAGCACAAATGGGCCTGTAATCAGAATGGTCAGCCAGGGTTACATGTATAACTAATTCAAAGTTCTTACCAGCCGTCTCAGGAGTAATAGAAAGGAAAGTCAGTGAGTAGACCAGCCCGAACAGGAAATGAGCAGCGGCAAGCCACCGCACCCTAATCATGGTCTTGCCAAGGGTGTGCTTCACCACACCATAACCCATGCAAACGATAAGGAGTAAGAAGAAGGAGAAGGAGTTTCGACCGGCATTGAGAATTCCAACGATGGTAAGGAAAACCTTAGATCCAATATTTGAGCCATGGCGGTTCTGGTATTCTGGATTACAGTTAGAATGGGTAACGGGTAAACGAAACAGGGGCCGAGTACGAACCATAGAAACCCCATGTTATAAGCATTTCTACCACCAGGAAAATGAGAATCGCAGTGATGTAGTTTTGCACAGCCACTAAATAGAGTCAGTACCTATGATATGCAATTGGTCGAGACGTATAGACGGGATATGCTTACAGATATCGTGCCTGTGCTGGTAATACAAAAAACCCCAGTAGGCAGCGAGAAGAGCATACAAGATACTCATGCCGCCATAAAATGGTAACTTGGGAATCTGAGTGGCCTCGAGCTCGCCATAAGCGTTGCGGTATTCGACTACCAGGTCGTATTTCTTGGTGTTTACCACATCTGTAAGGACGCAGTAGTAGCCGGTCTTCTTGATAGCATAGTTGATCGGAGCAGCCTTGTTGAGGTGGACGGCCTTTGTAAGGACTACGCTGGTAGACTTCTTATCGACATCGGGGTTCAAGATGAACTTGCCAATATCGGTCTTGTTGCAAAAGCCTTGCTTGACGAAATCATCGCCGCAGACGCCAAGTCGCTGTATCGTGTGCATCTGTCAGAAGAGGGTGGAGTAGGAGGAACTGCGACGAGCACTCACGTTACCGGGGGTATTGGGATCGGGAATTCCAACGAGGTTTCTGTCCTTCCACTCGAATATCACCAGACTCGCAATCGGGTCTTTGACGTCTGAGTCGGTGCCGTTAAGGAACTTGACGAGAATGAATGGGTCGACAGGTCCACCCCATGAGGTCCTACTATACATGCCTGGAACTTGCCGTTAGATGAAAAAGTTGCAATGTTTGTGAGAAGCATAACGTACCAGTACAGTATTCTTGATATCCCTCCTTCTCGCTCTAGAGGAAGGTGATGTTAGCACAATTGCGACTCCAGCGATTCGTATGTAAATGGAGAGGCCGCCCATACCAGTCCAATCTCATAAGCTTGGGTTGTCCAAAGGGACATGCCCAGCACGAGCAGTCCCGTAAGGAACCTCATGATTATTGAATCGGGAGTCGCGGCGGAAGTTTCGGTATGTTGGAAAGAGATGAGTCCTGGAGGCGATGTTGGAATAAAGAAAGTCGAGGTTTCAAGTCGAGCCGTGCGAGACCAAAGGGAGCTTGGGGAACGATCGTTTGTTTAAGTGGTAGCGCGAGAGCTTCTTAATTTATGGAGCATGTCGAGCCTGTCGAGCGTCCTTTACGTAGCAAGTACGTACGTCCTTATCGATTTCAAGATGATCGATATTCGTATTGAGTTGATAGACGAGATGATTATTGATGAGTTGCATAGGGCAGTTGAGGTTAGAGAATCAAGGCCTCGAGTTACAAATTCAAGGGAGTAACCAACGGGTATACGTAATTGGTCGCCCGTGATGCCAGGTCAGCACCAGCGCCGAGCGAGTGGCAGGAGAAGCCAAGGGCTCCTGTTTTCTCATTGGCCGAATTATCCGCGATAGCGAGAAGCCTAGGGTCGTCTCAGGCACCATGCCCGTGGATGTTAGCTCCTGCTAAGGCACCTAGGTAGGTACCTAGGCAGTTACATACTGTGTCTAGCGCGTGGCGCATCCATCATAACTCCAGTCTTTAGACTAATCAATGCGACTGGGAAATTCCATCATCATAACTTCTTAATTCCAATTTGTGGGACCAACACAACCAACAATGGGTAAAGGAACAGACAAGCTATATGTAAGTCATTCTCTCTATCATAGATTGAGATTACATCTAACTCAATAACTTCTAGATTACACACTCAGAGTGGTCTTCTGCCGACGCCTTCTCCCCAAGTGTCGGTGCAGGCTCGTCTGCTCGCAGTCAAAACGCCAGCGCTTCATTCCGCCGTCTCCCTTTCAATTTTTGCGCCGCGAGTCTACAGCCCTTCAAGAACCCAGTCTGCACGCGGGATGGAACGATTTTCGACGTTGAAGTGATTGGCGCCTGGCTAGAAAAGCACCCCGACCAAAACCCTGTCACGGGCGAGACTCTGCAGAAGAAAGACTTGATTCGTCTCAATTTCGCTCGAAATTCCGAGTCGGACTCTCTGGGTGCTGGTTTAAGTGATGGGAAAGGCGACTTGATCGATCCAGTTACTTATAAGGTCTTCACCGACAACACACACATCGTCGCTATTCGCCATGGCACCTACGCCAATGTCTTTGCTTGGGATACGGTCGATCGCATGAATATCAAGGCCAAATCGTGGCGCGACTTGGTCGATGACCAAGAGTTCACTCGTGCCGACATTATCACACTTCAAGACCCTCAGAATGCAGCCAGTCGCAGTCTGGATCAGTTCAAATACCTGAAGGACGGACACGAAGCGCAACTGACAAAGGAGCAGGAGGAAGAGCGCAATGCCGGAAACATCAACTCCAGTGCCTTGGGAAGCATGGGCGACAAGGTCTCGCGTGCGAAAGCAGCGGTGGAAAACGCGCGCAAAGCTCGTGAGCAGGGCGGCGATGTCAACCGCAGCTCAACTGCTCTAACAAAACCTGCGACTGCCAGCAATGTGATCCGCCAATCGATGATCAAGGACAAGAAGCTAGCCGCTAACTCGGCAGCGTACACCACGGGCAAGGCCGCCGCCAGTTTCACTAGCACAGGACTGACCCCTGAGACAAGTGGCGAGAGGGCTTTGCTAACCGATGAGGAGTACATGCTTAAGCCCAAGCGCATCAAAACAACAGGTTATGCCAGAATAGAAACCAACCTAGGAGATCTAACGATCGAACTGTACCCAGAGTTTGCGCCAAAGGCTGTGTGGAATTTCATAAGGCTGGCACAGACAGGCTACTACAAAGGGGTGGCCTTCCACCGAAATATCCCCAACTTTATGATTCAGGGCGGTGATCCATCAGGCACTGGTCGAGGTGGACAGAGCATTTGGGGCAAGTATTTCGACGATGAGTTCGACGGTCCTATGTCACACAATGCCCGGGGAACGAGTAAGTGGCTCCTTATTAGCTAGCATATCACAACTCTCACTAACCTGCCATCACTAGTCTCTATGGCCAACAAAGGCAAGAATACGAACTCAAGTCAGTTCTTCATTGCATATAAGCCAACACCCCACCTCGACCGCAAGCACACCGTCTTTGGAAAGGTAGTCGAAAATCTCAACGTTCTCTCCAGGATGGAGGATGTTCCTACTGATGGGTCCAACCGGCCCCTCAATAAGATTGTCATCAAAGACATTATTATCTTTCATGATCCCTTTGCCGAGTTTCAGAAACAGAAACAAGAGAACGAGCGTCAGACTAAAGAGCAGGAGAAAATTCGCCTTCAGGGTGGGACAGACGACGATAAGACGACGTGGACCGGCAAACGGATACGCAACGATGGCAGTGTCGAGAGCACGGGTGTTAGAGAGAGTGTTGGCAAGTACTTGAAGGCCGTCACCCAGCAGAGCACAGCGACGACTACGGAGGCAGATCTTGAGGATGTTGATACATGGGAAGAACCAGCACGCAAGAAGATGAAGGGAAGCGGTTTTGGAAACTTTGACAATTGGTAAACCAAGCAATGGCACACAGTTTGTCCACCCAATACTGCAATGCCCCCGAATGATCCATCCATCTAAAGGTGCTGGGTATGTGCACTTCTAAATCTTGTCTCTAACAGAGAATTATGCTAAGAAATGGGAAAAGCTCGTCGATATTACAGCCATGACATAAGACGTGCCGCCATATGTCTCCATTTCATGCCCAATCAACTATTGAAAAATAATGAGAAAGCTGATAAACTGCATATCAAACCGTTGGAGGCAGTTCGCTCAACTCTACCATGGGAAGCTTGCTGATAAGCGACGGGCTGAGTGCAAGAGGGCTGGCCTTCTCCTGCAACAGCCCCGCAACCACACGCGCCTGTTCCAGGCCAACCTCTCTGTGAATGGCATGCAGCCCCTCAATGGCGTACTGTTTCGTCTCTGGAGAACATGCCGACGACATACCGAGCATGTACAGCGGCCAGATGATGGTATTGTTTGAGGAAGCAAGGCTCATGAAGCGCGTAGCATCATCGGTTTGAGGTGTTGATAGTGTTGGATCAAATAGTAGCGGACTACCACCGCTACTCGATGTGTCCTCTCCAGGACCAGCCCGTGACTCTTGTGCAAGCGGCGAAGATATAACACGGCATGCCTGTTTCTTGGCAGCAATCGACACCGTGTGTCCTTGATCCTTCTGGTTATTTATGTCCCGAATGCTGACAACCCCAAGGTGCTGTGGAACGCTCGCTGCAATCGATTGTCCCAACATGTCTAACAGTTTAATAGATCTGGCAAGCAATCGGAGATGACTGTCTGATAGCACAGTGTGGCTGGCAGGTTCTGACGCTGCACACAGCTGCTCGACCAGTGTTTCCAACAGGAGCATCCGTATTCCACGCACCATATTCCAAGTGGTGGATTGCAGGAGCCCTGCATATACGTGACAAATTTGTCCTAGAGCTCGGGGATCCAGCTGTGTCAACTGCACGCGATGATATTTCCAAGATTGTGGCAGTCCGGAGAGTATCGAAGAAAATTCCTCCTCAACATTTGATATGGCATTGACTATGTCATCAAGATTGACAAGTTTGCCTGAGTTAATATCGTACCGCACCTGCAGTGCTTTGTATATGGGGTACGCCACGTGAAAATCAGGTCCTCCAAGTTCTTCCGAAGGGGGTATATCGCGCCGAAGTTCTATCAAAGTTTCTGGCATAGGGAGGCCACTCTGAATGCAACTTATAAGGACTGTGTGGCAGAGCATGAGAAACATGCGGGCACCGGCTTTGCTCCGAAACTGGGCAGGACCTCTAATACTCGCTAGGGCGGCAGCTCCATTAACATGGTCTTGCCAGGCACGCATTGTGTGAGAGCTGTACCCCGAGACAAATTCGAACGTGCCAAGAATTAAGACAGCGAGCATGGTTGTATCCTTCACCACTTCGATCGGGTCGCGAAGGGCACGGTGCGTCAGTCCAAGGGCGAATCCGTAGCTCTCTTGTGCTCGTGTCATAAGATCCGGTAATCGGAGAACCTGGGAGCATCCTGCAAGCCCAACAGCTGTCATACTGACAGTGACCGGGTCACCCTGAGCTTGAGCCGAATCTGGGGGCTTCCATACGTCGTATATGAAAGCATAGTTTTGATAGGAGCCCGTATCTGCCACAACATAGCGAGAAAAGAAGAAGGCAGTGCCCTTTTCTTGGAGTTCAGGTGATAGGGCCTCATCTAAGGGATTGCGGCGTCCTGGTTCAGTTGAATCACCAACGTCGTTGGTATCACCCGGGCTCTCATGAGAAGTTTCCGAGGGAGATCGGCTCCAGTCGCTAATTAAAGCGGAAAGGACGGGTGCCCGGCAGCGTTTAGTAGATTTCCGAGTACGTCTGGCCGCCACTTTCTTCGACTTCTCTGTCTTGGTGGCTGGAGCTGGAGCTGCGGCCGGGGCTGCACCGGATCTCGGGCCAACGGCGAAGGGCGGTGATGAGTTGATAAAAGTCCTGGTGGATGGTATGGGAGACGTTGACGCAGAGGCGAGCTCCTGGCCAGCAGGACTATTTTGTGCTTGAGCATTAGATCGAGCCCGTGTCTTGACGGCTTTCTTGATGACATGTGAGCTTTCATCTCGAAACATGAGATCAACAAGATTGCGATAGCCGGGACAGGGCTGGTTCTTCTTCTCGCATTGCGTGCATGCCGGCTCCTTTTGGTCGCACTTGATTGTGAGGCTCACATGTCAGCGAGAGAGAGTCCGGGCGGTAGGTAGGTTTAGGTGATGTCGAAGACGACGACCATGACAGGTGTTGCGCTGTCATGGACGTTGATGGGAGTCATTTGGGCATTGACGATGGATGGGTCAACTCACACGAATCTTGCGGCGGCGGCAGTTGGAGCAACCCCCGGAAGGCTTCCCGCAATATACCATAGCGGCTTATAAAAAAGAGGCGAGGCAAGACCCACGGCCTCGCAGTTGAATACCGAGACTTATCAGGTCAAGATTGAGAGCGAAAAGACAGAAGTGAATGCGCTTTGGCAGTCATGACATGATGGACACCTATTGGTTCCAGAGCTATCCCGAAAACGTCGTCCACGACTCTTGGCTGGGTAGGTAGGTAGGTAAAGATAGGTCTCAAGGGGTAAGTAACGTAACGGCAACGTTGGCGGGGAACAAGCGAGGCGGCTAGGAACCCGGGATGTGCGGACTGTTGTGTTGTGTGATATGCCGGGTTTGTATTGTATTACTGAGAGATGGGTATCATGAGTCGTAAATCGTAAATCATCAAAACGAGAGTTGATATCAGGAATGAGAGGAGAATGAGAGATGTATAACCCTATCTTGAGGTGCGATCAAAGGAATGAAATTGGAGAACAAGGATTCTTTTACCAAGATTAATTTAGATGTGAGAGGGAGGAGAAGAGCAGGGCCATGCACGCATCCACGGAAGGAAGAATACCTCCTACCTACCTAAGGAAGGGTTGTATGTACCTATCGGAATGATTGGATTGATTGGACGTGATGCAACTTGTTAGCTGCAGATTGGGTGGGCAGGCGCTGGCATGGCTGTGCTCCTTCCATCTCTCGGGGTGTATCAATCAACTGCCCGGGCTCACTACCTAGTAGTATGTAGGTAAGGTACCTAACTGAAGAGATCCACCAGTTCCTACCTTACCTTAGTAATTAGGTACTGTACTTCCCTAGGTCTAGGTTAGTACTAAGGTATTCGCGATAGATCCAATATTGGAGAAGGTACTACCTAGGTAGGTAATAAGCTTATTCATGGACTGATCATCATATTCTGCTCAATCAAGATGACCACTGAATCATCCCATATCTTACTGTAGCCCATACGTGAGGTGCCCATGCTCTGTACTGTATTAAATAGCGTGGGAACGTCAAAATTCAAGGCAAGGTAGGTCGTATGCAACCCTTTCATTCCTTGATTGCGGCTGTGGCAGATGCTATTAACAGCCACAACAACCGCATGTCTTACATACATGGCACATCTTGGTGGAGGTGATGAGGGGTTATGTTAATTCTGCTGCTCATTCCTCGGCAGATCAACAACATACATTATTGGCAAATCCTAATTGCCTACCTACTAAGTAGGTAGGTATTCATTCACATGCTTCCCAGGTTCCTATTTCTAGCTAGGTGTTCCTGTCCTGTCCCCCAACATGAACCGTCAACACCTTTGGTCTCCCATCGTTCAAGAAACCACTCTGATCTACTCCCCCAGATGCACCAACATCATCATACGGAAACGCATAGCCTTTTCCCTCAAGCGTAACTTCATGACAGATCCTAGAATAATGATTCGTCCTTCCTTCTCCTTTACAATAATACTCTTCCACTTTCTCTCCCTCTGGCTGCCGGCAGTTTCCCGATAGCGTCGTCCGGTTCAGCGCCGCCGCAAGTCGGGCTCCAACGTTGAGTTGCGCCGGCATAACCCCCGGACCTCCCGCGAACGGCCCCGTGCTGCATGACACAATGTCCCGCGTTGACGGCTTCTCAAAGCGGAAGCTTAAGTTATTCTTTCCAACATGGTTGAACACGAGTTTGCCATCGTGTACGCGGCCCTTAACGTCGCCCCATTCTGCTTGTGTGTTGATCTCGATATCCTCCTTCTCGTAGCGCTTCCACGCCGCGTCAATTTCTGGCGCAAAATAATTCTCCAATAAGCCAGGATGCAACTCTGCACCGGCGTTGGGGCTTAATGCTCGGAGGTTAGAGCCGGACTTGGACTTCACCACAAGCTTCTGCCAGCCTGCGCTGTCCTTCTCGCCCTGACGCTTCAACCCTTCGCAGACCTGGCCAAGACCATCCTTGGGCATGCCTGGCACACGCGTGACATGGCCGGCCTCATTCTCAAGCTCCAGGCCGATCGGGAGGCTGACGAAGTCAACATATGACACGTTGACATAAAGTTGATCATTATTGAAGGTGAATTCACAAAAACCCCAGTCGGCGTCAAAGTTAGGATCAGTTGGGTTCGTCACAGACGGCTCTACCACAGCTGGCCCCGGGTTGATCAGAAATGTAAGCGGCTTGTCCTTACAAAACCAGATGCGACCTCCAAAGATGTGCGGTATCCGCACCTTTTTCTGAGCTCCGGATCCTCCGATCGGGATGGCAATATCTGCGCCGACGGGCTGCAAGATCTCGGATGGTGATTTTGGCCGATACACTGTTTCTCCATCCGCGAGAAGAATCACTACGCCTTGTCCATCCCGACCTGTGACGTGCGCATAGAGCGCCTTGGAGTCTGTATGATTCGTGAGGACGATGTCCAAGAAAGGGTCTGTAGGCATTATTACAAAGTGCCATTCATTGGTACCACCAGGATGATAATAAAGAAGAAAATGAAATGTTGACTGAAGGGGCAGGCCTTGACTTATACACACCTTCTTGCCCCTCACCTTGGAAAGCTGCCTCTTCCCTGTTTTTGGGCCCAGTTTTGCTGGCTTTCTTGGCTATAGTACGGATACCTAGAGACAATACATGGAGATTCCATTTATTTGATGCTCTGGTTTTACTACGTCAGCACCCAACTCCAAGTTTCCCTGCCACATAACATGATGACTACCTGATACCTAGACTAGTGCCTAAATAGAGCCACCACTCTTCTAGTGCTTTGCCATACCCATATCATAACACCACTTTCGATCAGTTTTCCGAAGCTTCCCAAGTCCGTTCATTGATGGATAATCATACATCATTCACAATAATAAGATAACAAGCCATACCAGTAGTATCGGGGGGAAATCTAAGCACCATAGTGAGGTCGCACTGTTGCCCTCACCATTATCCGAGCCGTGCGAATGGAGGGTGCTATCGTCGAAATACCCCCCAGGCAACGTTGCATTGGTAACATCCGGGATCGCACACACTGAGTCCTTCTCAGAAGATTGGTGGCATTGCTTCAACAATTGCGACTGACGCTCGCTGTTTGATGAGTTGAAGTAGGCTTTGACATAGCTGACAGTGACTATCGCATCCTGCTCTGGTGGACCTCCCGACCATAAGGGGTTACCATTACTCCAGTGTTGGAGAATCAGATGGCCTCCAGAAGAAGGCATATCATCTCCTTTCATTCGGGCGAGTAGCTTGCTGTCGGCGTAGAACAGAACCTGACCAGGGGTATAGTCGAACCGATACTCGTGAAAGGTATCCGTCGGATCAAAGTCCAATTTGACTCGCTCGAAAGTTCTAGTTTTGCTGGCATCGTATCCGGCTTCTAGAGACCTCTTTGACTGAACAACGAGATTTATGGGATATGTGCCGTTATCGTGATCGAACTCTCGCGAAAGAAACTCAATATCGATTTCTTGAGTATCGTTGAAATACTGTTTCCATGTTGGCTTCTTTCACTGTTCCTGAAATCAATTCACTTACCCAGAAGAAAGCAGCGCAAGTGCCTTTAATCTCTGTCAGCTTCATTCCAGCTCGGAATGATCCCCACTGAAGATCGAGTCTTTCTGTGTCAACTTCGCTTGCCGAAATCGAATCGTCCTTGCTGATGGTACTGCCTACACGTAGCTGAAGGCCAGCCTCGTGGTGATCTTCAGACTTTGTTCCTCCGCGAGCAGCAACGTTGGAGGGTACGAACGCCTTGCTGAAGTTGCCTCGACCATCTTCTGCTGACACTGTAAACTGTTGAGCTACCCAATCATGGCCTTGAGAAAAGTTATGTAGCTGGCTGAAGTTGGTCTCTAGTCGATCCATGAAAACCGCGAGGCCTTCACCTTGTTGGTTTTGGACCGAATAACCGCATTCGCATGCCCCATAGACCATGGAGGCCATTGCAAGGGCAGGTGCAAGAAATGAAAACATTACGACAGAGGCGTGATTTAGATAAGTAAAATAGACTCCTGTGGTTGTGGTAGTGCTCTCTTCCGCGTTGACTTTGAACTGCCAGTGTCATCCCAAGATCAAAGGCTCTCTAGCTTGAAGAAATACTCATGCTAGGAGGCACAGGCAATATTTCTCTGGCGAATTCTCAGGGGGTGCCTTCTTCGGCGACCATTTCATGGTGGAACCTTCCTCACAACTCCCGCCAGGAAGCAAAGGAATCTGTGTAAGCAGGCAGGCAGGCAGGCAGGATAGGAGTTACTGAACGATGGCAATCGCCCTTCCTAGGGTATCCATGTTTTGAGATTAAAGGAGTTGGTTTCCTTTGTTGAGGCCTTGTCCTTTGTCAGTCGAACTCTGCCCATCCTCTTCACTGTACCTATAGTACTTTATAAGGCAGCCGGAATTCGCCACGTATCACATATCACAGAAACTCAGGCAACTTTTAATCATGATGTTTGACAGGTGCTGATAATTATTCAAGCAAACACTATTCATCTATACACGAGAATGGGCCAGCCTCCTCTTGACGGTATGCGACGCGGTGCCATGGACCCAAACCGGGCAACCAAGACAGCCGATGCCAGATCATGCTATTGCCGTCATATGGCCGCAAAACAAACAATCTGTATATCGAACAAGGTATCTGAAAACCAAACTGAACAAGTGGACAAAAAATAAATGATAAGTAAATAGGAGAAGAATCGAAGTCGAGGTGAAGCGAACCAAAACGAACCAGAAGCAAAGCAGACCAAGACCGAGCATTCAAAATTGCAAGCCAGCGAAAACACGCACGCAAAATATTAAAAAATAAAAATAAAACCAATAAAGGTGCCATGGCATATAGAACAGGGGGAGTAGAAGGCGACACCAGCCATCTTGGACCAGCCAACTGTTCTGCCATCGCAGTCATTAGCCTGCGCTGTCACTGCGCAAAATGATCCAGTTCCCTCTGTCCAGGGCACAAGCCCAATGCGAAAACCGTTTCCCGATCCCCTTCCTTGACCCCAATTAATGCCGCGTGACTCTTTGTAACCATGCAGAAAGGAGAGACATAAAGAAACAAAAAGGCATATGATGTGCCAACAGACCTGCAATGATAAACTGCAATAGACTGGACAATACGACTACCCGCCTGTCTCGGGTATCGCCAAGGAGATATTGAGATAAGCATCATAAGGAGATTGAAAACAATCCAAGGAAACAAGACGAGTCCAACTCCCTCCCGAGCCCTTCGCGCCGGAGCCGACAAAGTCGGAGAGGAAAGAATTAACCCACAACCAAACCAAGCATGATAAAGCAGAAGAGGTATATGCATAGGAGAAAAGGGAAATCCCAAACCAGCCCGAAGGCAAACAAAGGAAAAAGTCATTTCAGTCATGGCCAATTATTTTTAGTACACGCTATCCTCATCGGCTCCCTGTGAGATCATCGAGGGAGTGGAGACATTTGAGGATGCTTCAGGGTCGTCGACATAGCCGACGAGAGCCTGGGAATGTAACTTGAAGGCGTCGCCCATGAGTCGTGTCATGCTGCTCAGGGTGTTAGCAATACAGTTCTAGGAGAGGCTTGGACGACTGATACATACCCCCAAACAACAACTTCATCGAGTATCGAGCCCCAGAGTCGTGCGACAACTGCGCTCAATTGAGACATGTAATTCTCGTCAATCTCCTTGACCAAAAGCTGTCGGACCTTGTTGTACATGGCCAATTCCTCCTGGGTCGCAGGCTCTTCGTCATGTTCCAGACGATACAGCCACAGCGATAATATAATCATGAGATCCATTCCGCAGAGGGCATGCTCCACGCTCCAGTTGGTAGGCGATACACGGGCAATCCATCTAACTCCATGGGAGACAACAGTTTCAAGGCAATTGTAGCATTCCTCGATAACCTTGATCATCTCGCTCGAGCGCTTCACGCGATCACGGGCATGCGTCATCGCAGCAGCTACTTCATAGGATTCATGGTAGCGCAGTGCCTCCTGCACCGCCTTCAGATCGACCTCCAGGCGGGCACGAGCATTGCGATACATGGCTTTGGCGTTGAAGATCAATGGGTGACCCTTGTGAGGGGCACTGATCGGAACAGGGAAGGCTTCAGCTTCACACATGTCGACGGATTTGTCCCATGTCTCAAGTGCCAATCGCAACTTATACTCAGTGACTACATCTTGCAGGGCTTCAGGACTGCGCTTATGATACCAGACCTCAAGAAACAGAGCATTGATCATCACCCGGGTGCCAAATGTGCTGTATCGAAGGGTCTCGCCTTGAAAGAGGTTGTCGTGAGCCTCCATAAAGGTCACGGTCGTGGAAGATGCGAGGTGTTCTTGCCATGTTGTCTCGTCTGTGACCTGCAGGTTCCACAGTGTCTCGGTGGAAGGAAGCTGTAAATCTTCAAACTCGCTAAAACTGATGGCTGGTGTGTGATTGTACGTAAGCGTCAACAGACCAAAAAAGATGTAGACCGCATAGTATGTGCGACGGCAACCCTCATCTTCCACCCATTCGGCACGAGTCGGCTTGGCTCCTGACCGGGCTTCCTGACGAAGCTTCAGCTCGTATCTATTACCAGCGACCATGTTGGCGAGCAGACTCTTGATTGAGCATGTCCACTCCAGACCCTTAGGGTCACCACTCCAGCTGGCAAAGATCATGTTGAGGAGGTTGCTCTGCATCGTCCACAGGGGACACTTGCGGGAGCTGAAGTTTTCCTTACTTTGTAGGAACTGGTTAACCAGAACCTTGGAGCCAATGTGGAGCATGTAGGCTTGTTCTTGGTCGAAAGCATACAAGGCGCCGATGCTGAGAACTGCCAATAAAAGCTGGGGTGAGACCTTGGTTGGCTGAAACGAGGTAGGATGTAAGAAAGGCAGATGGTGATGGAATAGGCCGAAGTATGTCGAAAGGTATCGGTTCAAGGAACCTAGGCCAGGCAGGCGGAAACCCTCAGGGATAGCATGTTCACTGTCTGCGTTGCGGATGTTGTCCAAGATAGCGTTGCGCTCATCATCTCCCATCACTTCAGGGGCCTTGTATCCAGACTTGGATGACTCTGAAGCCCACGGAGATGGTGGGGCAGCGGCAGAGTTAGGCAACGAGTTGATCATTGACTGCAGAGCTGGTACGAGACCGTTGCAGTTCTGGCCGCTGATAGGAGGAAGCTGATTGGGATGGGCTTGCAGGGTGGTCCCACTGGCGAAAGAAGGTTGAGACTCGAATGAACCGGATGCGCTGGAGGTTATTGAGTGCGCTTTGGGCTCGGCAACTGATTGAGACATGAAACCGTCCCACTGAACCTGGGGCAATGCGATAGCGCCGGATGGGTATGTCACAGTAGACTCCATGGTGGAAGCGTTGTGAGGTGAATATGCCATCGACGGGCTATCATCGTAGGAATGGTCCTCGCGCATCGCAGCTGTGGCCTTATGATGTAAGTCGGCTACAAGCATGGCGGCAGCTTCAACGTCAAAGATGCCATCGGCACCAGATTCCATTTGCTCCAGGGTCGAAGTATCGATGGCGATGGATGACTTTGAGGGGGCACCGACAGCGCGAGTCTTGGGACCGGCTCGGCGTTTGCCATCACTGTGAAGAGGGACGCCGCCATCTTTGGCGTGGACGGTACGGTCATGTCTCAAAAGAAGATCGCGACGAACAAAAGTACTCCTGCACTTCATGCACTTGAAAGGACGCTCCTTGGTATCTGCAAACGAGTTAGTCAACGGCCAGACGAGGGCTCGTGGGGTGATGGTTAACACGAGGGACAAGAGGGGGTGGCACACGTACGTGATCGTTCATGGCGACTTCGGTGTTCGCTCCTGCTAAAGGCCCTGTTACAGAACTGGCACTTGTATTTGCGTTCGGGTGCTAATGAGGCCTTTCGCGAAGACGCTGTCGAGGCCGCAGGGGGCGGGAGGACTGCTACGTTTGCACCAGGCATCTCGACGTAGCCAAGTCGCGTTTCCTAGGTTTGGATGGCGACGAAGGACGACGGCAAGTTTGCGATCGGGTATCAGGCAATTAGGCTGGGCCCGACAGCACGATGGTTGAATATCGTGTGTTTCGTAGGATGTTGTTACTCTCGCTCTTGCTCTCGACTGCTAGCTCTTCGCTTGCGCGCGCGCTCCCGTGGGGTTTAAAGGGTGAAAGCGGTGATCTCGAAAGTAATGATGGTCATTGGATATGATTGATCGATGGTCATGGAAAAGCTGAGTTTCTTTGTGTTGGATGGGGACTAAGGCTCTGGATGGCCTCTTCGAAAGTATGAACCGGTCGGATGGGACGGGCGAGGTATTGTGGGATGGTTGCTGATGAGTCGAGTTGGTGATGGAGGGGAATGGAGGAAGAAGGGAATAAAAGCGAGGGGAGCAGACGTAGAAGACTTAGAGGGGCGGACGGGAGAGAGAGGGGGGAGAAATCCGGAGGGGAGAGTGACCCGGGAGTTGGGGGGGCACTTATTTTCTGGGTGGGGAGGGAAGGAGGGGAACATCCATGGAAATCCAGAAAGAGGGAATGGGAACAGAAAGGGACGAGGGAGAGATGGAAGGAGCGAGGGAGGGAGAGGGGTGGCTGAGAAGTCACTGGCTGAGGCTGGGCTAGGTGGTAGGTAGGCGGGCAGACAGACAGGTAGGTACCTACTCACTCATGCCAGCGAAGCACAGCACAGCATAGCACAGCACAGCATAGCACAAAAGCCTGGAGAGGACAGGGCAGAGGTCCATGGATGAGGTGCATAAGGTGCATGGAGTGTTGACCTTCTTGGCGGGCAACCATGGGCGTGGGCGAGCTAGGTACCTTGCTCTTAGCGAGCAGAGAACCAATGCAGCGCTATGCACCAGCAACTTTCAGCACGCAGCCAGCAATGCTAGGCTGGTCAGCCCCCATCACACCCCTGTAAGTCCAGGCTTCTGCCTTTGAGCAGCCCGTACCGAATATGACCGGACCAGGTGAGCACCAACCGAGCCAAGCTCCACTGATACATAGCGGGGCCCAATTCGGTGGAGGGGCGACGAGGGGCAGTCAGCCATTCATTGTGCCCTAGACCGTTTACGGATAATCAAGAAGAAGCAAGTAGCTCAGCTTTGGATGAGGCGAACGAGCACCGACAATGAAAATTCTGTCAGGAGAACCAACCTAGCCAGCCAACAAACACCATTTGTCAATTAAAGCAGCACTGGGGGACTTGGCCCGGACAGGCGCCCATTTACACTATGGCCGGCACGTAAAGTTACGACAGCTAGCACGGAGCAATCCAAGCTAATAATGGACAGACCACGATGGCATGGGATCGTCAAGGTACACTGTCATTTTGACAGAGGTGAAGGGATATCTACTTAGGTACCTACTTGCATAAACCTTTCGCTTGGTGCACTCTCTTTTCTGGGTTCCTGCAGAGGTGCAAGCCTTGGCCTGCCAAACCTTCTCTTTTCTCAGCCACGACTCATTATGTCAGCTCCGAGTGGACACATCCACATGAAAACGATACTGGATGCTCGATGGAGATATCCACAACGAGGAAGTATTTTTTGCTTTCTCTTGCATACCCTAACGCAGAGTCACATACACGATTCCGTTTGCGAAACCGTCGGTCAAGAAAGATATATCGTATATTTGACGGTGATGGAGTCGGTGACGGACTCGAAAAGTCGGAGTCAATGTCGGTGTCGAGAGACCTTGCTGAACAGACAGGGAACGGCTATCCACTCACTCCGTAATCCGTCGTGTCCGCCTCGAAGACTGGCGGTCCGAGGCCACTGGCCCACTGGCCCATTAACCACGGGGACGAGGAGGACCGGGGGGCATGTCAAGTACAACAAGCAACCAGGGGCGCGAGGCCGGAAAATGGAAGCCAATGGGAGCAGGGATACGAGTGTCTAATGTCTAATCAAGGACCGCAGCGTAATCGATGATATGGCAAGGAACGAGAAACGAGGCACGAGACACACATTATCGTTGGTCACCAACGATGACACAGCAGTAGATGAGTCTGAAAATGGGAAGACCACTCACGTACTAGCCGCCGCGCATCGGCCAAGCGGCCAAAAACAGTCAGATCTTGGAAACGTGATCGCAAAGTCATAAAATCATCCGGCCCAGGCTGAGAGCGACCAGGCGGGGGAGCTCAGAGAGCTTCCTCATCCCAAAACTCGATCAGCAGCCTCTGATTGACTGACCTCTACTTTATCTGGCTGGGCTGGCCCTGCTATGAATTCCTGCCTTGCTCTGTTGCGTGCCATAGTCTTTTCGTCCCAGCACTGTCGTTGACCTGCGACTCAGGCGT
Source organism: Fusarium sp. NFCCI 5145 (assembly GCA_033439405.1). Lineage (NCBI taxonomy): Eukaryota > Fungi > Ascomycota > Sordariomycetes > Hypocreales > Nectriaceae > Fusarium > Fusarium sp. NFCCI 5145. The sequence continues at coordinate 1,529,719 of JAWDHB010000352.1, forward strand.
AGCGTCATAGCACGGCGGCCTGTCAAAGAGAGGATCCGTTCCCAGCACAGCGGCGCAAGGCCTGGGATTACAGTCCTCGCGGGCACGCCTTACATCCCGCGCCCCACTTGATGCCAAGCTCCCCGGTCAAGCGCGTTAAATCCTACAGTAGCGGGAGACGGTCGACACGGGGAAGCTGATGAGACTTCCTGTCGACTTCGCGTCAATTACCCCTGTATCAGAATACTTGAGTATTTTCGTTATGCACTGTACGCGTTTGCGCGCCTGTCAGCCTTTATTCATAGTGCTGGAAATTCATATTGACACGGCTTGCCGCTTAAGCCATAACTCTGGAACAGTCTAATCTCTAATGTTTAGGGGCTTAATTTTATTGGCCTTTTTATATCATCAGCCATTTATCACATTCGATAGAACACTTCACAAGCGACCTCAGCCGTGCATGGCCACCCAGGTTTTGATCTATCAAACAGTCCGTGGCATCCATGCTTTTCTCTGGATCATTGCTTCATCCACCTACTGATTCCGTCCATTAATAGCACATGCAGTCACCAGTCATATCCAAGACACGTCGTTTCTCTCCCAGCATTCTTCAGGCGCAAGTGAGACTTCGATCGACCACTATCGGCTCTGCCGTGATTAACATTTGGACCGATAAGGGGTTCGACAATCTACAATAGGTCGGTATGGACGCCCAGGGTAACAAATACCAGACTACTCAGTACATGCAAGGAGAGAACATCAAAGATATGCAAACGTTCCACGAGAAGCAAGAGCATATGTACGTACAACTTAGTCATTCAATCTGCCAGAATCTGGCCCGAGAGATCGACAGGAGAAGAAGCATGCGCGACCATTGACGGACTCTTGAGCGTCACGCTTTATTCACAAGTATCGGTGAGGAATGGCAGAGCAGAGAAGAATCCTTCTCGTTTCTCTCATCCCCTTCAGCAGGAGGCCAAGCATTAAATGATTCATTCTCGTATCCACAGCGCCAGGGGACAAGCCACAGTGCAAAAGTTGTTACCAGAGGAATGAACATGACCGACAGCTTCGGGGAGACAAGTCGCAAGCTAGAAGTGTTCATCTCGCTGTGGAAAGAATGGAAACTTGAGAGATGCGCTACTGAGCCCCTCTCAGCTCTTCGGTCACCTCGGATCTGCAACCTATTTGTCCTGTTATGCTGTTGTACCCCGCAACGGTCGGACGGCACTGGCGCCCGAACGGATCCAGCAGTTAATCCACCAGATGTTGAAAAGGATGGAGGGGAAGTCCATGATTTCAAGATGAGGGGTTACCGTCCGTTTATAAGACCTGCTTGCAAAGGGGTTTTGCCGTTTGATGCGCAGGGCCTTTGGCTGTCCTCTTCTGGTCTGTATCAACTCAGGTCATGGGGCACGGCTCAAGACGCTAAATTCGCTTTCAACGGAATTCATAGCATATTACTCGACTGGCTGTGAAACGCCTGGAACTTAAATGTCGATGCATAATTTCCTCTCTAACCCTTGCGTTTCCAGAGCAAAAGTTACGAGATCCACGCCATTAGCGGGCGGGTCCGCGGCAGTCTCCCGGTGTAGGGAGCCATGGTTTGGGTCAAGCTCCACGTGGTGTCAAGGCGATGGGATGGTGGAGTGCATTTCCACTTGCAATTGTGAATTCTACCTTTGAGTTTGATGTGTGAGCAGGGCCTGTTCAAGGTCACCAACAGAGCATTCCCACAAAGCCCAGCGGATTGCAACCCAAATATCACACACAGGTAACGCGAAACCAGCCGCAGCTGTACAAATAGCTTTGGGGCTGTTAGTAGCATGCACCTGATTTTCCCTGTGCCAGTTTTTCAACAGATAGCGTTACGGTAGGGAGGGGAAATGACGGACGTGCACAGCGTCGTCGTAGTCATGGGAGACAGGTTTGGGCTAATTACGGAGTAGAGGAACCAGTGCCAGAGGACTGGGAGATGATGGTAAGATTGAAGGGCAAGGGACCCAGTTGTCTTGTCTTATCTGTCGCTTAGCAGACGTCGCGTTGCTTGGTTATAGCAACATGTTAAGGTCTTGTTAAAACGGATTCGGTGATGTTTCCGGCATCAATCGATTAACCTTGACCTGATTATTTGCTGACTCGTTTGAGAAACCCTTTGCAGTGTGCGATTCGAATGATCAGGATAGGAGAGCATCGCATCATCCTGACTTGCACAAGGTTGGCTGCCGCAAAGCAAACAAAATCACCATCGCTGGCTGGACAATGGCTCTTGTTTGTGCACTCATCACTTGCAGCCTGCATGACATTCAATGCTGTCAATTCGTTGACAGTTCAGGTCAGAGAATGAACAGGATGAGCAAGCGAGCGATCAGCCACTCGGGGAACCATCCCCCCTCCTAAGTTGTGCGTACCCTGTATCAACGAATGTTGAGGATAATAAGAGGTCTGTTAATGGCTCTATTATTGCACAGTTTGTGTGTCAAAGGTGCCCTCTGTTGCGCTTTCCGGTCAGAACGACGAAACGTTGAGCGGTTCTGAACTCAATCATCCAGTGATCTGAGCCACTGCTCAAGATCATGTCAAATAAAGTATAAACGCGAGAATCGAAATCACCGGTTTCTGATTCTTTATCAATATGCGTTCCTCATCCAATGGATGGATATTGATCGCCAGCATTATTCGCCGGGTATTGAGGCTACCGTTTGCTCTTTATCTCGGCAACATCTGACCGCTGCAACCTCTTGTACCCAGAGTCCAGTTACGTTGTGTCGGCCCCGTTTCTACTTTTGCTGTCAGAGACAGAATTGGAAACCTAACCAGTTACCAAAAAGGGCTGACGAACGGGACCTGAAGGGTTTCATCGCGACGTGATTTTACCAGTGGAGAAATTCGGTGGAGGGTTAATAATGGAAGTGTTTCTCGGGTTATTAGTTCGTTCATGTTAGGTAGGTTAGTAGTTAATTAGGTGGTATCGCATAGCACACATTTCCATACATTGTAAGTTGCAGTACCTACCTCCATACTATCCTGCCTAGTAGCCAGGTCGATACCGTGAGCGTAAGTTCAAAGGCAGAAGAGACGCACAATAGGACCCCTCTTCAGAACCTAGCCCCATCGCTCCCGCATCAACCATTGTCAGTATTCAACAATCAAAAAGTCAAGACCGCCAGCTTCTCCCAGGTGCTCTGAACAGCAACTGACTGACAGCAGCCTGGCGACAGCAGAGTTATCGTTGTGGCTGTCTGAGGGGCTATCAATGCTGCCCGCCCCCCTATCCACACCCATAGAGAGGTCGTTCGCCGCCTTTCACTGTCACCTTTCTGACCTGATCCGACCCGACCATCTTGCATACCGTCTTTTCACCAAAGGAGCGCATTTTCAACCAACCTGCTCTGTCCATCCTAGTATCGTTTCAGTCAAATCGCCTGTCGCCGCCCTCTCCTCCTGGGTGTTCTCCAGCCTGCTCCTATCAGCCCCTCGCCGTCCACTCGCATCCGAGCCTGGTCCCAGCGCAGCGCGGCCACCCCTCTAAGCAGCAACCCCCCTGGATTCTTGGCCCTGGCCCTCCATCAACTCCGTACTCTGCAACCTCCCGCGTCCGCCTCCTGCGACTGCGACTGCGACTCCTTGTACCAAATTATCGTGGCATGTTGCTGCCTCGTCTCCTTTGTGTCACGAACTGCACTCAGAAACGGCATCCTTTTGATCAGCAATAGGCCTGCCGCTTTCTACCATGCCCTGAGGTGAGCTTTGCAGCCGCAATATGCTCAAGATACAGACCGCCGCCGTGCCGCCAAGTATCCACTCTTCGCGCACTATCCGCGACCCCTCCGGCGACTCACCGTCCGCTTCCGTGCGCATCACATCTGCCTCCGTTCAAGCTTCCGATCAACAATCCTCAACTGCTCGGGCTGATCCCGCCTGGGGCCTCATGAACGGCATCGTCGGTACTGCCCCTATGGGGGCTATGTATGTCCGCGCCCTCTACGACTATGAGGCCGACGATCGCACTAGTCTCAGTTTCCACGAAGGAGATGTGATTCAAGTCATCACTCAGCTCGAGAGCGGCTGGTGGGATGGTGTTATCAATGGCGTTCGAGGCTGGTTCCCTAGCAACTACTGCCAAATCATTACGAGCCCCGACGATATACCCGACAGCGCCCACAACGGAACGTTCGACGCTGTAGAGGACGATGCCGAAGACCCTGAAATTTACGACGACCAGTATGAACAAGATGATGACTCTGAACAAGATGGGCCTATCGCACTGCCCCTTGAAGGTACCGACGGAGGAGATAGTTCGAGGGCCGATTTTTGGATTCCACAAGCTACACCTGACGGGCGCTTGTTTTATTACAATATGATGACAGGAGACCGCAGCATGGAACTACCACTAGAGTCCCCCGTATCTTCCAACGAGACTGGTCCGCGAGATCGAATGAATGCCAATATCCCCGATAAAACGAGACCACCCCCTGAGATGATGGCTCGCGGCCTGACCCAAGACGAGGATGATGAATATTTGACGTCTGCATCCGAGGCTGAAGGCGACTCGTCAAGACTAGCCTCACGTCGGTCCAAGGTACACAACGAGATAGTAAACGCGATGTTCTATTGCACAATCGCTGACCCTCTTTAGCATACTAAACGTGCCTCTTTCGGTGCGCTATCCCCATCAACATCCATGGACTCCATCAACGGCGCATCGCCGGTTGGCCGTCTACGAAATGGCACATCGAATGGTCACCTTGCCGCAGGACAGGTTCCGAATATAGCATCAGCGACCTCGTTTACCAGCACTACCTATAACCTACCCACCACGGCTACTGTTCCTCGGTCGTTCTTCGATGACGGCTCTACGCCTTCACTCAGCTGGACTCTCCTTGTCTCTAATATGCGACGTGCTATTGACCGGTATCGTGAAGCTATCATGAACAACAACCGCTCAGAGTACGTAGCAAAAGCCGAAGACATATCCGATCATCTACGATTGCTGCTTGCTGCTGGCTCAGGGACTACTGATAACCACTCTGGTCAACCATCTATTATTTCAACGAACAAGGCCCTCTATCCCCACTTCCGAGATATGATGTCCAAATTTTCCAAGCTCGTAATCTCTTCTCATATAGCAGCTGCAGACTGGCCTAATGCCGAATCCATTCAAAAATGTCTCCAGGAAGCCGATGGAGTTCTCATGGGTGTATACAGCTACGTGGAAGTGGCTCGACAGCAACGCGGCGAGGAGATTCCCCGACTCTTCCCGGGTTTCGTGATTGGTAGTACTACAGGTGGCAGCTGGCAAAATAATGGTCTGGGTCCCCGAGATGAGATCACAGCCAATTTCCTTGAAGATGAGGAGGGCGTTGTGGAACCAACCGTGATCCTTGACAACAAGATGCTAGAGAGACTAGACGAGCAGAAGCGCATTCTAGTATCCAGCATCCGGGAACTTGACAAGAGCCTGGTCGTTCCAGAGAAGATCGTTACACCTTACAGGCACGAAGTTATCGGGAACAATGTTTGCTTTGCCGGCGGAAGGGTGCTTGACACGTTTAGGCAATGGATTGCCATGATTGAATCGATCGACTTGTCTTCCCTGGGCAATAGCTTCCAGACACCCCAATTGTCTGACCTTGGCACCCACAAGCAGAGCCTCTACGACAACGTCTCTGATCTCATTCTTGGATGCCAAGCTATCGCTGGGCCCTTGGCTGATGAGTGGTCTGAAGTTCGTGGTGAGGCATTGGAAAATCGCCTGGAATATGTCAGACAATGTACCCGGGCGTTGGAAACTAACTCTTCTCATATTGGCTACTCACTCCAACTGTTATCTGAGCAAGTCCAGATTAACATGCAACAGCATCAGACAGAACCACGGCCCCGGGAAAATTCTTTTATTCGAAATACGCTGCAAAGAGGCGAGACAATGCCTTACGATCGACCACACCAACGGACAGAATCGAGGACCGCTCCTGTACGGCCACCCCTTATTACATCACAATCATTCACTGAAGGCGAGCCTGCACCTGGCAACATGCGCAGGGGCGATTATTCCAAGGTCAAGAAGATCTTCGGCGAAGATCCTTCACCTCAGATTCCAGTAACCGAAGATACACCTGAATTCCTACTCCTGGATTATGAGCACGAAGTATCTTGGGACAGCAAGACCTCACCGCCCACCGTTAAGGGAGGATCTCTGCTTGCCCTTGTGGAACAATTGACTCGTCACGACAAGCTGGATTCAAACTTTAATAATACCTTCCTACTCACTTACCGATCTTTCACAACAGCACGAGAACTATTCGAGATGCTTATCAAGCGATTTAATATCCAACCACCTGAGGGTCTCTCACCAGTGGATTTTGAGATTTGGAGGGACCGAAAGCAGAAGCTCATTCGTTTCCGTGTGGTTAACATTTTGAAGAACTGGTTTGACAACTTCTGGATGGAAGATTACAACGACGAGTCAAAACAACTTGTTCGCGATGTCTACAGTTTCGCAAAAGACACAGTCAAATCGACCGAGACTCCCGGTTCAGCGCCTTTGATGGCAGTCCTCGATCAGAGGCTGAGTGGAAAGGAGGCTGGTGCTCGCAGGATGATTCAAACAGTGAACCAGAACACGCCTACTCCAATCATGCCCAAGAACATGAAGAAGCTCAAGTTCCTGGATATTGATGTTGTTGAGTTTGCCCGGCAGCTCACTATTGTCGAATCGCGCTTGTACGGCAAGGTCAAGGCAACGGAGTGTTTGAACAAGACATGGCAAAAGAAGGTCCCCGAGGGTGAGCCGGATTTGGCCCCCAACGTCAAGGCACTTATCCTCCACTCCAACCAAATGACCAATTGGGTCGCTGAGATGATATTGGCACAAATGGAAGTCAAGAAGCGAGTGGTTGTTATCAAGCACTTCGTTTCCGTTGCTGACGTGAGTGAATCAGCCATTCTTTTTAGGCTCTTGGGGATGTTACTGACATGCTGACAGCGTTGCCGTGCCCTAAACAACTTCTCAACGCTGACATCGATTATTTCCGCATTGGGCACTGCACCCATCGCTCGCCTCAAGCGAACATGGGACCAGGTACCTCAGCGTACACACGCTACACTGGAATCGATGCGGCGAGTGATGGCGAGCACCAAGAACTTCGGCGAGTACCGAGAGGCTCTTCATGCAGCCAACCCCCCTTGTATCCCCTTCTTTGGTACGGCCCCCCTCTCTGAGACGCAGACGATGGATCACAATACTCACAAACATCGAAGGTGTCTATTTAACTGATTTGACTTTCATCGAGGACGGTATTCCTTCCATTATCAAGAAGACTAACCTCATCAACTTTGCGAAACGTGCCAAAACTGCTGAGGTCATTCGAGATATCCAGCAATATCAAAACGTGGGGTACTCGCTACAACCAGTGCCTGAGCTGCAAGATTACATCTTGAACAACATGCAGGCCGCTGGTGATGTACACGAGATGTATGACAAGAGCTTGCAAGTTGAGCCTCGTGAGCGAGAGGATGAGAAGATTGTGAGGTATGTTGCATTGCGGAATACACCCGCATCGTATGGAGCGGTGCCCTCTTTCTTTTAAGCCTCCGGTTTAGTTTGCGCAATGATGGAGGCCACTTCGCATCAGTGGCTCGCCGTCTTCAGTTAAGATGAAGAGACACATGCTTACTTGACGTTTCTTAATTACAGGGTTTTGGCCGAGTCTGGGTTCCTATAAACAATGAACCCTTGCAATTGTTTGAAAGATCGATACACCTGCTCTTTTTTTTTTTTAAAAGCATCAAGATATGAACAACAAATCGAGGACGGACCAGGATGGGTAGTATTGTATTACAACCCTGCCACTGATCCTGAAAGCTGACGATGGTTCCGAGTGGCCATTACTTGGGACGAATATCACGCGATGAAAGCCGCCCACGATTGATAGTGGCAGGAAGCGGCACGGCACGACACAGGGCAGCACAGCATGTTCGGGAGACGGTCCGGAAAAGTTGGTGTGGTAGGAATTGGTCGGTAACATGGGGTATTGAAGTGTGGAGACGCTCAACGGCGCATTCATCCATTGTAGTGATACTGCTGGGACGTTTCTGATGGCGGGGCATTTTGTCAGAGGCTCTAAACAGGGTTCAGAAGCAACCTGTACGTGGGGATTTATTCGGCGCACCAGCATTCACGGAAATTTACATGGGAGAGGGGAGGATTTGGGAACCGAAGCCTTGGTGGACATGAATGGTGGCATTTGCAAGTGTACGCTGGCCGCACGAGGATTGAATATACCTGAAAGACCCGAAGTCAGGGCGCATGATGTGATGGGAAGCATCTGAGGGAGCGAATGGGTCAATTTCAACAACATGATTGTGTGTCAGTACAGTCAGTCAGTGCACACATACAAACATCAATGTTTAGTCAAGTTAAATACCATCCATGGACGAATGAGTCGGCGATGATTAGCGAAATGGTGCTTGAAGCCCGACAATATCACATCAATGTATCTGATAATTACCCAGCAATTGAGGTTAATTGCGTACATGCAAGGAGCGCTGATCAGAAATAAACGAATATGCAATATCTCGCACCCGGCTTCGTGTATCTCTACTTTGCCCCAGCATTCCGCAACCCCAGGCCGCATCCAGGCCACACTTCGACAAGGGACCTGGCCAAGGTAATTTAACGTGTTGGTAACAAGACCGAAACGAGCTCGGTTTCGGAAAAGATCCAACCAAACCTTCATCGCGTGCCGAATAAGACAAACCCTGTCTCGGCTAACATTGAGCGACTGACCATGATAATGGTGCCAACCAGAAAGAGTAGCTAGTAGTTATAATAAAAGCACGACTAAACAGTAACTTGACATAGCTTGAGTACAAAACGCAGAAAAGGCATGTGGGATATCATTCTCCATCATTAAGTTTGTATCTTTCAACATGAGGACATTGGAGCTCTTCCTTCTTTCCATTTAGTGCTTGTGGAGCTTGGCCTTAATGCGCTCGCCGATACTGGGTTTGTCCTTCTTCTCATCGGAGCCGTGGTGCTTTCCGCTAGAATTCGACTCGGTCTTGGAGTGCTCCGAGTTTCCACTCTCGCCGAGGTGAACGCCCTTCTCCTCCATAAGGCCTGGGTACCGTTAGTTATGGTGGATTGCTGGGCTTTGCAAACATTCAACTTACGGTCAGCTTCACGTCCAGCACCGGGCTTGGAAGCATCGAAGTCGCCGCCATCAGCGGCGAAACCGCTGGCAGTGATATACTCATCCTCTTTGGGGTCATGGGACTGGTTCTCTGACCTGGATGACTCGGTAGCTCCCTCGGATCCGACCTCGGTAGGCTTGTTGGAGGTTCCCTCAACAGGAGCGTTGCCTGCATCACCTCCGTTCTCCTTGGCGAGTTCATTGATGGGCTTGGGGCCAGGGCCCTCGCCAAGCTTGACATCGGTACCCTCGGAGGTGTCATCTACATCGTGGAGGTCCTTATTACCCTTATCCGCCTGTTCCGGGGCACGAGTGTCGTTCTGACCGGAGGTGGTGTCCTTCTTCTCCGTGTTGGGTGCCGGAATTGAAGGCGTAGCTGAAGCGGCGTTGGTGGTTTCGGTGGGCTTTGAGATGGGGGCTTCTCGTCCAAGGCCGGTTGAGCCTTCTTCGCCGTGGCTTCCATAGTTCTCTGCTGCCTTCTCTTGCTGGGGAGTTGCTAATGCGTGTCAGGTCAGTGATGCAATTCAGGTATAGCACAAGGATTGAGGTCGTACCCAGATTGCCGGCATCGTAGGGCTCGCCGTGGGAGGTGTCACCCTGGATTCCAGAGACAGGCTCCTTGTTGGCGGGCTGGCTATCTCCCCAGACAGCCTTGGAGGCGGCGGCAGTGAGGTTGTTGATGGTCTCCATTGTGATTTAGTTGTGAGTGGCGGTATAAGTTGGGTTGGTATCTTGGTTGGCGTCGAAGCTGAGGCTTGAAAGGAAGGGTATCTTGCGTGCGAGTTTGTGTATGTATAATATAGTAGATAAGGAACTGAAATGGCAATGAGGAGTGAACCAGGAGTGTCACGGGGGAGGTGAAGTTTAAATAAAAGGTCCTTCTGCTTTGGATGACAAGAATGAAAGGAGGGGAAGTGGTTTGGCAGGCTCTGACGTCGTTGCTTGTTTAACCAACTAAGCGAGGGGCAGAAAGAATACATAGACCAACACAACACCTCACCCAGCTTTGGATAAGATACATCATGAGTACTAAGTTTAGAAGCCGTCCATGGTGTACTGCACATGTATAGGTACGACTGGTGCTACATGCCGGGTCTGGGCATCTAACCGCGCTGCAGAGTAATACTGGACATACCTGTTTGCTCTTCGTATGACCAAAAATACCCATCCGTGTCAAGGAAGACGAGCCCATCATTCGTATGTGGCGGCTCAAGTTATGACGCCGTGGTCGATCGATGGAGCTGACAGGGCCTAACTACGGTACTGTACTGCACTTAACGGCATGTTTTTGAGCCAGTATCCCCGGCGTCAAGTTTCAGCATGTTGCCATGTTGTTCCCGGCTTGGCCAAGATGCATGGATGTATGATGTAAAGGATGGGCTAGAAGAGGGTATGACGTGACGTTGCTGGCTACCCACCACCAGTGGAAGAGCGCAAGGGGAACTTGACTGTGGCTGAAGAAGAAACCTGCAGGCAGCCACCTAAAGAGCTAACCTAACTGATATTATGCATCTATAGATGTGTGGCTTGAACTTGAACACATGGAAGCCAGTTATTCTGGCTATCTGGGTAGGCCAAGATAGAGATAGAGTTAGATGTGTCATCTACGTCATTTTTTTTCTTCTTTGGGGAGGGACCTAGGAATCGGTCAGGCGGGAAGATTAAGCTTCTGGAGCTTATTAAGCGCATAAGAAGCCACAATTGAAAAGCATACAATCCTTCAATAATTCAGAAGCATACCTAGTACCTATAGTACTTACCTGGGTAGGTACCTAATAATGAATACGTATCATCCTAAAAGAAAAGGCGGTTTGATGGCACTTGCTTAACTAATTGACCGACTAGTAATTAATTAGAACAGTGCCGACTTGGCATTATGTTCCTGAATAAGTAAGTAATCAGTCTAATTACCGAGTATCCATACCTATCGCAAGGTAAACATGCTTCGCTTCTAGATTGAAATCTTGGCATTATTAGTTATGACTTGCAACATGTATGCATCAAATTGGGCCCATGTTCATTTAGCTGGGCGCGTCATCAACAAGGTTATGATGGATCTGTATGTATATGTATACTAAACCCGCCGTTAGCATCCAGCGTTACGAATCAGGCAGCTCGTCGAGGATACGACGGGCGTACATAGAGGCCAGCCCGAGACACATCCATCCATTCATCTGCAGCCCTGTAGATTGTAGCATTCGGGTTCGGCCGAGTACCGGCTTTTGCCCGGGTATGATCAGCGACAAATCTATCATAAGTCGATGGTCCCATAAGGTTGTTTTGGTCGGCCGTTCTACACCAATTACATACAGTACCTCAGCTGGACTTGTCTCGCAAGTTGTTTCTCATTTAGCATCTCACCGCCCCGCAAGAGCTGAGAACCTTGTGCCAAGCCAAAGAATGCACGTGTACAGATCTCTCCGAGCCACGGCGACGAGCTGGTTGGTGAATGGACCGAGAGTTCAAGAGCTAATGTTAGTTGAAGGTCTGAGATCAAACTCCATCTCTCCTGGACTAAAACGGACTACTAATACGTGTCTTGCACGAGTCGTCAAATTCTGTAGCTAGCGAGGATATGGCTAGAGAGGAGCCGTGCCAAGCAGTCTCTGCCGTGCTGATACGGGTACTGTAAGCAAGATAATATTTGCCGTTCCATATTCGTCTGATCTTGTCAGTCAGTATCCAGCTTTACCCACTCCTATAGTAACACCAGTGAGAACCACCCAACAAGCCCTGTCTCCTTAATCTTGGCAGCCTGTTTTAAAAAGCTTCTCCTGATGGGTGTCCTTCCTGCTACTGTTACACTCTGGACGGATAAGGTTTTCCAAACTGGAGCCCTCTTTCAGCGACCATCCAAGAAAAATCCATCTACTACTGTACACTACTGTATTGTGCCTAGTTCCAAAATCCATTATCTTCCAATGATCTCGAATGGTTGCTTTTGTGTCCCTTTAATGACTCCTCCATACTCCCTAAGCACCTTGTAAACCTTCATCCTTCGAAACTTCCCCTCTTTGAGTTATGATCAATAACAAGGCGGTCCGACCCCAATGACCTGGACCATTCAAAGTGGCGCCTCCCACCTACAGTAATCCACCCGTGAGCAGTAGTAGAGTCGGTAGGTAGACGAGAGGCCCCCATTGAATGACTCTCCAGGGACGTTCCCAGTACCCTGGGTGCCGGAACTCGGAATGCTTCGCGACTTGGGCCTCAGCCAGTAAGGTACTGATCGATCTCCGTGCGAGCTGGGTCGGTGTAGCTGCCTATGTGTTGACGATGCTGGCTGAAGATCACCGAGATGAGGTGTGATCGATGGTATGTTGTGCGATTCAACGGCCCTGAGTACGTAGCATTGGTTCGTGTATATCCACTTGTTAATTAAATGCTGAGGGAAGTGAAGGGAATCTCAAATATTATTATGCTGCCGCGTTAGGTCAGTAGACAGGTAGACACAGACACTGTACGGCACCTCACCTCATGCAGGAGTAAAGGTAGTTCAATTAAGACGCCAACCGCCCGGGTCCACTCCTTGGGCTGTCCCCGTCTGAGCACTCCCATCATGGATGCCTTCCGCTTCCGTCTTCTACCTTACCATACTTAGACTCTCACCCTTGCTTAATCCTTAATCTTTCAACGATTTCTATCAATACCTACGTATCTATTCCCATAAAGTCCGGCAGCCCTATCATTAAGCGGTTTAATATGGACGTCATCTCTACTTTGTCTTAGATTCTCCTCAACACGCACACCCACAGTTTGCCAACCCCTTCTCCGCACTCACCTAATTCAAGGACGAGACAAAACAGCACAGCACAGCGCAGCACAGCCAGGCCCGCCCTGGTCGTGGTGGCCTTGACTCGGCCTCGTTGCAATCACGGGAGAGCATAGGACTCACATGCCGAGTAAACATAGCCACAAGTTGATACTGTACCCCGCCAATCTCGCATCGTTATTAACATACCTACTCTACTACTTACTGTCTCTTCCCTCCTTTTCCTTGCCCCAATTCCGATCCCGATTCCAGTTCCAGTTTCCTGGGCTGCGGGCAACCCATACATATCGGAAACACAACGGGCTTGTCTACGCACACCCGTTGTGAGCGTTGTGATCCGCGACAACGAACAGCAGCTGGCCCCCAATCAGGATATTTTATCATCCGAAAACGGCCATATTCCATTTCTTTAATCTGGGGATATACGCCACGGCGGCAGCACCAGAGCTGCGAGTGAACAAATTAAGCTCTAGCTGGATAAGTGGCTGAGACAGTCGGCAGAAGCACCAGAAGGTTAATCTTCACGCGATTCGTCGCGTTGTCTGCTCGGGATGGGACTTGTTTCTTGAGTCAGTCAGCTATTCGACGTTATCCTCCTATTCTCTGGCCGTTGCGTGTCTGCCATTCTTCGACTTGGCAATGCCCATTAACCTACCTAGTCACTTCCTTTGATATGCAGTACGGCCCCTATTGTTTCACGCTTTAATCCAGCACACTCCAATCAGGCTTGCAACCAAAAGGCTGAGAACAGGATTTCCCCTAGCGGTTCGCTACTTATTTCACAGCTCAGGACTGGGACGAGAGCAATTGATATCCTGACTACGATATATATTGGGATCAGGGAATATCACGTACCCCGCCGCATTCTCCACGAGCTCCGTCACCGTTAACCGACCGCATTGCTCCGGATCTACCGATAGTCACTGGTGTCTAGCCTTCAGCTGGACCTCGTCGTGAATCAGAACCTGTAGGCGATCATGGTCTATTGTGGCAAGGCCTCTCAGGGCTGCCAGAACTGTCGCGTACGACGCATCAAGGTGAGTTGAGTTATAGGCATTTTCCTCTGCCCTTCCTGTCAGCCAACATTCCCAGGCTCATTTATTCATGACTAATTGATAATTTCACTCGTCAGTGCGACAAAATAAAACCGGAATGCTCACAATGTATCCGAGTTGGGAAAAAGTGCCCTGGTTATCGAGATCAGCTGTCTCTCATGTTTCGTGATGAGAGCAGCAAGGTGATACAAAAAGCACATGCGCAATGGGGTGTTGGCGAATCCTCTGAAGGGCTCTCAACACAGACGTCGTCCAGCTCTCTAGCTTCATCCTACTCGTCCAACGCTTCTACTCAAGCGTCCTCAGTCTCCGCCTCTTCCTCTTTAACGTCTCTACATAGCTACTCTGGTCACTCCTCCGTAATACCCTCAAACAAGTCATTCAAGGATGGCTGGCCAACTTCTCCTGCTTCCACTACGAGCCAGCAAATGTCGTCCCCGCCTCCTCCATCTCCCGCTCCATCTTCACATCATCACACATCCTCAACAACACAGCCTATCCTTATACAACCACCGCGGCTTCCGACCCCTATCGATTCGACTCTGGACGAGCAGGGTGTTCAATTCTACGTTAACCGTTACCTAATTGGCCATCCCGACGAGCCTAGATCCCCAGGCGATTTGCCAAATACGGAGTGGCTATGGGACCCTGCGGTACAAGACGTAATGGCTGCAGTCGGCCTCGCCAGCCTTTCGAATCTCAAGGGCGATCCCAACATGATGACGATAGCCCGTCAACGATATGGAATGGCTCTGCGCCAGACTGGCCGCCTCGTACAGACCTCGAGCATGCCGGATTTTGAGGTCACGATGCGCTCCGTCGTCATGCTTGCCATGTTCGAGGTGTGTACCCCGACCCCCGATGCCATTCAGCATTCCCCCATGGTCAGCCTGATATTCTGCTTCGCCTTTTAATGTACTAATGCCCGCCTACAGCTTGTCAAGGGAGCCTATCAAGGTATGACGCACGTGCACGCGCACGTTATGGGCGGTGTTGCTTTATTACGAAGATGGTTACCTATGCCAGCAGCAGCCCATCTCGGCGTTCGTGCCATGGTGCAAATGTCTTATTCTCTCGTACGTCATGCTCTTTGAACCATGTGCTTACGACCTGACTCACTGGCCTTCCTAGTTTATACCTGCTCACATGTCCGCAACACCTCTGCCGGACCCCCTATACGAATGGATTGCATTTGCAAGAACACTCCTCGAGCCAGCTGATCACCCGGCTACGGATCTCGGCCCTTTAATTGGCCGATTTATTCAAGTATCAACATACATCAAGACTCACGCTCTAGTCGATGGCCGCAATATCACAGCCTCCACGTTGAAGCAATTATTAGATATAGACGAGGCGTTCTTGGAGTGGGAACGCAACCTTGGGCCCGAATGGCGATGGCGCGAGGAGAAAGCGGAGCATCTACCACCATCCGCAGCATTCGACGGCGCATGTCACGTCTATTGTGACATGTTTGTTGCCCGGATGTATGGGCATTTCCGATGGGCGCGCACTCTCCTGAACCAAACTATCATTGAATTTATCAAGTTGTACCCAAAATCTAGCGCGCCTTTGGTGTCACTGGCCGAATATGGACGTCGATATGAGATTATCAGAAAACTCGCCCGCGATACCCTCGTGAGCACACCAACACATTGGCGCCATCCTCTCCTCACCGAAAAAGCTGCTGTACCAGTTGAGAACCCGGGAGGGGCAGGCTCTGGTTCTGCTGGGCTTCCTGTTGTTTTGTTTCACCTCCAAGTTGCTGCCTGTGCTCCTGGTGTACCGGAAACATACTGGAACTGGGTTGTGGCAGTGATGGAATGCATATGGAGCGACATGGGTATTCTTCATGCCAAGTCAATGATGGAAACCATGAAGGCATATCGGGATGCGGCAATAATAAAGGAAGAGGCGATCAAGACGAAAGCACGGTGATGATAGCTCGTCCAGGTATCATCGATACGGCAATGAACAACAAACACCATGAGCTGTCTGGGACAGTATGAATGCATCTTGTTCGGTGTTTACTGGCTGCTTGAGAGGTTGCATTGGCATTGAACTTTCTTTTGGGCACGGGGCAGAAAAACTGGCATTGAGTGTCGTTGTTCACCTGGAGTTGGTAGGGGTTGTTGGGTATGACACATGAAATTTTAGTTTCACGGTTGGTTGGTTATGGTTAACAAATTTTGGGTGAGTGTATCATCACTGATACGTCCGTGGTAGACATGATATCTTCTTGGTCTCAGCGTTGCTGCTCGCACATGAGCCCTGCACACTGTACAATTTATATCCATATCGGAATATAATTGGAGCTATCTAAGTACCTGTAGACAATATCCATTAGTTCAACTAACTCTGCTGCCGCTACTCGGTGTTTCGTGTCAGTGGAATGCGGGCTGCTGCTGACCTTAGCAGTCATGCCAGACTTTGTTGTCTACCTTAGGTAGATAGCTTACCAATAAATATAATGACTACCTGTTCAAGATTTCTAACAACTTCTATTTCCACGGCGAATATTAACGATAGAGCCTGACCTTCCCCAGCTCCATTGTTAACAGATATCCAACTCAGCCCCCCTCCCCCCGGAGAAATAGTGTGGGCGTGGCCCGACTCTGGCCCAGGCACGTGTATGGCCCCGTTGCAGCGCAGCCGCGATCAGGCCGCCACACCTTCAACTCCACCATCATATACCTAGCCTTATGGCAACGATCATCTCTTACGAACCGAAAACTTAACGATTCATTCTTCAAAGCTGCAAATCATCATCGATACGAAATAAATTACAGACCCGGAAAACGTCGCGACTAGATAATACCGCGATACTCTTCCAGCATGGGATCAGATGCCCGAAAAGGTAACGCGACTACGCCTATGATTGCGCGACTGCATTAGACTAATCCATGGTTTGCAGGTGATGATGGCACGATTAAAGTCGCATCAAAGAATAAGAACGGGAAAATAAAGCTGAAGAAACCCGCGCCAAAACACAACAAACCTGGAAACTGGATGGATGGCAGTATTATTGAAGGAACTAGTACGCGCTGAGACCATCCCAGGCAATCTTGGTGAAAGTGACTAACATCTCGCTCAAAGATAAGAAGAAGAATGGCACTTCACCTGTAGGCGCACCCTCACCCGGCCCCGTTGTGAACGAACTTGACGAAACCTCACGTGAAACGTTTGCGACCGGACGACCGCTCGAAGATAGCCCCGATCTCCAACAATGCAAGCACTGCAAGAAGAGCGTTTTGAAGACTGCCGCCAAGGCCCATATTGCGCAATGTCTACGGTTAAAGAAAGAGAAGGCACAAAGGAAGAAGGAAGCTCGTGAGGCAAGAGAAAGGGCAAAGGAGGCAGCGAGACAAGAAGAACAACGTAAAGAAGACGAAGAGAACGGCATTGAGCGAGGCGACGATGATAGCGACGACGACGGTATATCGGCCGAAAAGAAGGCCACTGGAAGTAAAACGGCCAAGAAGGCTGCGGGAAAGAAGCCTGAAGACAACAAAGGGAAGAAGCGCAAGGCCGATGGCGATCCAGACAAAGGGCCTAAGAACAAGAAGAAGAAGGATGAGCCGAAAGCCAAGGTCCCTAAACCAAAGGGTGAGACATTGCTGACTTCTGCTTTGAGAGGTTTTCACTAACACTGATATCAGGTCCTGTGGATGTGGAACGGCAATGTGGTGTCCTATTACCCAACGGGCAACCGTGTGCGAGATCATTGACCTGCAAAAGTCACAGTATGGGAGCGAAGCGTGCTGTTGCAGGGAGATCTTTGCCATACGACATGCTTCTTGCTGCATACCAGAAGAAGAACCAAGCAAAGCAGCAGAGTAAGTTATCATTTACCCCTCGCTGGTATTGCCAGGACCCGACTGACAATTGTTCCACCAACAGAGGCAGCACTCGACGCCAACGCGCCAATAGAAGACGAAGATGAAGCAAACAACGGACCTGTCGACTCAGATGAAGAAACGGCAGCTGTCATGGGTGCACTATCACAATGGCGCCCTCAACCTTTATTACCACAACCCACTTTTGCTCCAATACGACGACAATACCAGCTCGCAAGACTGCACGAACAGCTCCAGATGGCCACGAATGGTGGAAGGACAAACATATTTTCCGTCACTGGTTTCGGAGCGCAGAGGCTTCCTGAAGGCCATCCTGGGTCGCAATCAGCTGCTGAGGATGCGCCAGGAGAGATAGATATGGCTGTGGGCTTCAGTAATGTTGGACGGACAACGGCCACGTTCACTCCCTCAAGACAGCCATCGGTTTCAAGCAGAGCATAGAAACCTCTGCAGAACAGGCAAGAGGTGAAAATGAAGAACAAGCACAAGCCCTCAAGTGTTTCACTGTCGGTTCTTACATGACGAATTGAATCCATGTCGGAGAAAACCCTTTATTATTCATGGCAGAGAGAGAGAGAGAGAGAGAGAGAGAGAGAGTGTGTGTGTGTGTGTGTGAAGCAGCAACATCTGACAGGCATTTTACTTGAGTTATCAATATTGTCATGGGCCTCTTCTCTCTCTTAATACTCGTCCGTCATGCCTGGGGATATGGATTTAGACATGGGTCACATGTAACTCAACTGGTGGGGCCGCGCCGAGGTTGACTTATGACGTCGTGACTGCGATAGCGCGTGTCGCTCGCTGCATTGCGGCTCAACATATTTGTTACCTTGCTCGCGACTCTCCTTTCACATCATGCACGTCCGCCTGCTTTTTAACGAGTTTTACTCTTTTCTGCGACTTTGACGAGAATTATTTGTATCAACCAACAATGTCATCTCAGCAGGCCCTCAATGCCCTTGGCCATGCAGTGTCTGGCTCTGTAGGGACAGCCATATCAACTGCATCTTTATACCCATTGGATCTGGTCACCACTCGACTCAAGGCACAACGCAAGGCCAGGGTCCCTGCTGGCGACTATGATGGTGTTGTGTCAGCATTCAAAGGCATTCTCGCAAACGAGGGCGGTATTAAAGCCCTTTACAGTGGACTAGGAACAGATGTGGCCAAGTCGGTCGTGGACAGTTTTCTATTCTTTGGCTTCTACAACTATCTGCGCCCTCGCCACCGAAAGCCCAGAATTGCCGAAGAGCTCCTTGTGGGTGCGATCGCGGGTGGCTGCGCTCGGGCCCTTACCACTCCCATTTCCAATGTTGTAACGAGGAAGCAGATGTTGGGAAGTGACCAGTTGCTTATGGAGATTCTCGCTGAAATCCGAAAGGAGAGTGGTCTGCTTGGTCTCTGGTCTGGCTATTCAGCTACCCTCATGCTTACGCTAAATCCCAGCATCACTTTCTTTGTCAACCGACGACTGGCAGCACGCGTCATACCAGCCCTTGAAGACGAGGACTTCCCAGTAGCATGGATCGCTTTCTTGATCGCCGCCACAAGCAAGGCTACTGCCACTGCCATCACATACCCTCTCCAGACCGGCAAGACGCGCCTTCAAATGGCTGGGAGCTCGGTCGACACAGCGGATGCAGAGACGGAGAAAGCACAGCAGGGGAACTCAACGCCCAGGAATATACTGAGGGGGATCATTTATTTTCTCAATCAGTCCATATATGGTGTTATCGTTCGCATCATCACGAACGAGGGCGTGAGAGCGCTTTACGCTGGGCTTCAGGGCGAGCTGCTAAAGAGCTTTTTCAGCCACGGTTTAACAATGCTCACCAAGGGCGTTATTCATCGGTTTGTTGTCCGTGTGTGGTTTATGATGCTATTACCCTACTTGCGACAGCGAAGATTGCGGATGAAGTAAAAGATATGAAGTCAGTATGAAATTTCTAGCATTGAAAAGCGACGCTCGATCGCTCTACGGTGTTGCCTCCGTGAGCCGAGAAGCCTGTCCCTTCAGATTGGAGGGTAATCAGGCCAGGTATCGAAGAGCCAGGGGCAGCATCTGATTTCTGTGACTTTGAAGTCAGAGGTACGTCACAGACGTAACAGGTCAGGGGCGGGACATCCTCAGATGGCGTATGTTTGGAGGATGGGATTATGAACTGTTTGACGCAACTGTGGCATAAAACATGGCCGCATTCCCTGGCCATCATAGGGTTCGAGGCGTTTGTGAGCATCTTTAAGCATGACGGGCAAGTTCTTTGCTTGCCTTTGGTCGTTTCTTCCTCGTTGAAGTTGATTGTGATTAGGTTTTGCATGGTGATGGAGTGAGATCTTTCGTTTGAAGACGCCGGACATGCCGGGACGGTTTTATCCTTCCTGACAACTGGTGGGAGTTTGCTCGATTGGGCGTCTGGTGTAAGCGATGGAGTCCAGAATGAAGGAAGATGCGGTTTCGCAGCCTGTACAATAGTGAAGCAAGTTAACATTGGATAACAGCCTTTTCTTGATTGCAATCCTTACCTTTTCATCTTCCAATGCTTTCCTCGC
The DNA here is from genome assembly GCA_033439405.1 of Fusarium sp. NFCCI 5145. NCBI lineage: Eukaryota > Fungi > Ascomycota > Sordariomycetes > Hypocreales > Nectriaceae > Fusarium > Fusarium sp. NFCCI 5145. The sequence continues at coordinate 1,550,123 of JAWDHB010000352.1, forward strand.
CTTGATCTTGTCTTCTCTCGCAATGCGGTCAAGCTCGTCTTTGTCGAGCTCAAACTTACGCTTCGTCCCGACTACCAAAGCTTGGGGGTTTGATTCGCTGTTCGTGGCACCCGCCTTCCCATGGTCGGTCTCTGTATCATTTCCATTCTTCTTGTGATCGAGACCGGCCTGCGTCAACTCAAAGTCCTCAATGGCGCGCTCGCGATCCTGCTCGTCCTCATGTGCCTTTTGCTTCGCGGCCTCCTCTTCAGCAGCAGCGCGGACCTTCTGGGCGCGCTTGATGTCCTTCTTTTGTGTCAGGATATTCGAGAGTGCGCATTCTCGGCAGAATATGTCGCCGCGACGGCACGAGACGGGGTCGCGGGCGATGTTGAGACACAGACCGCAAGAGCCAAAGGGGAGAAATGAATCGCGGTGTAAGCGGGCGGATGAGGATGACCAGTGGGACTTTGCAAGGGCGCGTTCGTGCGAAGTGAAGACTGGACGGGATGTATTTCGTTTGCCTATGATTTGGTTAGGATAGTGAGTCCCGCGAGTATGTGTGATGGTATCGTAGGGATCGTACTATGTGCCGATACCATGGTTGATATCTGCCGGTGGCTTGGATCGAAGGAGCTCTTGTGACGTTGATAATAGCTGAAGAGAACGAGTGAATTATATGACAATATCCTTAAGCTCGTGGTCGTTATTATAGGTCGATCGTCACCTGTAGTGACTGACGAGATTAATATCGAAGTGGTGAAGAACGAGAGTAGAGTTCAGAGCTGAGTGAGTGAAGAGGTTAACTGTAGCTAACCCCAACCAGCACATGCCTGCCGACCCGCAGGAACCATGTCATCCTACAGGGTAAGCAAGCGGACAGGGGGGAAAAGTTGGAAGAAGGTGGGTCTCATGAGCCGCTTCTCTCCGAGGTCAAGACTTGTTTGTATAAAGGAAGCCCTTGGACTGCTCTTCTCCTTTAACCAGCACGTAACTAGCTGATAAATCTGTTTCTGCTCTACAGAATAATGCTCTAACATACATCAACTTGAAGCCGTCTTCACCATGTCTGAGTTGGATCCTCCTTCGCAACCAAGTCTACCATGGCGCCTCGCCTCGGTGGCCGTCATGGGCTCTGTTGGCGCATTCGCGAGAGGATTCATGAATGGATTCAATAACCTCGAGGTCACGGGACTAGACGGACTATTGGGAGTCCTTGATCGGCGGAAAATGGAAGGGCGTGAGCGTGGGTTGCTCACTGTGTGCAATCACGTAGCAGTGTATGTCAACTCAATCAACCCATTATTTCGGTACAATTGCTAATCATGAGTCTTGTTGCAATAGACTTGACGATCCTCTAATTTGGGGAATTCTACCAATGCGATACTTTTTTGATGCAGTGAATATGAGATGGGGTCTTGGTGCACATGATATTTGCTTCAAGAATCAGTGAGTCTCAGAGTGAGCGAGTGAGTATCATCTAACAAGGCAAATAACAGAGCCACATCGGCATTCTTCAGTCTCGGTCAGGTCCTTCCCACCCATAGACTTTGGTACTCCCCCCACGGTGGACTATATCAGCCAACCATGACACAAGCCATCAAGTTGCTCTCTGGTCCATCACCAGCGTCATGGTCCACAGCCTCTGACTCTCCTCTATCTGCAACTCCTCCTTCGACAAAACCTCCTCCTGTACCTCAACCGCTCCTCTTCTCGACCAACGGCATAGACCAATTTCCGGCGCCATCGGCCTACTCATCTTATAGAAATGCTTGGGTTCATGTATTTCCCGAGGCTTGCTGTCATCAAAGTCCGGATAGCGGTTTGCGCTACTTTAAATGGGGCGTGTCTCGACTGATCCTCGAGTCTGATCCTGCCCCAGAGTTTATCCCCATGTTTGTCCATGGCACTCAGCACATCATGGCCGAAGACAGAGGTTGGCCAAGATGGGCTCCACGTATTGGAAAGACCGTGAGGATAGTCATAGGTGAACCGACCGATGTTGATGAGGTTTTCGGCCACCAGCGGGCCGCATGGCGCAAGCTCGTTGCGAAAGGCGACCCTGAGCTACTCCGAGACAGTCCAGAGGCTGCCCAGTTAAGAGTATCCGTGGCCAGGAGAGTCAGAGAGGAGGTCGAGAAGCTGAGGGAAAGCATAGGCTTCCCTCCAGAACAGAGTGAAGTACCGGCTCTTGCAGAGACATGGGCCAAGGATCCTCTACAGACAAAATTCAAGAGTCCAGTAGACGGAAGTCTTGTGAATAGGCACGGGCCAAAAGAACGCCCATCAGCGTAAAAGCCATACATTTCGCTCGTGTAGAATAATAGACTCAAAAACATGGAGGCTCAAGCCCCCAAGACTACTCAACATTAGTTGTTGCTGACAGGAAAACAACAAATGACGAAATAAGGACACGCTGCTGACACCCCCACCCCCCCAGATCCGATATCTCTCTGATCCCCGTCTAATTGATGTTGACCCGTAACTCCGTCGTCGTTGTAAGTAATCGTTACACAATATTCCGGTATTTTTTCCTTCTTTCTGATCTCATAAAAAGCGCTGTGTTCTCGACGCAGCTGGATCATCCAACAAGCCTCAAAACTATAACACCAAGACAAAGTGAGAAGTTTTTGTATTCCTTCACAGTAGGAGGAGGTTGGGCAAGAAGTCCTAATACGCCTCGAAACCTTGGCTGGGAACAGCCTGGGGGTATGCACGGGCCTGCGCTTGAAGAGCTTGCTGCTGAGGGTGCATCAACAGGTCGTTGAACCAAGCGTGCTGGAGGGCCTCGTGGGCACTGATCCTCAACTCTGGTCGAAGCTGTAGCATCCTTTGCAACAGATCTATACCGGTTGGGTCGATTGCCGGGAGGATATTTCGAAGATCCTGGGTGGCGTACATCTGGAAGGTTGGCTTGTACTCGGGGAATTGTGTGATACCGGGCCAAGTACGCTCTGTAGGTGTTCCCATAATACGGAAAATGCGAATGATCTGGTCTTCGTTGGTGGTTCCGGGGAACAAAGGCCGGCCGGTAAACATCTCGGCCATGATGCAGCCCGCGGACCAGATATCAATGCTGGTGTTGTATGTTCGACTACCCAGGAGAACATCGGGGGCGCGGTACCAAAGAGTGACGACTTCGTTGGAGAAGGTGTTGACGGGGATACCGAAGGCGCGGGCAAGACCAAAATCACCCAGCTTCAAGATGCCCTTGCTGTTGATGAGCAGGTTCTGGGGCTTGAGGTCGCGGTGAAGAACTCGGTTTTGATGGCAAAAGTCGATGCCCTTGAGGAGCTGGTACATGAAGGATTTGATAGTAGTAGGCTTGAGAGCGCCGCGATCCCCATGTGTATCCATGTACCTCTTCAGATCGCCGTCCATGTACTCGAAGACGAGCATGAGTTTATTCTCGGTGTGAATAACATCGTGTAGTCCCACGATATTCTCGTGCTTGAGCTCTTTCATCAAAGAAATCTCCCGGATGGCCGTCGATGGTGTGCCTTCTTCGGAGTCAAGGTGGATTTCTTTGAGCGCTACGAGCTCTCCAGTCTGCCTGTTACGCCCCTTGAAGACGGTAGCATAGGTACCCTCGCCCAGCTTCTCGAGTTGCTGGAACGAACTGGGGTGTCGCTTTCCATCCATGGTGAGAGTTAATATAGGTTGTTGGGGGATCTGATGCGAGAGGGGTTTGAAAGCGAACGAGGATGGGCGCGTATTGGCTGATAATGGCGTGTCACCGACTTCGACTAGGGAGCGACGAACCTGGAACGAACTGCGACTTGAGGCGAAGATTGTCGAGAGAGAATCCGCAGAGGTTGCAGAGGCGAATCAGGGGATATAAAAGTTGGGTATATTTCCTGTTATGTGGATGTCGATGGATGATGACTCACAAACACTGGCCTCGTCGATATTGGGGGTTTCGCCCTTCAGGTTGGCCTCACTTTTTTTTTGGAGTCGCAGCCTTTCCTTGAGATGGAGGGGGAAGAAGGGGAATGGCTGTAACAACCTAACAGCGGAGGTGGCGGGAGGGTCTGAGGGCCCGTCTCTTTGTGAGCGAGGGGTTGAGATCGACAAAAGCGGAAGAGGCTATGGTAGGTGCGTATTCTTATAGTACACCAGACAGGACAGGCCGATACCTGAGTACTTCTAGTAATCATTCAAAACAAGATACCATGGAGATGGAATATTCTTGAGCTTTGTAATACCTTGTATATGTGCCCATCCCAAGTTCAAAGTTTGTTATAAAGACTTCTCTGCCAGTTGATCTCGCTCACAATGAATATATTGGACATCTAGCGGGTGCCAATCAGCTTGTCACGGGTCATGTTAGTGCCGTCGATTAGGCTCAGGCGCACGCGCACCTGGCGACTTTAACCCACACCCCCACCTACCGAGTATGGATCGATGGCACGGGCATGAATGAGATTATGATATTGTTGAGGTGCTACCAATGACTTACAGTACTATACCTTACCTTATCAACTGAGGCTGGAATTAAAGCCATCTATCGTCATCGAGCTACACGATACATACACAAATCTTCCCGCATCTCCCATGCTCTGTTTCTCAACCACTTTCACGACTCCAAGCCAGGTTAACGTTAGCCTTGGGATCTTACAGTATCCAATAGTACCAACGTCTTCCTCCTATGAGGCGCTGTGATATGAACAAGACAGCTTGCCCCTTCTCATAACCACGCCTCCGCATCCCTGTATACATATAAGCACGCTGCCTTGGTCTCCTCCAAGCAAAGCACAGCACAGCACAACAATGAGACCTGTCTTGCCTACGAACCATCCTCTCAACACCCGGGCTTCGGACCGGCCTGATAGTTTGGTCCGCGGTTCGGCAACCGTCCCTACTGCATGTTTCATCACCACAGAGGCCGACCTTGACGCTCGCCGAGATCGCTCTCGTCCACCATTCCGCCAGCAAAGCGATCGGCGCAAGTGTAGTCGCAACTCGCGCCGACCATCAACCCCGCGTCAACGACGTTCGCCTCCTCGTGCCAGTACCAGCCGTAAGCCTACGTCTCCTGCATGGGAATCAGACGATTCCGAGGGATCGGTCGTTGAACAAGAGCCTTTAAATTTGCCATCTCAGCCAAGTACCCCGTCTTTGGTAGGTCTTTCGCATTCCGGGTCTGTGATGAGCATCTCGTCGCAAAGCTGCTCCCTCGGGGGGCCCTCCATCGATGCCCATAGCGATTTGATCCTCGATGATGCATCTTTGCCCGTAACAGATCTGGCGGATAATCAGGATAGTCGAAACACGATTCCTCAACTTATCATGCCCAGCTTGATAGTCCCCCGTCGTCGTCCCTTTTCGGAAGTCGGTAAATCCTTGGGCAAGTTAAAGATCATGGTAGCTGGACAGCGTGGTAAGTGGAAGATGCCTAAATTTGACTTGGCCAGGTTTTCTAATATTTCCAAGGTATCGGAAAGACCTCCCTCATCAAAACATTGGCAGAACGCTGCGAACACATCGTTCACATGGACCCGATAGAGAACCGCAGCGCGGTCCATGCCACTGAGACATACGCCAGTTCACGTCCGCATCCTTGGTGGCGATCTGACTCAGAACTTGCTGTGACAACGCGGAGACGAATTTCTTCCACTGGCGACGTCCTAGATAGGAATGTGTGCTTCGTTGAAAGCCCAGGCCACCAACACGGGGCCTCTGTAAGTATATCCGATTCGGAGCCTCCAAGTCTTGCAACCTAACTTCAAATTAGGAATCCTGGCGCGATCTTCATTATGTTGAGTCACACTTAACATCTTTGATGAACAAGCCTATGGCTGATTCGGATCTTTTTACCTTGGTCAATTATGGCGGCGAACCAGTTGTGGATGCCCTGCTCTATCTCGTCCCCCACAGCGGTAGGTTCATTCAATGTTTTTCAAAAACCACATTTGTTGATATATTTCCAGGCCTTGGGCAAGAGGACATTGAGTATATCAAACGTGCTCATCGCATGACTAATGTCATACCAATTCTCGCTCGGGCTGATGAGCTCGCACCAGAGGAAATTATGCACACCAAGCAGCAAGTTGTGAAAAGCTTGACTGATAAAGATGTCGACTTCTTCTCCTTTGAACTTCCTGGAGAGTCAGAGGAGATCAAGTGCGTATATGCCGTTTCTACCGAGTCACGACCAGACCACGATACCATGGACGCCAGTACTCTTATGAACTCGGAATACATCCCGCCACTTGTCCCGACAGACTTGGGGCGGCTCGTAGACCGCATCTTCTCTCTGGACGGTAGCGCTCGGCTACGCCATTCTGCCGCAGTGAAGTGCATCAAGTGGCGACGCGATCATGGTAATAACCTGCTCCAAAACGCGTTATCAAGTGGAGCTCTAGTTTCTCGATCTATCCCGGAGAGGGCTTTAAGACTACGATCTTTCAGGCGAACTCCAAGCTGGGACCGATTGGAGCTCTACAACTGGGCAAGCAACCTACGCCAAAGCCTCGAATCTGAGAGGTTGTATCATATGATGGAAGAGAGAGCTATCTCAGATGCAGTTGCGAGAGAGTCGAGACTTGTCCACGTCCCCAAGAACGACAAACAAAAGACACGGTCCAAGAAGCGGAAGGATTCTCAGCCTACTCACCAGGATCCTCTGGGCTTGCTGGAGGTAGGAGGAGGCCTTAAGCAGAAAGGCATGCTTGCCCTAGAAATGGTGAGCAGTGTTGGTTTGGTTGGTTTGGTGGCTTCTAAAATCATGCATAACGGTTGGGCTGATGGGATGTGCTCTATTGTCGGACCACGAAGAAGAGGCTTGGGGGTTGGCCGGCTGAGCATGGTTTTGTCTTTCTAGGGGGTGAGACATGGTTTTGCGGCCGCCTTGAAAGATGAGCGTGCCGGCTGCCTCGTCTTTACTTCTCTATCATTACCTGTCTCCAAGGTTCGGATAGGGGTATGCGAAGCACTGGAGCGATATATCAATGGATGACTACAAGATACCCTATAAATATCACATACCTAGGTATACATCAATCGCAATCTAAATGGTCGTATTTTTGCATGCTTACGAGGTCTCTATCTTGGGCAGATTAGATGTGAGTTTAACTATGCGTAGAGCGGCGTTTAAGCTCAGGGGGGTGGATATCCAAGAGCAGCCGTGGCAGCCTTCAGATCTGGGACATCATCAGCCGTTCTCGCCACCTGTGCCCAGCGAATAGTCCCGTCACGATCAACGGCAAAAGCACCACTCGTCTGCCATCTCGACCCGCTCTCTGTTGGTCTATTCCATATTCCCTCATTCTTTCCGAGACTGAAGACACTCCAAAGTGTAAGAGGGTTGACTGCATGCCATGTAGATGAGATGCCGAGACCCCATTTGGCGTACAAGTCACGGTCCTCGTCAATGATTACGTCGACATGCCAGGAGCCACCGACTTGGGGCAGCCATTTATCTGTAGCCTCCTGTGAAGAGTGGGAGATGGCAATGCAGTGGACGTTTGGAACCTTCTCGGAGAGGTCGGCAAGAGACTTGAAGGTTTTCTCAGCGACTTGTGATTATTAGTATCAGGACTCGATTGCAATGGAATAGTATATTTAAATACAAGGACACCCGCAATGGCGGAGAAAGACTACGATGGTTGGCTTTCCATCTGGCAGGCGAAGATATTGAGACCACGGTGCTTTAGATCCGACCTCGACTGTAGGACCGACCTCTTTAGCGACAGGCGTCTTCCATGAGTCGAATTCTTTCCAGAAGTCGGTATTTGCGTTGGCGTCAGCGGCAGTAGTTTCCTGTGACATTTTATGGGGGAAAGGCTGAGATGATTGTTATGTCAAGAACGAGGTTGTTTTACTTTAAAGTTCTATAGGTGTGATTAGGTATCTCGTGATGTCTTACTGCGATGTCTGCCAATGACATAATGCATTCATGCGCTCACTATTGGTCGATACCAGTTTCCCGAAATACAAAAGGTCTCCAATCCATAGACACTGATAGATATCTATCTATATAGATTAAACTATTCAGTATAAGAATATTCATACCTTCCATTCGAAGCCGTTCATCAGTTTGCAAAGTTGATGATTAGATAAGAGCTTAGGGTATGTACCTGTCTGTATTCGTACCTGTGCTGAAGAAAAACTACCACGATCATGTAGGGTAGGCAGGCCTCTTGCAGTTACATTTCCAACGTCCAAGACTTACGACATGTAAAATTTGAGATTTCACATATCACACCTTTAGAGTTATAAAGGACATCGTATGATCATTATCTTCTAATGCGTGAAATCATAACCCTTCAGCTGGGCCAGCTGAGCAACTATACGGCCACTCATTTCTGGAACGCCCAGGTAACTAACCGACCTCTTTCACTGATGCACGGCATATGGATGGCGACTGACCATAGTCTAGGAGTCATACTTTACATACTCGGCGGATCAAAATTCGCCCATCGACCACAATGTTCACTGGCGCGCTGGTATAGGCGCTGATGGCTCAGAAACCTTTCTCCCGCGAACAGTAATATATGACCTCAAAGGCGGCTTTGGGTCGTTACGCAAGATCAATGCACTTTATGAAGCCGAAGCAGAACCAGATCCCGCCGCCCTGTGGTAAGAAACGAGCCAGCCAACCATTGATGGTTGGTATCTTCACCTAGCTCGATAGATATCATGTTAATGTCCCTCAGGTCAGGCCAATCTGTTGTCCACAAGCAGACACCCATTGATCCCAGCGCATATCAGCAGAGTCTTGATGCCGGCGCTGAGCCTGCACAACTGACAACCTCAAATGTAAGATATTGGTCCGACTTCTCGCGTGTTTTCTTCCACCCTCGCTCGCTTGTCCAGCTCTATGACTTTGAGCTCAACTCGACAACCATGCCATTTGAGCGTTTCTCCATGGGAACAGAGCTCTTTTCCATGCTTGACAAGGAACACGAACTGGTGGATCGTGACTTCAGGCCCTTTGCAGAAGAATGCGACAGAATGCAGGGAATACAGGTTTTCACTACAATCGACGATGCTTGGGGTGGCTATGCCTCTTCATATCTGGAGTCTCTGAGGGATGAGTTTCCAAAGACAACAATCTGGACTTGGGGTCTTCAGAGCCCTCTGCTCGATATCCCCAGAGCCAAACGTCAATTACGCCTAGCCAACATAGCCCACAGTATCGAGCAGCTCTGCACGCAGGCAACAACGGTTGTTCCTATGGCTCTACTTGAGGACGACCTGTCTGCTGGAGTTTCTTTGGATTGTCGCTCACCTTGGCATACATCTGCTCTCATGGCCGCTGCAATAGAAACAGCCACATTGCCCTCGCGTCTAGTGCAAGGCTCTTCGGAGCAGCCCAGCTCTCTAGATGACTTGGCTGAGAGCTTGAACGTGAATGGCAACCAGCCCCTGGCCAGCATGCACATGTCTTTGGCACCTTCAAAAGACTCATCAGAGGACAACCGCATCAGTGTGGATTTTTTCCAGGTGGGGCGAGATTGGGGTCGGCAGCAAATTTCTAGGTTGGATACTCACAAGCATGTTTTTGGAGAAATTCTGTCCTATCGAGATCTCGACCCCTTGGAGAATGCCGCTGAGGACATCCCTGGACACCTCGCTCCTGGTGAACGTCCTATAATAGGCAATTCTGTTATACGCCGGTATGTTAACACAGTGAAGATTTTGCTCTTCGCGTTTGCTAACAATGAACTAGATATAACTCATCTCTCAGATTCCCTTTACTGGACGCTTACCCTCAGATCTATCCCCAGCTTTCTAGCCATCCCGACGCCAGTGTGCAAACCACACTCTCCACTAACAGCTCCCTGGTGCAGCGAATCAAAAACCTACGTACAGAGTCAGCTCGACTTGTGCCGGTTAATGAACGAGAAGATCTCAGCAATGGATTGGCAGAGTTGGCAGATGCTTATCAAGAAGGCTGGTTCAGCGGCAGTGATGACGACGACGACGATCTATAAGAGAATATATAGTCACCAGACGAAATTAAGAAACATGAATACCAACCCCGACGCCAAAGTGACTCTGGTACGACAAGAAAACCTGGAATTGGCCTATATCTAAAGTAGTGGGATAACACTACGAGTAAAGATAACCCCAACTTTGATATATCTTCACAAGGTCTATATTCTTTTATACTATAACATTCCAATACTTAGTATATATATACTTGGGGGAATTCATGGAAATCACATAGTACGCCCTTCTGTCAAGAGTTGTGTGAAATGATTTCCGTTCTTTTTTCTTCAACCCTGACGGCTGACACACTTCACTATGTTCCAATTAGACACTTATACAGAGAGTATCAAGAAATCCCCTGAGGCTCATCGAGCCTCAAAAAGTGTGTATTGATCTAGCAATGTCATGTTACTAAGTACAGATGTAATATGAAGCTGCTTCAGGTCTGCAACCTCAAGGACCTGGACTAGATAGCTCCCATTTTGGGTTCATGTTATTGCAAAGCATGACGCCTTGGTTTAGCCAGCTACCCTTCCGGACACTACATGTGCCTCTGCTGTTATTAATGTAGGTTATTCAACCTTCCAATCGGTGTAACGCCGCCAGTAATATATCATCAGGCTGCGACTGTCAACTTACCAAGTTGCATACTCAGCCTGGTCGAAACTTTTTTCTTTTTCTTTTAAATCTTCAGTTAGGTATGTAGTTACGTTCCTAAGTGTTGTGCAATTCGCACATTTTCAGCCTGCGGCGGCAACTGAGGCCTGCTGTCTCTTTGCAGGGGGTGGGTTTTCCTACAAACAAGATTAGTATCCCACTAAAAGAATGTGCCAAATGGAGCAGCGCATCGTCGCCGGGAATGGGAGTTCGCGCGGTGATGCATAAATACCTCTGGCGGTCCGCGTTTTTTGCCGTTAGCTGAGCTTTTAGCTGCAGACTTCTTCTGGGGCTTCTTTTCGCCGGCATCGAATACATCATCTGGTAAACTGAAGCTGTGGAAAGAAGAGTCAGCAAGCCAAGGTGCGCTGATGCCTGAGACGTTTCTGCTAAACTCACTTCCGGACATGTTGAACACCGATCGAGACGTCATCTTTCAGATCATCCTTGTATTTCTGCCACGAGGTGCAGAGTTCCTTGAACTCATCGACCTGGTAAGAGAGATCGAGTGATTTGGCACCTATTGAGTCAGTATCGCGAGCTCACAAAATCCCCGAGACTTGAGAAACTATATCTGATTTTATACATACCAGAAGCCAGCTCGAGGCCAATGTAGTGTGTCGTTGTGTAAATATCGGACGGACCACTTGCTGCAGGTGTCTCTGTTGGCTTTGCAGGCACGGCCATGATAGGGCCATCGTCTTCTGTTGACTCAGGGTTGACGGCTTCTCCATTCTCACCATTCTCGGTCTCAACAGGTTGACCATCCTCCCCGTTCTTAGTCTTGATTGGTAATTCGACCACCGCGGGCTCAATCTTGACAGAGGAACTTTGCTCGCTGTCCTCTTTGGATAGATAGTCGAGACTTCCTTCTTGCACGGCTTCGATCTCTTCCTGATTATGACATTGGTGATGTCGCTCGTAACCTTTGTTGAAGGCATGGGCGAGAGCAATGGATGGGTGTTGCTCAAGCTTCTGCACCAGCATGCGAACCTTGGACTCGACATAACCAGACCAGATTGTGTGGGCCTCCTTTGTCTTCGCAGCCGAGATAACAGAAATGTAGTACTTGTAGCCCGCAGTAAAGAAAGTATGCTTGACAAATAGATCACTCCAGGGACGCTTGCCCACCATGATGCTCTCAGATATCTGGAGTGCCCGCTTGAGCTCTCGGTTGATGATTGCCATAGATGAACGAGTAATGTTGAAGGTAGCACACATCGAGGGGTAGGCGGGAGTAATGACCGGCATTAGATGGAAAGTATCGCCCTTGTATAGCTGTGAAAGGATAATTAGTATTCAGGACTTTGTTTGCACTTGCTGCTGCGGGTTTGGCATACCTTGGGATTCCAGATTCGAACAGGGAGAGGTCCACCCTCGATGGGCTTGAGAAGAACTGGTTGCGGCCAGCGCCATTGGCTAATGACCAAGAAGAATTTGTTAACAATCACCGAGAATGTGGCCTTGGGATAGAGTTGGCAGACGCGCGCGACGAGCATGGCCCAGGCGACACCACCAGGGAAGCCCATAATATTGGCATAGACAGCACGCCGTTGCGCCCACAGCTTGATGGCTCGCAAAGCGTTCTTGAACGTGCTCTGTTCCGGTACCAGCTGAAGAATCTCGTCCGTTACTCGTGTGCCGTTGAGAGATCGTAGCTCTGCCTCATCGAGTCCGCGCAATAAGCCCGAGTCCTTGAGGTCTTTGAACTCGGGAGATAGTTGCTTCTGAATAATCCTAGAAAAGATCAAATCAATGCTAATGCCAGAGTACTCAAACTTGATAATGGGCACAAAGGCATCAGTCACGACAGCCATGTCAGTGATGGCGTCTTTGGGGGCCATCGAGACAAGCAGATCAGGAAAGAATTTGAAGTAATCTTCGCGGGTCACGTATTTGGGAGCGACAATGAGGGTATCGATATCCGAGCCGGGGCCGTAGACACCTAGGCGATAGCTGCCGTAGGTGAAGACTCTGCCTCTCGCATTTCGTATGAGGACTTCGTTCTTGGGTTCTTTCTCTTGGGCGACTCGACGGACGAACGCATCGCAAATGTTCTGGATCGACACTAGGACTTCTTCCCTGTAGCAAGTGTGTGTGAGCTCTCTGTTCGGCTCACGGACCAAATCATTGCTGACCTCTTTGCAGTCTCTGCTGGGCTCTCGAACGTCTTTTGACGCTTCAGTTCTTCGAGAAGCGCATCCGATTGTCGTAGTTCGCCTTCAGTTGGAAGCTGAACCGAGATGGGGGGCGTGACGCCGTAAGCCTGTTCAGAGGTCATGACTCTACTGCACTTCAGCCGGCGTTTCAATCGATCGATATCGGGATGCCGAAGCCGAGAGAAATGTTGACTCGGCGGCTGGGGAGGGAGGTATTGGTATTGGTATTGGGGGAGGAGATGGTAAAACTACGTTAGAACTTTGAACCAAATACAAGGCGCCGCGAGGCTGCACAAACGCGGTGGTGGCCCAGAAGGTGGACGTGACTCTGTAAGTAGACTAATGGACAGAAAAGAGTGGATCCCCGCTAAAGAAAGGCTTGGGAACCTGGCCCCTGTGAGAATGTTACCTGAAGACAGACTAAAAACTTACAATCTTCATAATGTCTGTCGGGTGTTATTTCATACGTACCATGATATTCCAATGATTAGAATGTCTTAAGGATAAACTTACCTTTCTGCCACTTTCTTCTTCTTCTTCTCCTTCTTCTTCTCCCCCCTCTTTCACACTTGGGTCCAGCCTCTTGTTTATGAATGGCTGAATTTTTAGTTAACGTTCAATCGCTTAAATATTGAATGCCAGGCAAAGTTTCTATTATCAGATCAAACGGGAACAGCTGCAAGAAAAATCTGCTATCGGTTCATTGTTATGGGCCACAATAGGCAGGTACGCTCGTGTGAACACAAACTCAGCCATAGTATGTAGAATTCCGGGATCAGTCAATTTGAGACAACCAACGGGAGGCTGGGCTTACTCGAGGCTACACATGTGCAATTATGGTATTGCATCGCCGTCACATATCATGAACAAACATCACTCGGTATTCACTTATCAGGATAAAGCCCTCCCTGAGACACACGCAAGACATCCATGCTAGGGGGGGGGGGGGTTGGCAGCAACCCGGAATTCTTGTTGGTACGAAATAAAAGCCAATCTAATATTGAACTTTGAGGGGGGAAAAAGGAAGGGGAAAAAAAAAAGAACCTACCAAATATTACCCAAAATACCTTACTCTTAATTATTAAACTTGAGGCACGTGTTATTCATACATACCAAAGGCAAGAAACAATTATCAAAAAGTGATCTCATCCTTTTACAGCATTTAGACTACCCCATCCAACCGCCTTGTTTCTCAATGACGCTCACACGCGCTAGTGATGCCCCCTTACAGGCAACGAATGCCACTGTCAGCCCCCTTGTCAGCTCACTTTCGGTGGCTCTGATTCACTCAACGGGGCTCGAATATGCACGAATCGGTATACGCACCCGCATCCCAGCCCACAGCCCTGTCAAGGCCCTGCCACTCTACGACACTAAATCCAACGCGAACGCGGTACGAACTTTAAAGGGCATTTATTTGCTGCACTAGTAGACGATACATTGATTGACGACACGACTTTACTTGACCTGATTATTTCGTATCCTCACGCCGACTTCAAGGGCAGCAAGAACACGGCCAGGGATACCTACCCAAGATAACCACCAGAGCCCATATCCAAAGCGCAACCTTGCCATCCATCCATCCATCCACCGTCGTTAAGGTCAGTCAGTACACATCTCCATCTGCCTGCCAGGTCTGGTCTACCCGCGCAAACCACCATGCCACCATCGGCAAAGAGAGCCTCCAGGGCTCGTCGCGAACCGCGTAAAGCCGCGACTGCCACCACAGCTACATCACCCGGTGATGCCCAGGACTCTTCTCCCAGTCGTCCAGCCAAACGTCGCAAGAAGGTGCGTTATGTCGCCCATGACTTGCTGTATTTATTGCCCGCGGCCGCTGACTTTTGTCTTTCTTTCTCGTGTTGTGTAGGTCCAAGATGATGAAGACCCCCCCGCACCCAACGACGACCAACTGGTGTCGCAAATTACACAACATCTCAGAAGTCAGGACGTCCAGGCCAGCAAAGATCACGCAAATGTTATCCACGAGGCCAAAGGCGACGGAGTCAAGGCCTACGCCAAGGTCGCTGCCCAGGACTGGACTTTCTACATCACCAAGCTCAACGTCAATATAGGCCGAGCTCCCGAAGCGTCACACAACTCCCAACCCGTTGGCTCAGACGAAGACGAGTCCCACGTCCACATCGACCTTGGCCCTAGCAAGATGGTATCGCGAGAGCATGCTACCATCTCTTTCGATTCCAAGGACGAGAAGTGGTTCCTTGGTGTCAAAGGTCGTAACGGTGCCAAGGTGGATAGCCAGCCCGTTAAGGCCGGACAGGCCCATCCTCTTACGAGCGGCGAGGTCATTGAGATTGGAAATGTCGAAATGATGTTCGTCCTGCCGTCTGAGATAACTCCCTTAACAGTCCATCCTGTCTACTTGCAACGTGCTGGTGTTAGCGTTCATACACCACAATCCCGGACATCACGTCGACAACCCCTCATTGCGCCGGCGCCGGCGCCGGCACCCACGGAATACAAGCGGCCGGGTACGCCGCCCTCGGCACAGAGTGCTACTAAATCACCAGCTGCGAGCACACCGGCCGTCATGGTTGGCGCCAATGGCGTTGATTTGAGCCAGGATGAGAACCAGCATATCAAACCACAGTACAGTTACGCCCAAATGATTACACAAGCTATTTTGAATGCACCCGATGGCAAACTGAATCTGAATGGCATCTACAACTACATCATGACCACATACGCATACTATCGGCATCAACAAGTGGCAGGTTGGCAAGTGAGTTTTGGCGACTACATTCTCTGACCCAGTAACTCACATATCTTAGAACTCAATCCGACATAACCTTTCGCTCAACAAGTCATTTGACAAGGTCGCCCGATCAACCGATGAGCCTGGTAAGGGAATGAAATGGCAAATCGTCCCAGAAGCAAGAGATGAGATGATACGGAACGCCTATCGTGTTGGCCGTGGCGGTCACCGCGGCTCATCAGCTCCCTCGTCACCTAACCAACTGGCTTACATCACTCATGGCCCAAGGGATATGGCCTCGCGAGAACCTCCTTCAGCTCGCAGACGTAGGGGCTCACCCCCGGCATCACCACAACCTCCAGGGTCTTCCCTGCTCATCCCTCAGTCTACACCTGATCGATCCTTTAGCAGAGGCGCGACCATGATGATTGACGGAAGCCCTTTGCCCCGCCCTAGGAAGACACCAGCGAGAGATTCCTCATTCTCCGTCTACAATCCTCAATCGCCCACGCTCACATCATCCTACCAAGAAGACGGAGGGTCATTCGTGACGCCAGCACCTCCCAGGATGCATCCCAAGCTCGCACCTCCAAGCACGGCACAACGACCCAGCCAACACATGCCGACCAGCTCACCCGCGCCGTTCTGGAAGTATGCAGATATAGGAAGCACACCATTAAAGCTCGGTGGCTACGATGTTAGCCCTACGAAGGCTGGAGGTAGCCTCCCTCCACAGAGTAGCAGCCCGCCGCGTGGTGATAAGAGTCCTCCTAGCAGCCCCTCTCGGCCCCAAAAGTCAAGTCCGCAGCCTATCATCCAGCAAGCAGAGGTAGAGGAGGAACAAGGCTTTGATTTAACAAAGTATGTCTTGCCTTCTCAACTACTGAATACTAAGCTAACATAATTCTTAGAGGGTTCCAGAGTATCGGTTCATATCATGCACCAGTTGGTGGAGGCGCGTCCATTTTGCAAGGCCATACCTAGGCTACCCTTCTATCCAGATGGTAATGTTTCAGGGGGGCTCGTCTTTGGAGCTATGTATAATAACAAGCTTATGGGCACGCATGGTATGATGTAGGCATTGTAAGAATGCCGATGACAGTTATGAATGCAACATGGCAAGGGGAAAAAGCACATCTTTTGTCAACTTGAACCTCTTCGCGATTCAAAGATGAGCTCGATTAGCTTGGTGGCGCGCACGATATTGCAAGTCCTTCAACACTGATCAGGAAATTCTGTCAAAAGAATGGCCAAACAACTCCAAGTGTGAACATGTTATGTAAGAGTGAAGATCATCTGGCCTGTGGCTTAGAGTTGAGCCTTGGATATATACAAATGGTGAGTACGCGCCTTTTGATGCAAATACGTGTGATCCCGCCGCCAACCGTCCCAAACCCTCCTATGCAAGGGCCGCCTTTTTTGTGACCAAACCATCCAGCTCCCACATGATGCATAATGAACTTCCCATGCTTTTTTTTGACCGTCTACTTTTACACAGCGGCGAGTCAAAGCCTCGACCACGTACTAGCATCATAAAGAATTTCGTTAAATATCAGCTTATCGTGTCCCAGCCTGGCCTCGCCTCTTAGGGTTTCCACGGCCAGTTCGCTTCTTGGTTTGCTGGTGCTCACCACCCTCGATGAACTTGATGAGCTCATCGATGCTGCGAGAATCAACTTGCGAGCCAGAGCCAGTGCGGCCGGGGACAGTGGCATTAGAAGCCGCCAGGCTCGAAGGGTTGGTGGTGAACTTAACACCAGTTCGAAGGCGCCGGGCAGCGACGTCCTTGGCATGCTTGGCAATGTTGACAGCATTCTGAGTGAGCTGCTCAAGCCAACTCTCAGCCTCCTTCGTGTTCTTGTCTTCAGGTCCAAGTTCAGCTAGGAAGACGTTGTAGGACTCTCGCATGCGAGTGACGGCTCCCTTAGAGTCACGGTCCAGAGCAAGAGCCTGAGCCAGCTGGAAGAGGAGAGTGGCGGAGTTGATTGACTGCTTGCCAAAGACCGACTCACATACACGCAGTGACTCCTCGAACCAGAGTCGAGACTCGTGGTAAGCCTTGAGATTTTGAAGCATCACAGCGGCGTTGTTAAGTGTTGTGATAGAGTCAGGGTGGTCAGGGCCATAGATAACCTTCCACATCTTCAGCGCGTGCTTTGAGTACACAAGAGCACCCTTGCTGTCACCAACTTGGTGGAGGAACAAGCTCAGGTTGAGGTAGTTAAGGAGAGTCTCTGCTGAGTCAACGCCAACGGTCCTCTCGGCGACGATAATAGCCTTGCGGGCAAGATCAACGGCAGCCTCCTTCTCATCAAGCTGATAGTAGAGCATGGACAGACTGTTGTAGACACGAGCGACCTCAGGGTGCAGGATGCCGTAGATCTGCTCATGCAGAGAAAGGGACTCTAGGAGAAGCTCTTGGCCTAGCTTCTTCTGGTTTTGGAGAAGGGAGATGCGGCCAGCCTCAAGTGCCTCTTCAGCAAGAGCGCTGCGAGGGCACGAGTCCTTGATCAAAGGCACCAGGTCAATGACGTCGTCAGGGCTGAACGTGTGGACGTTGATAGGGGCGACAGCCTCAGCAGGAGACGCCTCACGAGCCTTGTTCTTCTTCTTCTTCTTGCTGTTGCCTGATTCTCCGTTGGTCTGGCCGTTGGCGACAGGTTTCTCCGCCTTCACAGGGGCGGCGGCAGCGGCAGGGGCAGCCTCGGCAGTGAAGCCGTAGTCTTTAGCCTGGAGCTGAATGCCAAGCTTCAAAGACACCTCGCGAAGCAGCTGAACAGGGCGAACCTGGTTGTGCCACTCGTCATCAAGCTCATATCGGAACCGCTGGAGGATTTGCTCCTCAATGTTCTCTCGCAGGCTCTCTGGTGTGACCTTCTCGAATGACCAGTCGGCATCAGTGTAGAGGCTGCGGATTGAAGGGTCGAGCTCAGCAACGGGCTTGTCGTTGAACTTCTGTCCCAGCAAACAGTTGAGGAGATGAGCGACGGCAGCGGGAACAGCTGGGACTGGCAAGTGGCGGAGGTATACAGCAGAAACATGCTTGAAGGCTCGAGAAACCATATCTTGAACGCAAATATCGCGCAAGCATCGGAGCCGGCCATCGCTGGAGAGTTCTGCAACCTTACCCAAGTATCTCACATTGATACCACGCTTGTGGAGAAGTCGGCTCAATGACTGACCATCCATTGGGAAGCTGATCTCGGAGTCAGAAAGATCCTTGAGCAAGTCAGGGATAACTTGTTCGCGAAGATACTTTCCAGCTGCCCTGACTTCTTCCTCATCAGCTGCAAATTCAGCCTTCTCCTCCTCAGTCTGAGGTACTTGGCCGCTGAAAGCGTCAGGGTTAAGAGCGAACTTGAAATCAGACAGATTGGGCTGGCTCTCTTCCTCCTTGGAGGCTTCCCCCTCGCCCTCGACGTCTTTGGTCTCCTCCTCGCCCTCTTTCTCCTTCTTTTGCTCAGCGCGACGGGCAACCTCTTTATCGACCCACTGTTTCAGTTTGTATCGTGAGAAGGAATCGACAAGCTCCGGTCGAAGGACGGTCATGCGGTGGGGATAGGCATCGCCGTCCTCGGGAAGGCCATCTTCGTCCAGCCAAGCAATGTCCAGAGGGCTGATACGGTACAAATCCAAGACATACTTGCGGGCGTCTGTGCCCAGGAGACCCTTGGTCTCCACGCTGGCCTCCAAATCAAATCGCTTGCCATCCTTGTCCCAGACAGGATGCTTCTTGACCTTCAAAGCCTTGGACAGCTGAGCAAAGCCAGGGGCAAATCTCTCATCAGCAGCGACGATATCCTTACCGTCTACAGCACCATAATCGATCTGGTTCTCACCAGGCTCGCGTTGCTTGAAAATGCCAGGAACAATGCTCTGGCCAACAATTCGCTTTCCAAGGTAGTCAACAACAACGGTAGCGGGAGTAAAAAGTCCCTCAATATCCAACTGATTGACAAGTTTCACACCAGCGACGTCTTTGCCAGTAGCAACACGGGCAGCCTCGTCACCACCCTCAGAAGTAAATGTACCGACACCGTCAGCACCGAAAGAGAAGAAGATGTTGTTATAGACGAAGATCTGAGCATCTCTGCATTCTGTGGGGTTCAGAGGAGCGATCTCGCCACGCGCGACCATGACAGCGCCTCGAGTAGCAGCCTCATTGTAGTCAGCAAATAGCTTAGAGATGAGACGTTCCCGGAAAACACGGTCTTGAACAGTCTCACGGGGGAGCTCCTTGGCCGATTGGAACTCTTCGTTCCAGTCTCGCAGAGTGTCGGTGTTCTCGACACCGTTAAGGAGGTAGGTCTCCTGAGATCGTGCAGGATCAGGGAGATGTGTGCAAAGAGATGAGTTAGGAGAGGGAACCACCCAGGGCGCAGCGGGAATGGCGTTGGTGATCTGGAAAGTGGCGAGAGGGTCTCTTTGGTTGTTGTAGTCCTGGAGCTTCGTAAAGGACTCGGTAAAGGAGGGGGAAACAAGCTCGATGAGACTCAAAAGGGAGTGAGCAGACTGGCCCTTGGGTGCCGGGCGAGGGAAAGGATCGAACTTGGCGTTAGAGGACTTGTTGACGAAGAAACCCGAAACATGAGAGGTAATTTGGTATTGCTCGCCTTCGTTGGTGGAGACAACCAGGTAGAGCAGATGGCCACGCTGTCGCAGGTGAGGAGGTGGTGGGTTCCAGGACGACAAGGAGATCTGCTTCACTGTCTTGGGAGCGGGCTCAGAGGGAGGAGGCACTAGCTCGGTAAGAGAAGGCACAGCCTGAAAGTCGTAGTTCTGGAAGGGTGACTCCTCGGTAGACTCGTTGTTGGTGCTGATGGCCTCTGTTGCGACAGTTTCGAAGAGGGAAAGGCCTGGAAGAAGACCCTGAGCAGTGTCGCATCGGTCTCCGGAGGCGCCAATAAGTTCTCGGATGCGAACAAAATGGATGCGAGCCTCCTTCTCGGTATACGGATCTTGCACGACGTGGAACTCGGGGGTGGTGCCAAGGTCAGGAATTTCAGCGAGGGGAATGAAGTCGTTAATCTTCTCGCCATTGAACTCAAGATGGAAGCAAGTGTATTGGAATGCGGAGGGAAGGTCAATGATCGACTGCCGAATCTCATGAACCTGTTCTTGAGAAGAAACCTGAGCGCATTGGTGAGTTTGAGGTTGTGGGGGGGAGGTTTGGTGTAAGGCAATGACGGACCATAATCTGCATCTTGCTGGCATTGGCGTCAGGCAAGACAATGGTAAGGTTTATTAACGCTGTTGGTCTGTTAGATATCCATGCCATCAATGTCGCTAATCGGAGGGACGTTTTTAGTTACCTTCAGCTCCAACGTCGACCTCTTGAGCTTCAGCCTCCATGTTGGTCTCGGGCTCCTCGGACGCAGCGGCTGTGAGACATATTAGCTCGGTTTGATAAGGAAAAATAATAGCAAGAAGCAAGAAGTTCAATATAGCCAAAGTAAAAGCAATACAATAGCTCCGTCAATGACCGAGTTGAGAGGTTGTAAAGACCCTGGACTTTACAAGCATTCGACAAGGGCGGTCTAGCTTCGCACAATTAATTAATACGTACCAGGCGCCTGGGCGGGAGGAGTGGTTTCCGAAGCCATATTGGCAGACAGAATGGAGTATTTAGCAAATCAAGAGCAAAAGAATAATAGATAATGAGGGAGAAAACCAGGCATGGGATATGCACTGGAGGGGAGGACAATCAATTGAACGACGTTCGTCGAAAGAAGGTGGAAGTAGGTAGTGACGGAGCGGAGAGGAAGAAAAAAATTGGACGGTTCAAGGTTGTGGTGCGGCGGCAATGGCCCGGCATTGGGTCCGGACGCTGGAAGTACCCGGCGTGGAACATGCGACAGTAGCAGTACCTTAGCCCTCCGGTGCCTTGCACGGTTAGACAAGGTATAGATTGAGTAGAGAATCTTAGGGCCCCGAGGCCGGTCGACCCCAGAGGAATGACGGCAAAGCTATGCCAAAAATGGACGAATGTAAATATGGATCCATGCGGACCTCTTCATGCCACCAACAACATAACAACTTCTTTGTCTTTATCCATTCCCGATTATTTTGCTTTGTCAATAACTCTCTTGAGTAAAATCAATGTTTCTTTTTGCTTAAGCACAGTTTTAATGTCGATTTATTTACCCTAACCGACCGCATGCACGTATCATGAGCGAACCACGATCCTCATCAGTTCATCGTTTAATAAAAGGAGGTCATGACAATAACCAACAAGATGTACAACCTTGGACGGCGGCACGATGCCAACGACTTCTGCGTCAGCTCCAATGTCGCTTGGTAGCTCTGAGAAAGCTGGTCCATGAGGCTCAGCAACCCGCCGCAACAACCCCAGCAAAGCGCAAGAACGCCAACAAAGAAGCGACGGAAGCGACGAAGCCTCTAAAGAGAGCGCGATATACCTATGGTGGACGCCGACCGCCTGCAACTCGGACAAAGTCAACTACTTCACCCATGGCGACGCCTCGGCGTGCATTCCGCACTCTTGGTAGCATGAAAATCGATCGCAGTCCGGGAGCTGGACGAATCGACTTCACTACGCCGGCCACCCAAGAGCTCAGCTTCCATGGCACAACTTTGGAGACTTCGGGCATAAGTCTGAAACCAACCACTACAGATGCCATATCACTACTTGCAGAACTACAACCGCTCCGTCGTATTGTCTCGGATAGTCAATACCGAATATACGAGGCTATTTTCAGCTGGCTGAATGGTTTGCTGAGCTCAACCGAATCACTATCCCAAACAGCTCACCCCAAGTCGCTGCTAGGAATGTGCCTTCGCAGGATACCAGATGCGATAGCCGTGATAGAAGAATGGGATCGCCAGACTGCAGAAAGGGAGGGGGAAACATCCAAGTGGCAATCGTCCAAAGCATCGGCGGAACTATACGAGCAACTTGAAGGCTTCGGTACTACAAGCCTGGGTTGGAAGTCGCTGAAGCTCGTTGTTCGTGCACATGGTCTATGTCTACTGGTAACAGCTGTGTCAGAGGGCCTTTTCGAACCTCCGTTTGTGCGTTTATTAGCCGATCTTTGTCTCAGCCTGGACTGTAAAGCGGAAGCCGCACGACTTGTCTCAAGCCTGAGGCTCCCTCTGTCGGCGCCCCGCGGCACATCAAGCACTTTATTTGAAAGTACTGCAGTCCAGCCTTTGGGGGCTATAGTTAGGAGTTTGCAAGGTCGAGAAATAATCGGCCCATCATGGGACTGCCTCTCGAACCTTATCGACACCAAGAAGCTCTCCCTGGTCTGGCTGACATCACGTACGTTTCAGTCAATATGGATGCGAGGAATTGAGGTCCTGCTACATAGCCGAATACCTGTTCCCTCGGTCGTCAACTTCATGTGTACGGCTCTGAACCTGCTTCTGCTAAATAATGGCAAAAAAAAGGAAACACAACAGCCACCAGAAGATCAGACACTGGTCAGTATATTGGCGGCAATAACGGCAGCGACATGGACACTGGGTGCTGAAATGGATGACAGAGCGCCTTGGAAAGTCTGCGCCATACGGCGATTGCTCTTTACGCTCGAACTCTGCGTGACTCAGCATCAAGCTCGCCGTGGAGCGTTTCGAAGTAGTGGATTTTTGACACTCGTTTTAGCTCGATTCCTAGCCACGAGTGTGATCGACAGCAAAGTGGGCAGTTTATCTGCAAGGAATCTGGCGATTTACGACTGTGTGAAACTGCTGAAAGTTAGAAACGGCTCACCAACTCAAACTCAATATCGACAGGCCCTTTTGCTGACCTGCTCTGTTGCGCAATATCGGGGGCGAGCATGTGGTTTGGCCTGCCACGACATCTTGTCTGAGATTCGTACATTGTGTAATGAACTGGGGCTTCCTGATTGGTTTCAAGATGGTTTGATGTCCGACGGGGCGTTTGTTTTGGCACAGAAAACGAAAGACCTCCGAGATGTTGCTTTTGCTGAAAGATTTTCCGCCTCTAGCAAGGGAACCCTAGAAACAAGCACAATATTTTCGGGTTGGCGGTGGGAAGAAGGAATTGGTGAATGGGTGCTCCCCAGCCCTGGTCACGAACGAAAAAGCGAGCTGAGACATCAAGACCAGAATCATGGCGGAACGAGGTACCAAACAAGCACAGATCGTCAACCAGATAGTCGAGGCCGGACTACAAGCCTGAGGGGGAAGACGGCCCGCAATCTCAGGCGGAGAATCGAGAAAGATAGCTCTGTGGGAAGCAACAAGGATGTTGGGGTTCATGATGGCACGGACGGCACCGACAGGGAGGATGAGAATTATACGAGTGCAACCAGCATTACGGATATTGACGAAGAACAAGATAGTGGAGATGAGCTGGGCGACTGTGTAAGGGTGTTGGACTACAACCCTACGAGAACAGTGGGAGCAGAATATGATGACAGCAATGGCAATGGCAGCGGCAGCGGGGACAGCAGCAGAAACATTACGATCGTGAAGCCTATGACGAAGGTCAAGCGCTTGGATATTACAAGGACCTGGCAGGAAAACAGGCCTGATAGAGTCACCATGGGGGCATCAAAGGACGATATGGATGATGAGCTTAGTATCCTTTGATAACAGATGCTATGGAGTAGCACATATGTATGCAATCAAAAGTTTCGATCTGAAGCCGTATTTTTTTGTTTTGTTTTTGTTGTTTTTTTGCTGGTTGCAGCCAGGGTCATATGCATGCAGAATTCGTCTCAGTGCTCGTCTCAGGCTTTAACTGGAGAATAATCGTCCGCCTCTCACGAGCCACGAAATCGGTTACGATAACATCCATGGATCGGTCGTGGTGGGGCGAGAGGCACTTGAAACCGCCATTCGATGTCATTGCTGGATCGGGCTGGGAACAATATCTGAAGTCTGGTCCATACTTGAGGTAGGTAGTTGATGCTTGCCGCTGAATCGTGTTCCGCTGGAATAAATCAAGTCGCCGTTGGATGTCGTGGATACCTCCATACCTTACGGATACCTATCTACCTCCCTTACCTAGGTACGTAGCAAGAGAAATGAGAATTTCCATATTTAAAGCCGTTAACGAAAAGTAAAAGACGATTTAAATTAGTGGGCCGAAGCTTTAATAACCTCCGTATTCTCATAACGCCTCGAACGGCGCCAAGAAACTGATTACCCAGATGCTGGGAAAACCCTTGCTTGTTTCAGAATCCCCGTTGTGCCCCGCGTTACCAGGATATGGCATGTCCGTCCGCCACTCAGAGTCAGCGCCACACACTCTTCCCTGCTCCATGCTTCGTGTCCCGCGCAAGTGCAACGCAGACGCTGGCTGGCTGGTTCAGTTCGTTAGCAGAGCCGCCGGGGGTTCCTAGATTGCATAGATTCGCCCAATAACAACATCAGATCAGCTAATCTCGAATGCGGTCGATGAATATCTTGAAACTACCCCTGAGCCTAGGCCTCCCAGCTGGCCACGGCTGTAACTGGCAGTTGGGCCCCTCAGTGGGATACTGAGTGGGATGAAGAGCCGATGAACTGCAAATGAGAGAGCAAGGGACGCTGCAGGGCCACTGTTTCTACGACAAGCCTACACGCGGCCTGGATATGATCTGCTTGAGCCATGATTGCTGGGGAATTTACGGATACAATAGACCCATTTTATCTCGCAAAATGCCCCCTGCCCATTCTTAATATCCCTTGTCTTGCTGATAATCGTTTTTTTCCAAACTCTTCCTTGCCTTGTCTTGTTTCGTCAACCTTGACTTGGAATTGTCTGCTCAGCTCAGTTCATTCCTAAAGAAGGCGTAGGAATTGTTTGTTTCGGAGCTGGCTTCCATTCAGACACATCTATTCATTCGCTCACTCACTCACTCACTCGCCCACTCATTCACTCAGCTTGGGTACTTAGCTCTGTTCCTGTGGAATACATTACAGTCCTTCTATCCCGTCACTGTCGACGGCCCGTTCCCTCCTTCTCTCTTCTTTTCTCTTCGCCGCTGCTTCGACCGTTCGACTTGATTCCTCCCGGGGAGGTTTCTTTCTTTTTTTCATTACCTTTACTTCGACACCTCGATCTTATTTCGTTCTCTTTTCCCCCTATCCCTTTCTTGTTCTCCGTCTTATTCTCTTGAGGTCGCAATGAGTGCCGGAAACTCACTGCTGCCGCGAGGCGGTTATGAGCTCACACCAGAGCAACAACTTGCCAAGGACATCGCCGAAGCCACCAACGGAAACCTCTCCAAGTACCTCATGATCGTCTGCGGCGCTGTCTCTGCCGCTGTTATTGTCTGGAAGGTCACTGAACGCATCATTCGACTCACTCGACATGTCTCTTGCTTGAACAACGACAAGCAGCGCTACTTCGCTATCCCCAACCAGAAGTTCGCATCTCTCAAGCGCCACCTCCTCTACGCTCCCGTCTTCAGCAAGCGCCACAACCGCGAAATCCAGCTGAGCAAAGCCATCAATGTCGGAACTCTGCCCACGCGCTTTCAGCTTCTTTTCCTTGTCGCCTACTTCGTTTCCAACATCGTCTGGTGTGCCATCGATATCGATTACTCTGCCGATATGGCCACCGCCTGCGGTGTCATCCGTAACCGCACTGGTGTTCTCGCAACTGTTAACATGGTATGAATTCAAATCAAGGATCATCACACCAAGTAACCACATTTTATATTGTATCGCTTGGCTTGATTTAAAGTTTCAGTTGCCCGTGGCGCTAACACAACTCAATTCCAGGTCCCTCTCTTCTTGCTGGCTGGCCGAAATAACCCTCTCATCCCTCTCTTGAACATATCCTTTGACACATACAACCTCATCCACCGTTGGTTTGGACGTATTGTCATCCTTGAGGCTCTTGCTCATACCATCTCGCATTATGGCAAGAATGGATGGGAGTTCACTCCTCCCTCTGGCAACTTCATTCTCCCTGGCTTTGTTGTAAGTCACGTCCATGAAACCCATCACTCTTAATCACTCTTCATCTTATCACCTCTGGAGTGACTCTTCGCTTATGCTTTCTAGGCCACATGCTCTTTTGTTTTCCTCGGTATTCAGGCCTCTAGCCCTCTTCGCCATGCCTTTTACGAGATCTTCAAGGCCCTTCACATTCTTGCCGCCTGCGCTGCTGTTGTGGGATTGTACTATCACTTAGCCGCATCGCCTGACCTGCTCAAATGGCTCTGCTACGTTTATGGTGTGATCGCTCTCTGGAGTTTCGACCGAACCTATCGTGTCTGGCGCATTCTTCGCTCCCACGTTGGAGGTTCTCGCTCTCGAACTATTGTCGAAGCCCTCCCTGGAAACGCTGTTCGATTGACCATGACTCTGGCTCGCCCCTGGAACGCCGCCCCCGGACAGCACGCCTATCTCTATATGCCCGCCATCAGCTACTGGCAGTCTCACCCCTTCTCCGTCGCCTGGTATGATGGTGTTGAGGATGTTAAGAACGACCGATTGGCCACTACCAACCAAGATCTACTGGCCATGCAGCAACAGCGAGTTTCCTTCATCATTCGAGGCAGAACCGGTATGACCGACAGCCTATACAAGAAGGCCATGGCTGCCCCTGGAGGACGATTCGAGACAACCTGCTTGGCTGAGGGCCCCTACGGTGGCCACCACTCATTCGACTCCTACGGCACTGTGGTTCTCTTCGCTGGAGGTGTCGGCATCACCCACCCCGTTCCCTATATCAAGCATCTCGTTGAAGGTTATTCCGAGGGCACTGTGGCAACTCGAAGAATCTTGCTGGTTTGGACCATCCAGACCCCTGAGCATCTCGAGTGGATCCGCCCCTGGATGACTGAGATTTTAGGCATGGACAAGAGAAGGGATGTTCTCCGAATCATGCTGTTTGTCAGCCAGCCTCGATCGACCAAGGAAATTCACAGCCCCTCGTCAACTGTTCAGATGTTCCCTGGAAGACCCAACATCAACACTCTCTTGGGCATGGAGCAAGAGCACCAGGTTGGTGCCATGGCTGTCACTGTCTGTGGCCCTGGTGCCCTCAGTGACGAGGTTCGTCTGGCCGTGCGAAACCGCCAGGATCGATCTCACATCGACTTCATTGAAGAGGCGTTTACGTGGTAAACTAACAACGGGTGTAAGGTGTTCGGGAGTTTTGGGATTTCCTGGCTAGACCAGTCCATAATTCGCGAGCATCACTTGCTCCCATTTCTGAGCTCTGAGACTTTTCAGAGGTTCAGATCTTCCGGTCCATCTTTGGACATCTTGCTAAGCAAGACTCAATTTTGAGATCAATTCCATGTACTGTATTTTAGATCGAGGTGTATCTACGCTCTTTTATTCCCGTCCTGTTTCGGACTTGCGCGCAATAGCACTAAAATAAGTGACGGCCACAAATGTTTCTTTCTGCATTGTGCGACTGTGATAAATACCTGCAAGCCAAGTCCATGATTGGCTTGGGCTCGTAACGAAGACAGGCTTGTTGGGTAGTAATTGGCTAAGTTTTCGTTCTCTTTGTTTACTCAATAGGCTATCTATGAGTTGTTCTTACAACAATGTGAAAATAAGGTTGGAGATATCCAGTCACTGTTCAATAGTTACAGTATCAGCCAGCGCATTTGAATGTGCGCTAGACCCATCTGAGATCCCTCTCTAAAGGTGACATTGGTCTTGTGACCTGTGCGTCGCCTCAGCAGGTGACCGAGCGTATTAACTCTGATCTCTGGAAACTGTCACTTGACCGCGCGCGCTGAGACACCTAGACTGATGTCCCTGCTGAAGTCGAGCACAAAGGCTCTAAGAAATGTCGATGGAAGGCAGAGGATGATCACATTCGATGTGAGCAGGGCTAATGACAGCTTTATGGGTTATGAGATAACCATGTGCATGTCACTCTCCAGAAAGTCTGGTGGCTGGGATCTACCAACCTTGTGTACCTTATGTAGCAACGCTTCTAATAATCCAAGCCAAGTCGGCTTTTTCGGTGGCTTGACTAGGGGGGGTCAGGCTTGATTTGTAAGGGAAAATAGGGGGTGCGAATTAAATTAAACTTAAAGTCTTGGATTAATCTTAGTTATATGCCTGTAGGAAATATGCCTACCTAATTATAGTAATTAGCTTCCTAAGCACTATATTACTTTTATTATAGCTAGATTAAAGGCATGCCTTTAATTTAAAATTATAATCCTAGCTTTATTAAATAGCCTTTTAGTATTAGAAAATTTAGTAAGGATATATAGGATATTTCTAGCTATTTTTAATAATATTAAATAGGTATTAAAATATGATTTTACTATAATAAGATTAGGGCCATATAACTAGAATAATATAATAAGTTTTAAATATAATAATAAATATAAAGTACTATAATA